>JADWOT020000003.1:3443870-3580870 GCA_036345935.2 Taenia hydatigena
TATATTTTGCATTTGGAAAAGTGTGTGTTTTTTGGTGTTTGCATAGCAGGTTCTCTTCTGACGGTCGACTCCAATCTAATGCGTGGGGACCGCAAACTGAACTCCAGCAAAGGAGGTAGTGGACAATGCGAACTCGGCAATAGCAAGGAATCGGCGGACACAGCGTCAAACATTGGCATAAAATTTAGCAATACCGGACAATCCGAAGCAGGCTGATGGATGACTTTGAAGTTGTTTGGTGAATTGAGTGGGATGGTCGCAAGTAGGAGTGCCTCTGAAAGCAAACAAATCAGCCAACTCCCACATCTTCTTGCCACAATTTTGCCTTTTTTCGGTTACATCTGCTTTAGTGCATCTCGACAACTGAAAATGCTGTTTTAAGAGCATCTTAATTGTGACAGAATCAGGCCCGTAAGGTGACAAGGACGACGACGACAACTGGGACAGGAAATTGTTTAAGTCAACAGAATGGGCCATTTTTCTCCTAAAAACGAAAAACACCTAACAGACTGTCTGTGTTCCAAACGGTGATGGAGAAACTGATCGTCTTTCTCCCACTGGACTGAAGAAGCATTTCATTTAGTTCTTCGCATTTCCATCTTGGTTCACCGATTTCTTCCAAGTTGGCGAAATAGTTTGACATGGCTGGTCGGGCAGACGGACAGATGGACAAATAAGGAGTAAATGGATAGACGGATGAATGCATGGGCTGTCATCAAACCAGTAGACTTAGTTTAGATTTGACGCCAACGTGGCACATAGTGAGCTCATTTGTGGGATTGAGAGTTCATTGTGACCGCACTGCAGAAGGGCACTTCTCACAGTCCAACCGTTAATTTACCCACCTCGTCATTTCTCGCTCTGTGTAGTCATTAGCTATTCGCACTCTTCTCGCCAGATTTCGTCCGTTTATCATTTGATCTGCTGCATCCCAGTTCTTTCCGCGATGGAACTCGTCCTTGGATAAAGGCGACTTGTTGACGACAAAGAAGGGAAGCATCCAGCCTGTTGAAGCAAACATTGATATCAAGTTTGAATCATCACGATGGCTCCATGAATCGAGGGTTCAACAAAGCACATCCTGAGAGTGAATGGCATAAAATACTAAGCAGCATGCCACCCACAACACACGTGCTAGCGATGATTAATGTTGCAGCAGTACCACCAGCAGAGGGCCACCACAAACGGCATCCTTTTGGTCTGGCGGCAAGATTAATGATGCTTGCTAATTATCTAACTTCTTCTGCCTCAAGGCTGCAGGCACACAAAAAGGAAAATGCATGATGATGATGATGATGATGATGATGATGATGATTGCGAGCACGCGAGAGCAAAGCAACCGCTGACGATAGAGGATGGCAGCAAAAGAAACGATGGATTAGGAAGGAGGAACAGGAGGATGGGGAAGGATAACGTACCATGATTTCCTGATCTTGATTTGAAATGCTTTAGCACGGATCAAGAGGATGAGATGAAATTGCGTCTGGCCGTGATAGGACTGAACTGGCGAAGAGAGGACAGGTGGGGCCGTGGTTCGTGGATCAACAAGTCCACTATTTATTCATTGTGACATGTCAAGCGTGGACCTCCGTCCAAGCGACTGCAAGATAAACCAAATTCAGTCACCTCAAACAGTCATATCATGTGATAGCAGAAAGACGAAAGAGATCCAGACGAGGTAGCAGTAGAAATAGTTGGATGGTGTTCAAGTGTGCCTACTTTCATCTGTCAAGTCAACTAAATTTGAGAAGGAGGAGAAAGGGTGTCGGAAGAAAGAAGACGAAGGGAAAGGTGTGCGTGGATGCAAGGAGTGTAAATTTGGCTGCCTCCTAGAGCGGCCATCCATTTGTGGACCCCAAATTTCGAAGGCAAATAACGTACTGATGGGACGACTATAACGCTCCCTAGACGCCAAAGTCGAGCAGACTGCGGTTGCAACCTGAATGAGTGAGTAAGGGCCACCAGTGTTCATTGACAAGCTAGTCAACGTAGGCTGAGCGTGAGGCGTGAGTGTTAGGTGTTAAGTGGACGTCAAACCAACCACTTAGAGACCAACCTCGAATTCGAGAAATAAAGGAGGAGGAGATTGACCACTCCACATTACTGGCAACAGCAATCCCACGTACACACACGGGTGCGGGTACACACAGAGGGGAGACATTTGAAATGTGATATAGACGTGCATTTCAGTCTTCTTCCTCGATTCTCATTTTGGCATGTGCTACTTAATGAATATTACTCAAAGTGGATCTAGACCCACGAACGTAAAACGATAAGACTGCTGAAATATAATCAAGAGATGCCGAAGATAGGGAAAAAACCCACAAACGGTCTGCGAATCCAGCCAACCATCTGCCCTGGGCAATTAGCAGATCCCAAGAGGTGGCCTGATTCCCCGGCCCCGCTTCCTCATTTTTGGCCATCTCCGAGCCCTCTGATGCCCAAATTGTTTCGCAACATTTTGAACATTATTTAATTTCTATTCATTCTGGTGTAGAAATGGATTCCGACTTTGGCGCGAGTGGATTCTCACAAAACTTTTTTCTACGCCACTTTTTCGTGCATAAAGGAGGAAAAATGCAAACAAAAAGCCAGACTCTTCATGAAGTTTATCAAGATGGGAAGAGAAAGCTTTTCAGAATGATGGATTGAACTGCCTCCTCTCTCCCTCTCCCAGTCTCTGGCTTTTGAGATTTTTTGCGTGTGGACGTGACAGACCGCCGAATTTAAACTTGGATACAGGATTTATTTTATGCGTGGTTGGAGGAAATTTGACGATATATCGTACATTTTCGTCACTAAGGCGGTCGGATTTTGGATTGAGTGGGTTTGAGGTGAACAACAACATAGCCGTCCGACGAGTCCAATGACATGCAAAGGGACTGTTTGAAGTGGACTCCCGAGGCAATAGATGCGGTCATTCGGACTCACTGATGCGATTCTTTGCTAACGTATACGCAAGTTGAAGTGCACATTTAACCACTAGAAACACTATCCTGGTGGCTCAAACGTCTGGCCGTGTTCCTTCGTACGGCAGTAAATCTTATGCCGACCTCGCGATTCCCATCCGTGGCGGCGAGTAAGTGGTGGCGATGGATCCAAATCAGCCTCAAAGAGGGACATACGTCATGGTTAGGAACTGGTACATCAAGTGGATTCTTCTCTGACACAGCTCACCTTGCAAGGCACATAACAATTGAAGAGGATCGAATAGTTTATTACAATAAACATGATGCCCAAATGAAGTGATGGGTCATCCAGCAAGACGATGCTCCCATTCAAATGCAGAGATTAATGAGAGAGTCTGTCAATCCCATCTTGGTGTAATGGCCTTGCAGTCATATCGTTTGCCACACAGCTTTTTCCAAGACTCTCTAGTAGCCCGCAATTCACAGATGAACAGATGTTCTTCACCCAACCCTTTGTTCTTTCCAACGAAGAACTGCCTCAGGAGACTTCAGCAGATCGTCGGATGTGCTACTTCTTATTCCACCTTAGTAAGGTGACAGCACACAATTTCAGAGGGCAGCGTAAGAGAACTGAGGCTTGAACTAGTCCGCTTGACAAATAAGATATTGATCGACAAGGAAAAGAAGGTGAGCATTTTGTTAACCCTCAGGCCAGTAGCATGGAGCTGCCACACTAGTCCCTTATCTTTCCCTTCCTTCTCAGCTCTTCATCGGAATTTTCAGGAATGACTGACGCATTGCAATGGCAACGGCGATGAGTGAAACCACTGTAACTGAGGCAACAGTGCGCTCGCTGTGGGATGCGTCGGTATCATTCTGCGCCCTGTCTCGTAGATGGCCTTAATCTGGCGTTCTATTCGACACAGAAGAACAACCACGGTGGTTGTTGAAGAGGAGAAGATGAAAGGTAGATGAATTGGTCCTGACGAAACAACAACTGCGCGGATCTTTTCAATGCCCTACTATATATGACGAGGACAAACCTACCATCAGACAGCCTTCTCGAATTGGGCCTTTGAACCACAAAAATGCAACTTCGTGTCGCAGAGGTGAGGATCGTTCAATGAAAGGAAAATGTCTTCCAGGCATGGAAGGATTACAAAGGCGTTTGCCTTTGTCCTTTGTTTCTTAGAGCGTGTGTCCAATCATGCGCAGAGCGGACAACAGGCACGTGTTCTCGCATACTCGATGAGCTTCCATCTCCCCATCCTTCGATACTCCGACGGCTTGACACCAAAATGACAGCACAGATGGAGAGAGAGAGAGACCACAGGACACACACTATACACAAGATAGAGAGGTGAGACCTTCCAACTCACTCTTTCATTTGCAGTGTTTGTGTCCAAATTAGGACCCTGTTTTTGTAGTTGCTGTGGCCTTGGAGGGGATCGCAAGAATTGACTGGGTGCCTGCGATTGCGGTAGAAGACCAGAAACTGCAATGAGAAGAAGTTGGAAACATGAGTGGAGTAACAGAACTACAAGACCCGATAAATAACTCGTTCACACACGCAGAGCTGCTCTCAGTGTGAAAACTCATAGCATTTAAAGATTAAAATGGAGAGATGGCGACCCAAGATGAATCGCCTTCTCCACTCCTCACCCTCTCCAAATGCTGTTAGACTGACAGAGAGAGAACTATACGAAAATTTGCTAATGTAAATGCAAAGTGAGAAGGAACGATTGAGTGCTGACTGGTTAGCGAATGAATATGTTTGGCATTTGAGGAAGCGGTAAACCGAACTCGATGAAGACTATCCATTCTTTTGCTGAGTGGAGAAGCAAGTAGTAATGAAAACCATCTCAGCGAGGAAGTGAGAGGAGATGCGACGTAATGCATGTTCCGAAGTGCCCCAAAGGCGGTAGTTTATGTCTTCTGTGATCTCGTCTATGCTTTATATGTGAGAAGTTGTCCTCTCTGTATGCAGATCTCATCCATCTGACAGTAGCTGGTCAATGTTGAAGCGAAAACAGCTATGCTGGCGGTAGAGCTGAAAGGATATCCACGTGTAGACTTGGTTTCATTGCCTCTAGGAAAGGTTCTCGTTCCCCATATTCCAACTGTGAGGGGTAAGGCGAACGTCTCCTTATGCTATGCAATCATTGGATTCTAAGAGAAGTCGCACCTTTCCATTAAGGACTTCCATTCCAAAATGACAACATGTGATGCATTTCATACTTTCTGCATGCAATAGTAAACAGCAGCTCCATGGCGATGAGTGCGTAAGTGCTCAGTGCTAAAAGGCTGTCTGGTCGTAGGCTTATTTTCGTCATACATAAAGAATCGCGCGGAACAGTAGGGCATTGAAAAGACCCACACAGTTGTTGCGTCGTAAAGATCCCTTTATCTGCTTTTCATCATCTCAACAACCACCGTGGTTGATCCTCTGCGTCGAACAGAACGTCGAATTGGGGCCGTCGACGAGACAGAACGCAGAATGACACCGATACATCTCACAGCGAGTGCACAGCAGCCATAGTTACAGTGGCTTCATTCACCGCTGCTGCCATTGCGATGCGTCAGCCATTCCTGAAAAAATTGATAAAGGATCGGGGAGTCAGGGAGGGAGGTTAAGAAACTACTATGACAACTCCATGCTACTGACCTGGCGGCCAACAGAATGCTCACCTTCTTTTTCTCCTCAATCAATGTCCTATTTGTCAAGTGGACTAATTCAGGTTAAAGAGAATTACAATGCTGCGTTCTCTTACACCGCCCTCCGAAATTGTGTGCTGTCACATTAATAAGGTGGAATAGGGAGTAGCACATTTGATGATCTACAGGAGTCTCCCGAGGCGGTTATTCTTTGGAGCAAATAACGAGTAGGGTTGGGAAGAGCTGTATGGCAAGCGGTTTGACTAGAAGGCCATGACACCCAAGACGGGATTAAAAGGCTCCTGTGATTAGACTCAGCATTTGAATAAGAGTGTCGTCTTGCTGGATGAACCATTACTTCATTTTGGCATCACTTTGGTTGCAGTAGAGGCTGTAGAAGTGTTCGACCCTCTTTAATTGTTATGTGCCTTTCAAGGTGAACTGTGCCAGAAAAGAATCCAACTGATGGTCATTTGATGCACCAATTCCTTAAAAAGGCACATGCTTCTCCTTGAGGCTGATTTGGATCCGTTGGAATCTAACTTTGCTCCATCAGCAGTCAGTTCGAGGTTTAAGATTTGTCAAGAGTAGACGTTAGTGATTGTGCCTCCGGACAGTTCCTTGCTGCGAAAGTTCCACACCACTTTTCTGCCACCACAAATAGAGGGTTGTGAGGTCGGCATAGGACTCATTGCAGTATGAAAATTCACGGCCAGATATTAGAGCTTCCAGTGGTCAAATGTGCACTTCAACTTATGCTTGTGAAGAGTCGCATGAGTGAGTCCGAATGACCGCATCTATCGCCTCGGAAGTCCACTTCAAACAACCCCTTCGCATGCCACTGAGCTCGTCGGACCGCTGTTGTTGCTCGCCTCGAACCCAGCCAATCCGAAATTCAACCGTTATAGCGACAAAAATGTGAGATATATCATCGAAATTTCCTACATCTACGGGACAAAAATTCTCGGTCACAAAATAAAATTCTGTATCTAGGTCCAATTTTGGTAGTTTGTCACTTTCACACGCAAAAAAGCCACAAAAGCGAGAGACTGGGAGAGGGAGAGAGAAGGCAGTTTAATCCATCATTTCAAAGAGGCTTTTCCTCCATTCCGGTAGAAAGCCATGAAGAGCCTTGCCTTTCGTTCGCATTTCGCCTCCATTCTGCATGATAATATATGATGAAAAGTTTTGTGAGGATCCACTTGCGCAAAAGTCAGAATTCATTCCTACATCACAATGAATGGATATAAAATGATACTCGAAATTTTAGGAGACAATTTAAGATCTGTTAATTGCCCAGGGCAGATAACTGGGTGGATGCGCAGACCGACCGCAGATTCGGCCTCATGGTCAGTTGCTTACTTAGCAGGTTGATTGGGTACAAACAAACAGACAAACTGCTGCAATATGCAAACTCTGTCCACTTAGTACTTATACCGTTGTGCAATGCCTCGTAAATATCATCTTTTCCGAACGAGCTGCCGAAGTTGGCCCCACGTACACACTTTCACAATTCCAATTATTGCACCAGCGGCTCCGGTTGCTGCTGCTACGGTTGTTTTAACTGCCGCAAGTGCACCTAGACGCCTGCTTTGTGGTAGCGGCTACACCATACTTTACTCTAACCCTTCATAAATGCCTCACTTCCACCCTCCTTCCTCCCTTCTCTTTGCGACCATTAGTACGGTTTTTCTCTGTCGTCGGCATCTCTTGATTCCATTTCAGTGTTCTTGTCGTTTTCTGCATGTAGATATAGATCTACCTCGAGTAGTTGTTCATTAACTTGCGCATGCTGAAATGAGAATCGAGGAAGGAAACTGGATTGCAGGTCTATATTACATTTCAAATGTCTCCTCTCTGAAGTCATTAATGCAGTCGTCTTTACCCCAGTTGTTGCCGCAATGTTCTCAATGGTGGGTGATATTAGCGCGCTGTTGGGAGCGTTCACACATGCGGGTAAGCTCATTCGAATTCATGTATGACTTATCAACGGAAGACAAAAAAGATGAGCGTGATCGGCGAGTCGTGAGGTGGAAGTGGGGGCGTGCTTAAGGTGAAATCAGTCTGTTCGCCCACACCAGTCGAAGTCAGTGTGCTTTTGGCCATTCTCCCTATCGAAAATTAATGCTGTGCCCTGGACAGACAAGAGCGAGTCTTTGAAGTTGTTTCTTTCCCAATGTCATTAGTAAATTGACCTTTGGATTCCATGAATTCATTTTCAGCCACGATTTTCCATCGTCACTCGAAAGGCACGGCGCCAATGGCGAATCTGCATGCCCCGTTAAAAGCTGGCTGTAGGAGAGTGCAGGAAGGAGGATATCGGGAGTCACGAGTTCTGCAGTTCAACTACATTGGCACATCCTCCATCCAAATGGTCTCCAATCCCTCCATTTGTAAGCGTCCAAGTGGTGCCTGCAAAACAATTGTGGAGAGAAGGCCATGGTGTCAGCGTGCTTTCATCCAATCAGGATGGAGTCTCACACGTTGTCATCGGGCCTGGCAGTGGCGAAGATCAACGTGCTCTGGTTCCGCTACCTCCAGTGTTGCAACACAGAAGACTCTGACTCTCCTTCGTGAAAGTGGCTCATTTAGCTCAGCGCAACAGTCAACTCTATTGTACTGTCCGAAGCTGGAGTGATGTTTTGGTGTCTAACGTCCGCCAACCCTTCGAATGTGCAAGTCTTTGTCAACGGTTCCATTCACCCACCAGTCCTCCAACATGGAGACATTTCTCCTTTTGTATTGGCCATGCTTATCAGATCTTAAGTTCCAAGTGCCAAATGAGTGCCGAGGGCTGCAGTGGGGCCTGAAACCACCACTATCTGCATTGTCGTTGATGGACAGACTTAAAATTATCCAAACAAATGACTAAGTGGCGCACAGTGTCACAATCCTTCGCCCCGCCGTTCATCTCTTTGTCAATTTGGTGCGCACTTGCCACCTAATACCGGATGGAATGTCATCGCAGTGGCAGACCCTTCATTAAAATAGCACGAAATTTGCGACCTCTGGTTGATTTGAACGTTCCTTGCGCCTTTGAAGGGGTAATTTGTGATGGTGGCATTTGAGAAGATCTTTGCCGCCGACAACGTGACCAGGGATGGAGCAGGCCTATGTTGTGATAATCAATTGAGAGATCAAGTCTTCATAGGGTTTTCAACTGCTCCTGTTCTTCTTTTAATGCAAAGCTAATCAGCTCCCCTTCGAAGACCGGGAACCAGAATGCTCCATTTTGCACTGAAGGTGGCATTAAAGATGCGAAACAGTTGTCGAAAGTAATGGTCTGTTGGGAGTTGGAGTATGTGCCCGCATCCATGTGCGTGGGTGCGGTCGCTGTTGAAAGATATGTTGAGTGGTCAATCGTCTCCACCTTTATTTCTCGAATTTGAAGTTGATCGCTCAGTGGTTGGCTTGACATCCACTTGGCACCTAACACTCACGCCTCACGCTTAGTCTTCATTGACCAGCTCGCAAATGAACACTAGTGGCCCTTATTCGCTCATTCACTCCAATTTGGCTTCTGGAGAGCATTGTAGTCGTCTCATCAGTAGGTTATTTGTTTTCGAAATTTAGAGTCCACAAACAGATAGTCATTCTAGGAGGGAGCCAAATTTACAATCCTTGCACCCACGCACACCTTCCACATCTTCTTCCTCCTTCCATTCCTTCCCTTTTTCTCGTCCTCCTCCTCCTCCTTTTTGTTCCCTCCCTCATTTCTTTCCGTCTCTCAAAGGTAGCCGACTTGGCAGACAGAGTGCAACTACTACTACTACCTAGTCTGGATCTCTTTCGCCAATACGCTATCACATTGTAGGACTGTTTGAGGTGGCTAATTTTGGTTTACCCTGCTATCGCTTGGACAGAGGTACATGCTTGGCATGTCATAATGAGTAGATGGTGAACTTGTTGATCAACGAACCACGGCTCCACCTGTCTCCTCTTTGCTATTTCAGTTCTATCACGTCCAGGCGCAATTTCATCTCCCCCTCTTGGTCCATGCTAAACCAGGCCAAATTAAGATCAGAAAATCGAGACACATTACTCTCCCCTCCTCCTTTGCGTCATTTTCAATCCATCCACTCTTTTGTTGCCATCCCTTATCGTCAGTGGTTGAATTGATCATGCACTCCTGTGGTCATCGTCATCATCATTATCACACTTTCTCATTCTAATCCCTTTGTATGCCCGCAGCCTTGAGGTGGTAAAAGGCGTTGGATGATTAGCAAGCATCATTAGTCTTGGCACCAGACCAAAAAGGATGCCGTTTGCAATGGCCCACTACTGGTGGTACTGCTGCCACATTCATCATCGCCAGCAGGTGTGCTGTGGATGGGGTGTCGCTTAATATTTTGGGATATTCCCTCTCTCGATGTTTGCTTCAACAAGCTGCATGCTCCCCTCCTTTGTCGTCCATAAGTCTCCTTTACACAAGGGGAAGTCCCATCGTGAAACCAACTGAGATGCAGCAGATCTGCTGATGAACCAACAATATTTGGCGAGGAGAGTGTGCATGGCTGATGATTGCACAAAGTGGGAAATAGCGAGGTGGGTAAATCAACGGTTGGACTGTGTGAAGTGCCATTCTGCAGGACGATCACAGTGAACTCTCGGTCCTAAAAACGAACCACCATGTGCCACTATGGCAGCGAATCTGAGCTAAGCCTGTTAATTTAATAACAGCTCATGCATTCATTCATCCGTCCATCCATCTATTCCACATCCGTCCGTCCGTCAGTCTGTCCCACCATCCATCTCAAAATACCTTGCTAATTTAAAGGAAATCGATGAAGCAAGATGGAAACGCGATGAACTAAATGAAATCCTTCTTCAGTCCAGTTAGAAGAGGCAGTCCGTTTTTTCGTCACTGATTAAAACCCAGACAAGCTATTCGGTGCTTTTCGTTTCTAGGAGACGCATTAAAATTTAATGAAGACAGCCGATTGGCTCCCTTACAAATTCCTGTCCGATTTTCACTCGAAAAGGTTATGACTTTTTTAAAAATACCTTCGATTCGGGAGGAGTAGGAGGTGAAAGTTGTAGGCAAAATTGGTTGAATTTTCCCATAACTCTAAAAATAGCCCATTGTGTTAACTTGGACAATTCCCTGTCTTAGTTGTCGTCGTCGTCATCGTCCTTGTTGTCTTACGGGCCTGATTATGTGTCACGGTTAGGACGCTCTTAAAACACCAATTCCGGCTGTCCAGATGCATTAAAACAGATGCAACCGAATGAAGGCGAAATCGGGGCAAGAAGTTGTGGAAGTTGGTTGATTTGTTTGCTTTCGGAGGCACTCCTACTTGCGACCATCTCGCATAGTTCACCAAACAACATAAAACCCATCCATCAACCTGTTTCGGATTGCCCGAAACTGCTCAATTTGATGCCACGACTTGACGTTGTGCCTGCTGATCCCTTGCTGGCTATTGTCGAGATCGCATTGTTCACTACCTCCTTCGCTGCGGTTTAGTTTGCGGTTCCCACGCAGTAGGCTGGAATCGACCGTCAGAAAGGAGCCTGTCCTTCAAACACCAGAGAACACGTGTAGTTCTAAATGCAAAATGTCACTCATCTGCAAATTTTGGATGCTGCCTGAGGAGGAGGGTGAGCAAATGTGTGTCATATCTTCATTTGACCTCAAGAAGAAAAGAGAGAATCACAAACTAAGTTCCACAAACCATGCAGTTGTCAATAGATTAGACATTCAGTGATGAGACAAAGCAAGAACAGCGCCATTGCTTGCTTGAACAAAGCCACCAACATCTCTTTAAGCAGATGCATAGACGGCGGTACCAAGGCTGAATTTTACCAACAGGCCTCTTCCAATTCAAAGCCACCAAGTAATCTCTCCACAGGCTCGATAGTATCAGCAATGAGGTGTCTCCTGCATTTGCATGGGATGCCCCCTGTCCAAATATTCACAATTTTAGCTTTTCTGTATGAGACGACTATATACAAATGGCAGGCTGCTCTTCTATGGCACGACTAATTGCTGCATTATTAGCAACGAATCAGGCTGTCTCATCGCGACTCGCCATCTATCGTCGTTTGCCATGCATCACCACTTTTGGTGCGCTTCCCTCTTACGTGCCCGCATGGCTAACACCAACTGGTGGTGATCATCGAGACGAGGTGTCTCCATCTGGCCTGAAAGTTCACGTTGCTTCGACGCCTTGCGTTACCGATTTTGCCTTTATTTGCCCCTTGTCCACCTAATTCTTCCTGCTGTGCTAGATGCAAGCTGGCCGACTCGGTACTTTCCTGTTCACAAATCGAGAGGTCCGTTTCAATCTAAAATAAAGCAGTAAAGTAGGGGAGGCACAGGATCAGAAATGGGGCTGGGTGTGGCGTGGTGAGTCATTGGGCGGGAGATAGAGAGGTGGCCATATGCTCAGTTCAAACCAAATAGCCATCCAACAAACAACCAAGGAAGAGCTTACCTCGTCCAGTATGGAACTGTCAATCTGGTCGTCTAAAAGGACAGGTTCGAAGGAGGCAATGAGACGAATGTGTCTTCGCGCTCTGATACACCTATGTATACACACACACACGGCCTACCTGTATTTGTGCTACCCCATCTGATGCGACTCCCCAAAAGAACAAAAATAGGTAATGGGCAGTGACACATACACACAAGCACACAAAATCCGGACAGACGATCAAACAGAAGCCGACACACAGTGTTCACCTGCACAATGAAGGGTGTGCAGGTAGACTTAAGAGGCGAGGACACATGCTTACCCGTTATCGAAAGGCGCCACGCTGACACAATCTCTACAAGAATAACAAAGAGTAGGCAGTGAGATAGGCACCTAACAGTTTGGCGGCCAGCCTGCAAATTACGAAGTTGGAAGTAGAAGCGACGCGCTCACCTTCGCTCTTGAGCAAGTAAGTGTAGGAATAGGAGATAGACCAAAGAGGAGATGGTGCGGGACAAACTAAAGCAACAGTGTAGGGCTGGAGATAGAAGGTGTTTGGCAACTCAAGCTAAGCTATGCCAAAGCAACTGTTGGTCATCAGTACAGTGTAATTTAGTCAGATTCAGTCTAGACTGTGCTAGTCTGTTCTAGGTTAGGAACCTTGGCACTATTTATTCACGTCATAATCAAAGGTAAGACCAGTAGAGCGATAAAAGTGACTTACTAAGAGGGCGTTTGCAGAGGATGAGGTAGGAGGAGAAGGCAGGGGAGACCTGATATTGAATTCGAAGAAAATGAAGAGAAGAAAACCAAGAGGGATCCAGAGGAACAAGGTGTTCTCGTGGCACTAAAGTGGAAAGTTAAAGGTAAGGAAATGAAATGTTGACGACTACGAACTTCTCTTCTTCAGGTGACTTGAACGCATGGAGGACACACGGTAGGATGTAATGTAAGACGCAACACTTGAGAGCATATCCAGCCTAGTGAAGGACAAAGGTGGCACTCACCAAAGACGCGTCGAAGCGGGGTGTGGGGAAGAAGGAGGCGACAGGTGGGCTCCCATCCCTCCATTCCGAGAACGCCATTGGACCCTATTCTTGCGTGCGCCCTATGATCCCTAATATCTAAGAGGAAGAAAGGAAAGATCTCATGTCACATCGCACGGAGTTACGTTGCATCGATTAGGCGGGCCAAATCAGGATGGTACAGTTGGCTTAAGTGGCATCGTAGGGAGGCGTCTCTGAACATGAGACTCTGTCAAGCCGCGCCTATCTTCCCTAATTTATCTAAATCTGCCACAATCTAACCTGGGTAGCTAATTAGGCCTGCTATATTCCAGTGCAATCTAGCGTGATCTAGTTAGGCCTAGTCATGAGCAACGTGCTACACTGCTTCCACAGTGGGATATGGATATAGGGCACTTCGTTGCACTCCACTAGTTCCGCTGCTACTGCTGCCATTGTTTATTTAGTGCTCGTCAACACATGTAAGAACCATTGTAAGCAAGTGCAAAACAGTTAACGCAGTAAAAAGGTATGCATTAAATTAGAAGAATCGTCCACATACCCCTAAAGGTTTCTATGCAGCTAAAAAAATTGATGCCTCTGGTGCGAATTCGCAATGTCGTGCTTGGACGAGTCCCGCCTCGCATCACGAACGACACCAGAGGCACATGCAGTTCGTCCGGGGACGTGAATTGACCTGCATGCTCGGCTGAAAGAGAAAAAGGAACGATTGTGATAGAGACGAAGCAGAGAGAGTGGGAAAGAGGAAAGAAGGACTGGGAGTGGACACTGTTGGATGACTGCACAGTGCTTTAGTGCAACCCTCATTATTTCCTCCATTTTTCCCACCTTTTCATGAATTGATGCATTTATCCACTCACCTAGCCACTTGACTGAGTTAAATATGAAGCATTTAGCTTAATGCAGGGAATATGAGTTTCGTGTCAACAACATACTTCAAGAGACTAAGCACAGCTTTCCCTTACTACGCGTTTCACATAGGATACCAGATGCAATAATAGCGACGCGACGCACGCAAACGAAGCAAGGGAGAAGAAAAGGAAGGTGACACAAAGGAGCGGAGGAAGAGGAGGCCGGTAGCACAACTTACCCCTAATTTCTACTATATCTAGCTGGTTTGGTCCTCTGACGTCTCGAAAACGGTGGGGTGGGAGGTAGGAGCCGACGAATAAACGACGGAAATGAAGAACAAAAAGGAGACCGGAGACGTGTAGAAAACGAATTGGGGCGGAGGCACTGATGAAGAACTGAATAGCAGGAACGATGCATTGTAGCGAAATGAATAGGAGCAGATGAAGTAAAGCGCAGCGAAGCATATTCGGAGGCTTTATGTGCGAGTAGGATTGACCTCTTTGAAGCTGGCACGTGTCAATCGATTTCTCGCACGTGTCGCGTAGTGGCTGCCTCCCAATGCCGCCGACTGATGTGGGCTTCGCACATCATTCCTTGTTGGTGGTGCTTTCGCAAGGGCAAGCATCACCTGCCTTTGTACTTTTCCACCTCAAGCCACTTTCCTGCATTATTGTGCATGCGGAGGAGACAATGCCAATGTGCTTCGATTAAAATGCGTCGCCCTATCGAAATTGCCTAACTTGACTTCTTTTTTCCACGCTTTCCCTTAAGCTTGTTACCTCTTGTGAATTCAGACTCTTCTCTGCTCCAAATCAAAGTACCCTCCTCAATCTGAATGAAGGAAAAGAGCAACAGACGATGAAATTAGGCCAAGGAAAGCGGACGGACGGATAGGATGATGGTGAAGTGATGGCGAATCAGAGGCATAATTGCCAATAAACCAATTCAACTCTCTTGCAGCTCTTTTGTCGATGTGCTATAATATGCTTGCAGGGACGCCATGATAAAGTACGTTTGCGAAAGTGCAATATGAGTGCTATCTCAAAAGACGTCTACAGTGGCAGCGTTGACGACGCGGTCGGTGATGTAGTCAAAAACTGGCCATCTTGACTAACGACGACGTGCGTTGGACTAACAGGTCCACTACCTTGCCAACTGAAAACCATTCCTCACCAGAATTGGATATGGACTGCTACATATTTATGTGGCAATCATTGTCACGCTCTGCCTTCTCATCAAATGGTCCTCCAATGTCGTGACTTGGATTTGTCAATGTTATACCTTACAACTGCGATCCCTTAGGCAGACATAGCCGAACGAATGCCGGATTTGCCTATTGCGCAAATCTAGCATAATGATCAACGATATCCCTTTCAGCTATATTCGCCCACAATGTCAGCAGATTTCCTCTGAGGACATGAAAGGATCCTGGGTGGAGTGGACCTATAAATAGTGGCTTTGGTTTTCAAAATGACCTGGCTCTCATGCACAATAAACTGAATGGATACGAAATCGTTTCGCAACAAAACATCGTCGATGAGTTAAAACGCTCGTGCACCGACCTGTAATAATAATATCGCATCTGACGGCGATACGTTACAATCTTGAGTAAATGCTAAAATCATTTTCCACTCACTTATCCGTGAGATTGTTCGCAGCCCAACTCGTCGTGGGTCGAATGAATCAGTGAATCGACCGACCAATTGACTAGACAGACGATCAATACGCAAAGAATACACAGCGGGTGGTCTTATCGATTGAATTGATCCAACAACCATTGACCAACCACCGAAGGCGGATGAGTCAGCAACGAGGCGTCTGCTGAGAAGAGCACGGGCCACTCACGCATGCAGTGGTGGCTTGAGCAATCCTTCTCGTAGAGGCTGTTAATGAAATGGGTGGTGGGAATAGGAAGGCAAGAAAAGGGCATGCAACAGCAGCAGCAGCAGCAGCAGCACCTTCCACTGATAGGTCATTGCAATTGATAGACAAATATGTCTTTCACTTTCTCCCTGACAAATGCTTTTGGCCCTTATTCACCCACGTCGCAGCTTACGACGTGAGTCAGCGATTCTGCACGAGGAGACTTCCGCGATGAAATACGTGCTATTACGTCAATAGTAGTGGAACGCAAACAAGTAAATGGGGAGAGATGTCTTTTCATTTTGGCTTTTTAACTCACTGGCGCCACTGAATGCCTGCACTTACCAGTTTGATGGCGCCTGAGGCTCCTTGCACTCGAATGGTGATGGTAAAATGACAGACTTCCCTCATTAGGCTATTACGATGTCTTTGTGGACATCCCTGCACCATTTGAGGCCGGATTATAAGCATCCCTCTTCGAACCTCGGAGCCGGGTGCAATCTCATCATACATTTTAAGTGGATTTCATGAACATCATGCGAGAGGACAGTGCCGGAGACGGGATGAGATTTGCAAGAACAAATCTTTCCCATTCAATGATACTTGAACTTAGATCAGAATCTTTTAGCACCACCTGTTTGATTACAAACCACGAACGATGATAAAGGCCTGTCATTCATCTCCTCTGACTCTTCTCCTTGTAAACACTGTCTTGAAGCACCCAAGTGACATTTTTGCGAGTTTCCTCACAAGCACTTCTTTCACATGACATCCAATGCGCAGGCACGGAGTCTTTTGTGGAAAAGACACATCAACTTAGTCTTTCCTTCCTCCTTCTACTGCTTTTACGCTGTCTCATAAAATCAGGGTTCGTGATTGGTAGATAACTGTGACACGACTGTCCTCTTCATCAGATGACAATGTCACGACTTATAGGAGTGGCATTGGACACAGCTCAGCTTGACTTTACTCTTCTACTGACCAAGGGTAGAAAATAGATTATAGGCACGTAGACCATAGGTCAAAGCGCTTTTATCAGCATCGCAAATGGCAGTTAGGGACGGACCGCTTGAATGGCTAGCTTTGTGTCCTTGAAGTGAGGGTAATAGCTTTCATTGGATTTGTCAGAGGGTAGTGTCGCCTTATTAAGAGCTGTTACTCACTTTCATCTTGTCTGCGGAACTCCACCAAACAAAGGAAAATATCACATAAGGAAAAGTAAACATAAGAAGCGAGTATTCGTCCCTTGCATCAACAAGATATGCCAGTGTCTACCTGACACACATTCAGCATCGCAGCAATGGAATCACAGGTTCTTTGTCCCATGCTGCGTGAGATCGATGGACATTTTCGCGCCTCAAAGCAATTAGGGTTAGGAGGTACAGGACTTGCACACATTTTGAGTTACATCCATTTCTCCAATCTTACGCATTCTGCACAAAATTGATGGAGAAGTGGTCGTGCGAAGGCAGGCGATGAGCCTTTCGTCTCCACTGAAACTGCCAATTCCGAAGTTACTCCAGTGCATCTCAACAGACACTGATCCTTCCTCTCGAATAATCGCCTCCTCTTCCCAAAACCCACTTGTCGCAGGTGCTTACAAAGGGTGATCAACACTTGGGTCTTAAACAGAATCCGCTTTAAAAGGATAACTTCTTCTCGATGCTCACTTGCATTATACGGTGGAAACTTAGCGAACATGGAGGTAGTTTGTTGATGCCGGGGTAAATGATGACGACATGTAACCCCTCCCAATCGCATCGTCGTGACGCATTTGAGGTTGAACACCACAGAAGAAGATTAACTACAATCAGGTTCTAAGTTCTTTAATGTGACAGGCAATTGACAGTAAGCCTATTCTTTAGGTGTCCACAACCCCAAAGAGTAATGCTTGACGTGTCTTTGAAATATTTGAACTCGTCTGCTGGTAGATGCTCCACAGAATCCTTAGTCCCAGCTACTTACAAACTCATCAGTAGCACAGCGACTAGGTGGACGTGAAAACTGATTCATTGTAAAGCACAACAAAATTGGTGGAAGGAGGTAAGATAAGTGTGTGAATCCGTAAAATTAGTAAGGGTAAGTATCGTCACCCAAATCACTCCCTCAAGTGGCAAGCACACATTGAACGTGCAGACGATTGCCTACTGACTCTCCCAGATCTGCCCATTAGCTAGACGCGCGCTCAGTGTCTGTGCCTAGCATTGTCTACCAGTAGGACGAACTCATTGACAGCTACAAGAGACTAGACAGCTGTATCACAGTCGAATGGGGTAGTGGTGCTTACGCACACCTAAAACAAATCAAACCCCTTTTAACCTCAATCATATTAACACCTCTATACTTCAACCACGTGCCTGGCCAATAGAGACGCTGCACACTTAACCACTGTAACCTTTCATCGGGGAGGCAAATCTTAAGGCAATCCCGAAACACACGAGCAATCTATGAGTACGGTCAGAAAACGTATAACGAAACCCACCAAACGACTTGATCAGAAGAACCGGTGCGACGTCGAGCAGGTAAAACCAAATTGTTGAGTTGAGTACAAAAGTAAGAAATGAACGAGGGAAGTAAAAAACGATGAAAAACAAATGATGCATAGCCGTGTGAACATAGGATAAAAATTGATATGAAATAGCTGAGTACTTTGCATCATTAATGAGCGAATAGGAGAGGGAGAAAAGCTTGCAAAAGTAGGGGACAGAAGACGACAGGCATAATTGGGAACTCAGCCACCCTCGCCTCTAATTCCGTGGCGATGGCCTGCACTCTATTAAGGCTCCGATCCTGTGTCTGTCAGTCTCACTTCCTGTACCATCGAGGCAGCTCGAATGACGGCTTCCAGCACCTCCGACGACTAAACGTACGATGACGCCAGTTCTCTACGTACCGTAGCCACCACCACTGAGGTTCCGTCATCCTCCACCGATGCATCTGTGTCTGCACCCCGTCTGGTCCCTACGATGCAGAAAAGACACCTGCTCCAGTAGTACATATTATAAGCCGGATCTTCCCCAATCTCTCCACACTCTCTTGCATGCGCCTTCTCATGGGCAAGTACTGCGGTAGTGAAGAATGGTTTCCAATAGCCTTCCTATGAAGTTTCCCTCAAGCATCCCCTAGTTGCACCGAAATTCCATCGAGTAGACAGATCGAAGGCATCACCAACGTTCAGTCTTTGTAAGCGAACGATTCATTGTCAACAACTGCGTCTGCATTCCACCATAAATATGATCAAAGCATAGTCTTTTCAGGATAGAGTGGTATGCACTCCAGACCTGTAAGAGGACCGTTTAGGAGAAAACGGTGATGCAATTTTCCATCCCCAGCAATCCTAGCTTTTCTCCTACTCAGTCGCTCAGCCAGGGAATCACCCTACACGGACGTGAAGAAGATGCGGGAGCAACAAATAAATGGCCCATCAATCCTACTTTCTGGCATGCGAATGGCAGTCATGTGCTCAGCATCCACCACCACCACAGCCACTTCGATGATGGCGTAGCGGTGATTAACCAACTGTTGCATGGCATCAGCCAAAAGAGGTATGCCACATCCCGATCGCTCAAGCTTATCGTGGGCATTTGCAAACGACAAAAGACAGTTTGCATAAAGTTGACAAATTCTAATATCAGGTTATATGACAACCACAGCACAAAGTCATAACGAGTGCAACTCAAAGAGATCAATCGAAAACTGAGATATCCTGACAATTTAAGTCACCCGATGGGGTTGTCTAAACACGAGTTCGTTGAACAATACAATCGTCCATATTCAACAATCAAACACCAGTCCCGCTATTTTAGAGTTTTAGTCGACAAAGGCCAGCTAATTTTACGAAAGAGTAACTCATGCGCAGTGAAATGACTGCCGATTAGCCAAAAAATGTCTAAGTTAATTCGATCAATACATGGTATAGGAAAGAGAAATTTACGTCTCGGACGAAGCAGGTCGCACACTCCCTCTTCTTCCCTCCTGTAGGGCATCGACGAACAGCAAGAACCACATGTTCGTCAGGTTCCGCCGCTTCCACAGCCCGTGCAACCAAATCCATAACTTCACAGACAGGCAGCGAGGAAGCAGCGATAGTAGCAGAACCATCAGCTGTAATGCTTTCATTTTCAGGTGAAGCAACAGCTGACTACTCATTAATGGTAGCATGAATGCGCGCCACTTCAAACAAAAAGAGTGCGCAGAAGTGGAGGGTTAACGGATAAGAATTACCACTGCAGTAGGGAATTTGATGGGCTGGACATACAGCAAGAGAGGCAACGTCAAAGACACACTGGTCGTAAACCTCTATACTCCGCCTGCGTAGATGGTGGGTGCGATACAGGCGGAGGAGACTGAGCTGTCGAGGAGACCGCCAGCGATCTCTGGCTTCGTGGTCACGATGATGCTGCTGCAGCACAAGGCTGAAGGTGGTTGAGGGGTGTAGGTTCAGCAATCGACTGTTGATCGCTGCCTTTGCCGTATCGCATTCCTTGTCTGTAAGAAAAGTAGGGTCATGGTGAAGTAGAAGCGAATGGTGAAAATACAACGAAAACACAAGGGAGAAGTGAAATTAATCATGATGCAAAAAAGAATGTCACAGGGGCTTTAAAGAACAGAAAACACTGCAATCCTACGTGTTGCATCGGCTCGCTTCCGTTTGGCTCAAGAAATACCCACTATCGAAAACGCATCTGAAAAAACGAAATAGACAGCACACTACAGAAAAGTGATGACTAGCTCACGCAACAAGACTTCACCCACCTTTATCACAACAGCTTTACCACGACCCAGGTACCACCATTATTCAATCGACATCAAAAAATTGTTCACAAAAAGATAAGTGCATTTCCTTACCAAAAATGATCCCACGCCTACCTCACGACCTTAAATTCAGCCAATTATTACAAACCGTTAAGGAACTAACAATAAATGGTTGGCTTCGAGCCTATTTAAAAAAGTAAGGACACCAAATGTGTTGCGTTGGTGGGGAGGGGAGGGGAGGCAAACACTTACTGTAGCTACTAGTGGGCGGCAGTCACCAAAGCATCAGCGGCACCCACGACTCAGCAAGGAGATGGGAAAGGGGTCGAGTAGTTGACACCCGCAGTTCCACCCAAAAAACAGCCTTTTGAGAATGCGTCTCCGTGGTTCACACAAGGAGCGCCGAATGAAGTGCACGCCGTCAATATGGACGACGAAGGAGCGCAGACTCTTTCAACTCTCCAATGACTGCATCGTACAGAGTAGACGTACTCATCAACCCCTGTAGCTGAGAAACGGAGAGCGAAGGCCTTTCAAGAGGAGACGAAGATAGTGTCCTCATGAAGAAATTCTTCCTACTGTATTTAGCTTCGACCAACTGCACGAGATTTACCTACACCAAGATGAAATCCCTACAATAAAAAGCTCAAATCAGATAGCAAAGCGAAAATATAGCACAAGCTAACGCTTCGGCACTTTGATGACTGTATCATAATGCATCCTTTCTAACCCCAACAATAGAATATTTCCATTGGTATTTGTTTTAGAGCCATCAGGAAAAAAAATAAATTTCTGGATTTATTAACCAAAGTCAGCACGTTAGTGCTTGCGCTTAATTTTCATCAAAGTCAACAACAGTTATCTGGACTGAATCATAGGAAAGGAGGCATCGTGAACCGTTATCTCGTATGCAAACTTTCACGCTTAACTGCTAGAATTACTAGTCATTCACATTTTTGAATCCGCTGATGCAATAGAGGCCAAATCAAGACACAGGAAACTACATTCCACAATTGCTGCATCATTTATCAGTTCTTCCCAACAGATTTGCCCGTACTTGCAGCATTAAAAAATCACGGTTAGGATTTCCACGCCTCAACTTTATAACTTTCCAAAACAATTGTTGTAGAACCTCAAACGCTACCTCAGAATCGTCTGGAATAGTCCGACAAGTTACTTCATGCATACAAATGAGACGCGTAACCAACGAGAAAATCCGAACCCTCACCATTTGTCTTAATTCGAAAGGAACTTGCACCTGAAAAAATAAGCAAACTTAACCATATTACAACAAGCCACCTACGCCAAGGAGGGCAAAGTCGATACTAGTATTAGATGAAAGCAGACAAAAGGATTCGAGCATGCCACCACAGGCAATAGAGAAACTATGAATGCAGCAAGCCAAGAAACCCTAACCACACTTTCACGTCAAGCTTTACTTCTAGACATACACAAAGTGAACAAACAAAACACGTTTTATAATGGATACTCACACATCCGTCTCCTTTAAAGAAAAGCGCAAGCCACGGACAGCAACGAAAATCTTAGCGAACCCCAAACTTTCATATATACCGCCGGGTATATGCAAAGGCTATTCGTTACGCATAAAGCAAACTTTAGTAGTAGGTATTGACATCGACCTTAAGATTACAGATGATCAAAACGTTGGATAGAATTACATTGGCTTGGTAGAAATGCCAGTTGTGCATAGGCATATTTTAGCGAAATCCATTATTAGCACTAAATGCATGTTTCTTCACCCCAGCCTTTTTAGCTGTTGATGCAGACAAATTCTTTGTTACAACGGGGCTCAGAGAGCGAATGAAGGAAGTCAGTTAATTCATCTATTGGTAGGGTTACTAAAATTTACGCAGATCAACTGTGCTAGTGATTATACGATAGTGCGTCAAAGTGATGTTAATGATTGCTCGAATGCAACAATGATTTGTAATAAATTATGCACACGAGGGTTGTCATTAATTGCGCAAATACGCCACTCGTGTTCGAATGCATTGCTAGGTTCGATATTATCACGGCTCGGCGTACGAGTGTTTCGTGGTCAGTCTATGGCCCTTTGCAGGGGGCCACTTGTTATCCGTCTAGTTTATCGCGTGGGTTGGTCGGATACTTCGGAAACTGATATTACTATTTGCATTGAATGGTTTTTTAATTTTTATGGCACCGAATTGATACGTGGAAGAAGTTGAGAGTCCACCAAGTTGTTGAATTATTATCAGTCGTTTTGGAAAGCGTTTATGCATACACATACTCATTCCATTCTGTGCTCGCCTATACGCTAAGCTAATCGCGATGGAAAAGATTACGTTACTATTGGATATTATGCGAAACCACGGCAATTTTTTTGTGCTGCAAAGTGGTCTGAGCGATTTATTTAGACTGTTGCGGTAGTTTTAAATGGTCTTTTTTAAAATAACAGTAGATTTTGACAACTGCAGCATGATCTGCTGAATGCAGTTGGAGACGTACCTATTATTCGGCTTTTATTCTTGTTAAGGACATCGGAGACACTGAATTCGATGGAAATTTGCTTCCCTCAGTGGAGCGTCTGTTATGAGTGTGGAGGCACTATCGGCTAACACTAAATATGAATCTCGCCTTTGCCATTACTTCGAATTGTCATCATCCCCTTTTATGTGTTAATGTTTTTAATGTACACGTTTTTGATAAGTATTTACCTTTTGCCCTAGATCACCAAATCTTTTCATAATTGGTGCATAGCAGAAGTTGGGTTGTCCAAGTTATTACATTCATGTCGGTAGATTAGGTTGCGCTTGTTAAACACTTCGCACTGGAATTACTTATTTAGATCTACATCACTGGTTGGAACCTGAGTCCTTGGTTGTGTTGACCTTTCCTTAATACAGCGCATGTGCAAGATATAAGTAGCCACTTGGTCGTGGGTTCGGCTTCGACATGACTTGGTGTCCGATTCTGGGTCTAGGAGACATGAAATTGTGTCTCTAAACTGCTGTAGCGGACCTTCGTGCATTGGAATTGAGTAACTTTAAATTCCTAGTCATTTTTATTTGGGTTAATTTTAACGGGGCGCTGACAGAGCGATTGGAAACGCGTTGTAGGCAATGCAGTTGTAAAACTGGAACTTACCTAATTGAATGCCAAACCATGCGCGATATGTTGGTAAACATGAAGTGATTGAACAGGTGTGTATAAATGTGGTGCTTTCATTTCTCTATTGCAGATTGCTGGAGGCTGCGACAGGGATGGAGCAACTACTGGCCCACTGTTTTTGGCTTCTACAAGTTTGGCGTAATTGGGCAAGAATTGACGCGGTAGAATGTGGTGGAGAAGCGAGGGCATATGTTGCAGGAGGTGAGCAGACATGGAGAATGGAACAGATTGAATATGTGACGCGAAGAAGGATGAAGAACCAGCTGGTACGATGCTTATTTATCAGATAAAATATTGAATAGCCTAAGTAAAATTTTCTCCTGCTTACTATATGCAGCTTATCCCATGTTTAATTCCATATTGTTGGGATTGGGTTGTTTGGTTATTTGGTTGTTTATTTTGCACGGGTCTGTGAGGAGCATAGTGCCGAGGTGGGGCGTGGGTGTGGTAGTAGATTTCGGTACCATCGGTTGAAGTAGGTCACTGGTAGATTGCACCTTGCACGGCATCGAGCGGACGTGGGAAGTCTGTCATGACGAATGGTTGTTTATGTCTGTCTGTTTCAAAGGAAAAGTGGATCGCCACCTCCACTGCCCAGGTGTTTTGGTGGTTGCATGTGGATGGCATTGTGGTATGCAAGCCGCATGAGGAGGTGGAGGGGGAATGAGGGGATGTGTTGGGTTTATCAGTTCGCACTGTGATGTGATTGCATGGAAGTGAAGTAGTGGGTGTTTGTTGTTTACCGTTTGGGAGTTGATGAAAGGAGTATATGGTGGGTGTGAGGCAGGACGCTAGGGTTGCCGCATGCATGAGATGCAGGTGGTGACTAAATATGCCAGTGGGTTCTTTATGAGTAGCAGCTTATATAATGTTGACTGTCTGGTGGAGTGTGGGCTTGGGACTGTTCTGTAGCGGAAACGTGAGCATTTTGCAGACAGTCAGCTTTGGAGTCGAAGTTGTCTGGGGGTGGTGAGTGGCTGCTCTCGATGTGATTGCGTTTGTGATGCGATGGGTGATCGGTGTGTGGGGTGGCGATTTGCACTGAAGTAAATTGCAAGCGCATGCATTCCTGCCCACTGGCCATAGGGAGTGAGACGAGGTCCGTCTGCATTGACCACGCTGCTGGTGCTCATCTTTCTATGGCCCTTGAGTGCAGGTGCTCCACCACTGTGATTGAACGCGTAGACGAGATGTCACTCAATAGCACATTGACTTGTTTCGACAGTGTCGCTTGGCGTAATATTCGACCTTCTATGTTTTGCAATGCCCTTTTTAATTGGGCTGCTGTTGGCTTTTTTGGTATGCTCATTGATTTGATGAGATTGTGGGGATGGCGGATGATGATGGGTCTATTTTTAACGACATCCCAGACTCATCAGGCTGCCAACAACACTTATCTTCGGCGTCGGTGGCAATGGCAAGGGGGAATATGGATGCCGTCGCTGACGGCCGTGGGGCCGCAGTTGTTCGATCGATTAAAATTACCGAAAGTTACCTTCCCTAGTGTGGAGGAGGCCTTATTAGCGATGATTGTGGTCTGAGTAGCACGCGAGGGCGAAACAAGAGGGAACCTGTGATTTGGTAAGCATGTTAGATAAGTCGATCAGATGCTATCACCTTCTTACAATGATTGGTTTTGCTCGATTGTTAAAGCTAAGATGTTTGGATGTTGTCGCTTTTGCCACTATGACATGAGGTGATGCCGATATGAAGTAGGTGTAGGCAGTTGGGAGTGTAGTTATGATGCTTTGATGTGTACGCATTGTCATCTGTACGACCCATTGTCATATTCGACATAAGTTGTCGACGCGTATCCAGGGGGTGTTTTTAATGCCGCCCACATGTGGGCGTTGCAGTGAGTGGGACGACCACCTATTGCCCAAGTGTGATTAATGTATACGAGAAACGGAAATTGCCCAACGACTCCATGCGCCGCTTATTTTTGCAGATTTCACCCTCTGCAGCTTGTGTCACTCAAAATTGTGTGATTTTGGGGTTCTTGTGTGTTGGTGTGGACGTTGTTTAACGGCGATCTGCCATTTAATGGTAGTGAGTGTATTTTCGCTGTCTGAGACAAGTGGTTTTGCCTCCCTTTGCATGATTGCAATGTGGCAGTGGATTTTAGACTGATAGCCATATCAGAGCTTAATTACTGTCACTATGGTTGCTGTGATGCCGTACCGTTGACAGAGGTTTGACTAATCGCTTTTAGGCCAATGTTTCCTCTACTGATGATGGACACTCGTGATGGTTGGCAAATTTCCTCTCTATCCCATGCGGAATGATCTTGCGGCATGGGAGATGATGAGACTGACGACGCGGTTAGCCTTACCGAGGAGAACACGGAGGATGGCGCTGGACAGGGCGAAGTGGACCGTGTTATGCGTTGGTGGTTCGTTGAACGACGGATATTGGTGACGAGGTCACTTAACTGCGTCATCGTTGTACCTTTTCGGTGTGGTGTGTTGAATGCACACGTATTTATTCTGCCCGGGTATGATGCCTCCTTTTGTGTTCAGGGAGGGAAAAATCTGAGAAAACTGCAGTACGTATGTACGAGTTAATGGTAGAGACGTTTTATTGTGGAGTGAAGGTTTGCTAGTCCTAGCTCATTTGTATGACTATGTGACAGGTGCGGCATATTTTGCTTCAGGAGGCGTATAACTGCTTTTACTTCGTTGGGTTGCAGTTAGTTGTTGGCCGCACAGCTAGTGAGTACATTTGGAAGTGAATTGCCTACCGTTGGAGGTGTCATGAGTCTTTAGAAGGAGTGGTATGCTGTCACTTAGCCTTGAGAATGGCTTTAGAAGCTGCAGAATGTAACTATTGGGTGGTTGGGTCGGTAAGTGTGAAGCGGAAGGTAGATGTTTGTGTAAAAAAGGGGGCAAGATGCCTCCAACCACTTAGTACGTGGGCATGCATGCCAAGTGGGTGAGAAGGGAGGGGAGTCTGCATACTGCTTGATTACTATCGGAACACCGTCTCCTCTGCAGGGCAACCCCAAATGGTGTTGTATTTTCATTTCAGCACGCGGTTCCCTTAAGCAGACGTGGTAGCTAGTGCCACTACTGGGCAGCTGTGTGGAGTTAGATGATACGCTGATGGAAATAACCAGACAGGGCGGAGATCATTGTGGGGGACCTGTTTGTTAAACGCCTTTCAATAACATCTGTTGGTGTGTCTGCAGCCTGTCTTTGCCAAAAGTTGTGTTGGTCTGCTGGCGTTACAACTGCCTCGTTGGCATGGCATCCATACTTCCCTGGACTGGTTGACATTGGTCTTGAAACAGAGTGGAGCTGATAGTTGCACTTTGTGATACAAGTATGTGATAGAAATATCAAATCAGAAATAGCACGAACGGTTTTTATGTCAGGCTTGTCACAATGAAAATGAACTGAAGTTACTAGCTATGAGAGCATTAATTGTTTTTCGGAGTCCAAAATTTGTTGTGACAAGGCTAACGGAGAGTTCCGCTTAATAATTAGCTTCATCGTTTGTGTGTGGTTGAGTTTTGCGCAAATTGCTTCTAAAATAAATACGTGACGTTGCATCGTTGTATGATCTGGAGACACGTGACTGTGGGCTACGGAGATGAGGGAAAACTGACTCGTTCAAGCTATTCGAAAATGAGTTGATGCTTCTTCGTAGTGCTTCATAGTGGAGAAGATTTGCCTTAAGATGAGGGCGGCGGCGACCTTGAGAACATCATAATGCCGCGCTAATGGGTCGCGATGGCAAAGGAAACGTAGTTAATAAAAAGCAAATAAGTCTGGAGAATAGGGATGCTAAAGCACAGCAATAAATTCTTTGTTGTAGAACAAAACTGGAAAGCAGTTGAGCAATTTATTGTGTAGCAAATGTGGTGTAGCGTTCGAAGGATTCATTGGAAGCAACAAAAGGCATAATACTGGGGTAGAAAATATAAATATGTTCAGCAAGCAAAGGTTAGGGACTGCTGGCATGGCACGAAGACCAGCGCATCCGATTGGAGCAATATGGTCACCCAAGTCACCATAGCCGAAACCGGCAGTCAAACAAACAAAGCATTAAATGTGAGGTGTCGTAGCTAAATCAGAATGCAGCAAATGAAGAGAGTGAGGCTTAAAAATGCGGACACAACAGAAGGGATTAGGTATGCGTGTGCAAGGGTTGGAAATCCCTTTTTTTATGAAGTACTATACAAAAGGATTGGGTGACTATCGTCTGGGTAAAAAGATCAGTTGCGGAAAAGGGTGATTGGCATCTAACATTATGGGGAGAAAGGGGAACAGTAAAGTGTTTGTTATCTTACTCATAGGTGGTATGATATGCTTGAGTGGAAGAAAGAGGGAGAAGGATTAAGGCGGGGGAGGGAAATTAATTTATTTGATCATTGACTGCTGAGGCATCATCGTTTTCCCACTACCTGATTAAATAGTAGTTGCCAACCTTGTTTGATGTTGAAACGCGCTACTTTCTGGAAGCCGCTAGGTGGCTACGAAACATTTTAACATTGTTTCACTACAAGGAGATGGAGTGGTGCAGTGAGGTTTCGCAAATCGTATAGGAGGGCAGTTCAACCATGGGAGTTTGAAGTGTCGCGACATCCATGGCTTCCAAGCACTCAAAGATGTTAGGCAGTTTGTCTAAATAAGATTCGATATGTTGGGATTCCTCTTCTACAAAATGTTGTCAAATTCTTAAACGTGCGCAGTTATGCACAAAAGATTCCTTGCATCCGTATTGCCCAGAAGGCTGTGAATATTTTGATGGTTCCTGATTATAAACTAGACGAATCTTGGAACTGGATTTAGCAAACTATTGACATTCTGAATCAAAATAAAAAAAAAGACGAAAAGAAAGACGAATGAGATGGTAGCGCGGTGGAAAAGGGTTTGCACAAGCTGTCTATAAATGGATAACACCACGAAAATGCCTTGGATCGGCGATTCTAGCCATCATTTGACTCACTTAAGGAAAGCACACAGGTTAAAATTGTCTTTCGCTTTCACGGATTTAGTTAATGGTAAATTACCAAAGTCGTCTATGGCCAGAAGAAGCTTATGCAACTGAAGTGTTTGTTCCATTTGGGATACCATAGTGCTAATGTCTGATGGGAATCCATTCGGATGCATCACGGACAGCCTTTGTCAGAATGGAGATTCTTCGACTAGTTGTCTTGCGCACAGAAGCATGAGACAGTCATGTAGTTCGTCGCTATGGCTACTTCTCATTAAGTTGTTACTTTTGTCACCATCTTGTCTGCTTGGCAGCATGCCACGCAGGCACTGAACTGTCTGTGCTGCTTTAAATGTACGCATTAGGCAAAAGGCGGTGGATTTGTTCTAATTTTGTGCTTGACGAGAACAATGGGACCTCCTCCACAGACCTATGTCCTGCAAAAGGAAGCGATATGGTGGCAAGAAAAGAGGAATCGGTGGGAATCTAGAAGGGGAGAGAGAGCTGGGCGGTGAAATCTGATGTGTCTAGAAGTGGCTAGGAATGTACTACTTGGTGCTACCTCTCTACTCTAGGTCTAAGTTCGCCTACGTATTGGGAATGCACCTTTTCCAACTAGACAAGCACCAAAGCCAACGCAAATGTTCCGCGATCGGATAAAGCAGCAGATGACATTTGCAGTGCTCTCTCTAAAGCCTTAGCTGCCCCTAAGCACAGCACAGATGACCTTTGCATACAGTAAACTCACATCACCAAAAACGGGAAGAATGAATCTCGCCAGCTGATGAGCGAGTCCGTTAAGCATGTGATAGATACCAGTCAAGCTACGCCCATCTTGCATCCACCCAGACGACAGTAGCTCTACTGACAGAACAAGTAAACCGATTTGTCACAGAGATGATTAGAGAGGAGGATATAAATCCACCTGCATCGCCCTGACGTGAAACCGTTGCATTGAGGCGTTTGCCTGCAAATGCAATGCGACCGATTAAATTGTTAGAGTATGATGAAGGGCTCTACCACATCCCAAGCATATTACATACACTGTGACATTCTGCCTACGGTTTGTTGCCACGCGACCATGCTAACACTACTTAGTGGCTTGTGCTAACAAATGCGGAGAATATGAAGTCGTCTTGGGGAAGGAGAATTGAGTGGGGATGAGCAGCTATGGGTGTATCATCAGGGCAAATGAAGAGGAACGCAGTGATTGAACTAACAGTCTCCGCTAACGACGCCTCATCGGCTCGACTGCATCTAGCTTAGGGATCATTCGATGCCAGTGTTTGTCGCTTGACGACAGCCGTCCAAGTTGTGCAAAATGCAGCACGTGGTAGCGGTATGGATGTAGTACAAAGACGTATCAGTTGAAGCTAAATATTTACTATGAATCCAAACAACGAACGACATTGAGCGCCAATGTTTGAACGGTAGGTTCCCTTCTAACATGCCTTCCTGCTGAAGTACTAGTGGATAAAGATTAGCACATTCGAAGGGTTGGCAGACGTCAGACGACACAAATGCACCCCACCATTGAAAAGTACAGAGGAGCTGACTGTTGCTTTGAGCTAAAAGAGTCATTCACCAAGGAGAGTCGAGAAATTCTGAATTGCATCACTGGAGGTAGCGGAATCAGAGCACGTTGATTTTCGCCAACTGCCAGGCCCGATGACAACGTGTGACAGACCATCCTGAGTGGATCGAAGTAGGCTAGCAATGGCCTCCTACCCACAATTGTTTTCCAGGCACTACTTAGATGCGCACAAATGGAGGAGATAAAGACCATTTGGATGGAGGACGTGCCGATGTAGTTAAACTGCAGAACTCGCAGCCCTCAACATCTCCATCAGGTGTTTGTCACGTAGCATCTAAATGGCATCCATTGGCGAGGTATCTAAGTCGCAACCGCCACCTGCACCTTCCTCTCTCCCCAACTTCTAAGAGGTCATGCACATTCGCCAATTGCGCTGTATCTCCCGTCTCCCTGCATACGTCATGCATGAATTCGAATGACCTCAACCGCATGTGTTGACAATCCAAACACTTTGCTAACGTCGCCCACAATTGAAGACACTGTGGTAACAACCTGAGTAAGTTCATCCACAACAAGCCCATGCATTACCTTAAATTCGCCTTCCTTCATATTCAATGCTAAAATATGACAAATTCAACTCACAATGTGCAAGTCCGCCGAACCCAGGTTCCAGCTCACAAACCCACAAGAATTACGAAACTGCAAAAGCACATCACATTTACTCGCCGAACGTCACGGTCCAGGACAGTCTCCACCACCTCTACTTTAGCTTCAATTCCACAGCATCAACGCTTCCATCAAGCTCGTCACTCACTCCACTCCGCTCTTCACACCTTCCTTTGCCTCCTCTGCTTCGCTTTCAAGCACAGAGTAGCCATGAGCCACAGAAGAAGTAATCAACCCGGCATCGAACAGATACATGGCCACCTGCATCTAAGATTGAGGAAGATAAGCACCACTTGAATCAAGCCACTCACCCTATCATTTACATTGTCGCCAGGTGGGTCGCAGATCCTTATTTCATTTGGGTAAATGGCAATCAGCCACTCAACCATTGAAAGAATCTAAACAAGAGGAGAGAGCAGGAAGCATACATTTCAATTTCATCCACCTACCATCCGGAGCATCTCCAAACAATCGATATCACCAAAAAACCTCAACTCCCGAGAACCTGCAGACACTGTGATGTACACAAAAGGAATCACCACCGCGTCTTCGTATTGGACTCAGTACTTAGCGATGATACTGGGGAATGAGCTGCTGGCATGGTTCGGAGGCCAGCCTACGCAGATAGAGCAATATGGCCACATCTGTGACCCTGGCCGAAACCGGTAGTTCAAACAAACAAAATATTACATTCATCCACTTCCCTCCAAAGTATCCTCCTTTATCAATGGTGTTTTGCACTGCGACTCGCCCACTTCCTGGGAGGCTAAATTTGTCGCTTAACTTTTCGCCTCTCTTCGGTTAGTTCGTTTTACTGAACAAAAGGCTACAAATATACCTAGATGATCACTTTTCCTTCTCTTTCTTTCCACCACCTCTGCCGTGAGAAGGTTGGGTGTTTGTTGACTCCTTCATTATAAGTACACGAACGATGTGTGGTAGCGAAGACGAAGAACTTAAGATGAGGATATCTCGGACTCCGGAGAGCGACCGTATCTATGCACAACCAGGTTTTTAATTGTCCCGTCGCCTCTTGCCTATAAAGCACTTTTCAAGTACTCGATGCTTAAGGAATTTGGGATATTGCATTGCAAGAACTCTAAAATTCCTTTAGGAAACTATTTTGGGCATAGCCTTAGCGACATGTGTTGTCTTCACCACCAAAAAGAGCTCTAGAGTTGCCAGAAAACACGTCTTTGATGATGAGGTAGTGAATGAACTCATTGTAAGCGCATTGGAATTTCATGGGCATTTTTTTCCTTAAAATCGCTGTGTAGTGTCCTAGTACACTAACTGAGCGCATAGGCATTGGGACGTCGATGAGATTGATGGAATGCCATCGTCTACTTTGACTGGCTCGAGCTCCTCATAAATGAGGCAGATGCGAGCGTAGAGAACACGAGATGAGTCTCATTCTTGGCCTTCACACCCTCCGAACTAGCTAAATAACTAGACAGGGTCATAATTTGTTTGCAGTTCGTTGAACTCAGAGCAGAGGTCAGGGCTTGCTTTTCTCCCATCGGAAATCAATGACAACAGTTCTGGCCAGAAAGCTGTGTTCAGTGGTCGCTACACGTCTGAGAGGAGTGTTCAAACAGACGCTCCAGGTGCTTCCCTTTTGGGTGGTCCACACACCTAGTGAATTCGCATCACCAACACCACCACCATCACCCTGGTGAGCTGTAATTAGCCTGTGAGTTCCGATGTGGTCTGCTCAACGGGAGGATGTAGACACCAAACTGAAGGGAGTAAATTAAGCATCCAACTCCAGGTTGATATGTCGTCATCTTGGTTCGCAAATGTTGATCGTCCGGACTCATTCAGACTTGCCGTTAGATCGTCCTTCTTCGTGAGATTGCTATCCAGCATCCACGAGAGGCTTAGTGAGGCAATCCTGTCCATCAGCACTTGCTAGCTTCTTCGGCTTAAACGCAACGGTGCAGCCATTACACCGTTGCTCTAAAGTTGACCAGATGAAATGACTGAGCTTGAGAACGTTCGAGGCCCTTTCGAACAATCTTCCACTGCGTTTTCTTACATGATTAGAAGGCTAACTGGATATTTCACGCATTAATTGTTTTTTTTTTCCTTAAGTCTTATACTTGAAACGCTGGTACAGACAAGGTGCATAAGTGCACTTTGTACTTTTTGATGCTTTCTTTTGGTTCTCTCAAGCTTCAGCTCAGCTATCTGCAAAGATCCTTCCACGTTAGCAAATGCCATTGCTGCGAAGTTGATTGAAAGTCAAGTAGATATTGGAAAATCGTGTTCTTGTAAGACATGAATTTCCACTTCATGCGTTTCCATTTCCTTTTGTGATTCCTTCCGGCATTTTGTTGAAGTGCCAGTGTTCCACAGACACATTGAAAGTGAATAACAGCTCTCCTCAAGACGACAATATCACCTGGTAAATCAAATGAAAGCTGTCACCCTCACCTCAAGGGTATAACGTTAGCCATTCTAAGCAGTTTGTCCTTAACCTGCCAATTTGGCAGACTCAGTAGAAATGTGGAGCACAGCTGAGTTGTGTTGAAAGCTTAGCCTTTTGGGAGTTCAAAGGTTTAAGCCTTAATGCTCTCATCTGCTCCAAGTGCGGCTGTCATTGCATGGAAAGATTTTTTTTCTTGAAAATTACCCCCCGCCTTCAGCGCTGAAAGCCATTTAAAATGTTCGATGAAATTACAGCCGGTATCAAGGTTCAAAAGAAGGGTGCTTATAATCCAACCCCAATTGGTGCAGGAGTACTCACAATGACACCCACATCGGCATCGTAATGGGGTGACCCCAGATCAGACATAATCAGTGGGGGAGATAAGAACTGTGGCAGGAAATGGCCTAACAAGGAGAGTCTCTGTCACATTACCATCACTATCTTAGTGCGGGAAGCCTCAGGCGCCATCACACTAATAAGTGCAAACATTTAGTGCCGTCAATGAGTTCAAAAGCTAAAATGGCTAACGAGCATGGGCTTACACGTAAAAAGACATCTCTACCCGTTGACTCATTTGTGCTCTACACCATTGACGCAACAGTGTGTGTTTCGTCGCGGAAATCTCCTCATCGTGCAGAATCACTTACTCACGTCGTAGACTGTGAGGTAGGTAAGAGCCAAAACCATCTGCCAGTGAGAAAGTGAAAGGCATATTTGCCCATCAATTGCAATTACCCAGCAGTGCAAGGTGTTTAACAAGTCAAAGAAGAGGTGCTGGGGACAGTCTGCTAACAGTGAACGGTGACATGCATGCACAGGAATCAAAGCAAAGAGCCTGCAGAAAATCCGAAGACTAAAGCCTTTAACTACCTCACAGTTGTACATCAGCTGCTCAAACTCAAAGCATACACTGCACTGGCGCCTTACAACGTCTGCTTGAATTGATGCTCAATTTGTAAGTAGGAACGCCTTGCCGCTTTTTAAAAAGATAACGGCTCTAATAAATTGTAAACAACACAGTCGTTGATGAGTGGTGAGCAGGTCAATTCAAGTAGGTTGAAGGGGATTCTGTAGTACTTTGTTTGTTAGAACTGCCGGTTTCTGTCAAGGTCACAGAGGTGGCCGTACTGCCCAAGCTGCGTGGGCTGGCATCCGGGCCATGCCGGCAGTCTATTTCCCTCTGTCCGGTGAATATATATATTCTACCCTGCCACTTTGCCTTCATTTGCCTTAAGGGAGCCTCGGGACGCTACATTGGTGGCAGCGGAAAGCGGATCCGATTCTAAAGGGTTTTTTTATCCCGATCTCTACCGCCTGCGGCATGTTGCAGCGGTGCGAAAGAAATGCATGTGCTACAGATGGACCAAAAACGACGCCCACCTCCGGCATCTACCCCTTCTCTGTGTTCTACAAGAAAGCTATCAACAACTGAAGCGACACTAGCCATGGCCCACCTGGGAAGTTTCGTTTCAAAGATTACTCCTAATATCTACTTGCTTAAGGAGATCGGCGTGCTAACGCCTCCCTACGGACATACTGATGGTCGGCAGAACCACTTATTCCGAATTTTGTTTCCAAGCTAGACGAAACTCGAAGTGTAATGCACTGTCAAGAGGGATTACTGACGTTGGTGTGAAGCATCGCCTCAATCGCGTCGAATGTCGGCGACTGGCATGATTGGCTCCTGGGTGCTTCTTGCAGCACCGAGTATGTTGTGATGGCTAACGCGGGAGACGTACCGAGGGACGCGTCGGGGACGACGTTCGAAAGAAGAGAGGGGCAGTGTAGTACTTTGTTTGTTAGAACTGCCGGTTTCTGTCAAGGTCACAGAGGTGGCCGTACCGCCCTAGCTGCGTGGGCTGGCCTCCAGGCCATGCCAGCAGTCTATTTCCCTTTGTCCGGTGAATATATATATTCTACCCTGCCACTTTGCCCTCTTTTGCCTTAAGGGAGCCTCGGAACGCTACAGATTCCCCCTCACTCTTGCCAAACCAAATGTAGTATTAGAAATAACACTGCAAACCCTACGTTTTCGACTACATTGCTGTCGAGACTATGGAAGGCGAATGCATGACAAACAACGTACTAGGTTGAAACTGCAAAAATCCTTTACGACATAACCTTTTATTCGGCAATAACTTTCCGTCATTATGAGTAGTTAATTCAAACGTAATTCTTACAAGGGAAGTGAGTCGTTAATCCACATACGGCCTTCTAAAAATAGCTTGTGCATCATTAGTTTGCAATCAGTCAGACTTTGTTTTGATAAACACTGGACTCCAAATCAATCGTTTCACCTGCGCGGTATTTAAATGGGGCGCAGGGTCGTCTCGGTATTTTTGGTGCCTTCCGAGTCTGCGTTCCATAAGCCGAAGAAGAAGAGTGGGGTACGTTTCTTCTGCCATTTTTCGGCTGGCTTAAAGTTAGGGAGGATGGCTGAGTTTTGCGATGCCTCAGTTGTATGTGTTAATCGATGATTTCCCAGGACAGAACAAGAAACGATTTACCAGGACGTCATTAAACTGGTTGAATTACGTGCCGGAGACAAGGACGTTGAGTCACATATATTAGCTGTTATGGGGGAACAGGAGAACAGGCAGCGAATTTGCGAAAAATTGGGTAAATCGACCAGAGCCTAAAATGCACTGATTCACTTGTTGGGAAATTGTTAAACCCTATACATATTCCTTTCAAGACGCGAAAAATGGTGGAGAGGTGAGGCAGAACTCATTGTCAGAGAACGACGACGATGAATTGATTGCGGAGTTAGTGGAATCCAATGGACAGTCTTCCTTTTGTGAGCTGCCTATTGTGGGTGACAGGGCCGTAAATGCGCTTGCTATGGGGAAGACTGTGATGGGGATCCTTCTCGGTGGGGTGTCGTTTACGGAATTCCTAGAGTAGGTGTCCACCAGTTTTGATCTCCGGTTATAGTGACTACTATGGCCTGAGACCAGTGCGATTCTCGTGTGGGGCTGCGAGACGGAAATTGAATTGTATTTTCCCTGTTCAAACGATGGACCGGTTGAATGCTGAAGAAGAACTCTATTTTCGGTACGACTTGGACGTTGTTCCGGTCCCTGGTGCAACGGGCAAAATAGATGAGTCGGGTCGCGCCTACCGATGGATTGTTTGGATTGAATTTGAGGTGAGCTGTTTTTGACACCCTTTTTGTGTTTATGAATGCTGTATTCGGTGGAAGTGTCTTTGGTAGACTACAGGTGGTGGTGCTATGGGATGTGCTCAGTGCACGAGGGATGATGGATCGGGTCGGATTTGCTCAAGTGTGTTTGCTCTTGCTTAAGTCTGGTGGATACCAAGCTTTATGCATCTTTTGGTGTGCTGTGTTCATTTTGTAAGAGGCAGCTTGCCTTGATGTTTGGCCCTTTGCGTTTTCGAAACTTGGCACTGGCAGCTGCATGAAATTCTTGAGTTCCCTTTATCGGGTTTGAGTTGCTATAGAAGTGCAGTTTCCTGAAACCTGATTTGCAACTCATTTCATGAAAGATCTCTTTTAATGCTCGGTCAGTGGCATTGGCAAGAGAAATAGAAATTATTGTCGCGCTTTGTAATCCTGTAGGTTGAGCCCGAAGTGTGTGATTTGTTCTGATGTTTTACAAATGCGGGTTACTCCTCCCCTGGGGTTGGAGGAACTTATAGAGGTGCAGCTGCAACCCCATTTGGTAACACTGTAGAATTTCACGCTGCTGTGCTATGGTTGGTGAGGTATGCTTTTTTATGTATGTGGTGTTTCTCCCCACTCAGTAAATTTTTTTCATTCCACCATTGCAGTGCTACTTTAGTACATTGTAATTATTTGGTATTTTTACCCCCAATCTTAGGCTAAAACTGGCTCTTTCGTTAATCTCATTCAAAGGCCTCTCAATTAGTGCTGCTGTTAGCTTTGATCAACTTGATCACCCTTTTATTCCTGATCCATGCCTGATTAGGATTTGAGGGCGAGAAGGGGAGGTGGGAAGGGGGATTCTCAACTTACGCCAATCTACTCGTTGCATCGTAGGTTCACTTTTAGTAATTGGTGGCGCTCTCACCTTGCTAGTCTTACGCTGTGAATCCACGTCAGACAGGGGAGGAGGGGCCAACCAACCCTGTGCAGGAAGGCACTCATTGATGTGTACTTCTTCTCACGTCATTTACTGGCATTTCTGGTTATCAAGTCCCTCTTCCTCCTCTATTCCCTTCTAGATGGGTTCAAGTTTTCGGATCCTCCTCCCAGAGCGTTTCAACAACAAATTTGCCATGCAACTCGGCTTCCTTGAGGAGGTCATCAACGGCCCACTATACTCGGTTGTAACTTTTGTAAATAAGGAATTCGTCGGTCCCCTCGTCAATTTCTCCGACGACGGCCTTGCTCCGCCTGGCGATATGTTTATTATCGTAATGAAGGGCCACCTCGAAATCGACGTCTATTCGCCGAGAAGTGAGGAAGCGGAGAGTGAGCTGAAGGGCATTTTTGCTTCTGGTGATGTAGCGTACATCCCTTATCAATACAAACACCTCGCAAAGCTCTCCGGATGCAAGACCTCCCATGCCATTGTCTTGTGCATTATAAACCGTGCTCCTGTATTAGTTGAGGAATGTGGGGAACGCCTTCTTCAAGTATACCCTCTTCTGCTCACACCTTATCCTTCTAGGAACTGAAATTGAAGAAGCCGAAGAATAAGAAAAGTAGTCTATTCCGTGAACTGCTGCTGTCTACGCACAATAATCCGAGGAATGCAGCTGATATTCTCTACATAGTAAGTTGGGTAGTTGTGGCTGTTGATGACACCGACGCTTGTGTAGGATGCGAACGCGGAGGAGGGAGTGGAATTTGTTTTGCGCAGGTGGTTGAAGGGTGGAGATGGCGTGTGTAGACGGAACGAGGAGCGAGCGGTTGGTCGTGCGGCAAAAGAATTGAGAGAGCTATTTATGGAAAAGTTGGCGGCTGCAAAATTGGATTGCAGTGAGTTGTGCTTGGTTTGTGCGTTGGCTGGGTCTTGATTTCATTCGGCTGATGGCTACACTTCATTGCGCGCAATGGGTTTAGAATGTGGGTGTTTGTGTAAGAGTAGATGACTGATGCAGGTGGGATCGATTGAGTTGTTGAGGTTATGCAAGGATGAGAATAGGTGGTCCATAATGTTGGTGTTTGTTCTTTCCACTCACTTGGAGTGTGTCAATGGATCCTGAATACACTTACTCTCTTCGAATAGGCATACTATTCTGGCATCGAAGAGATATCAATCGTAGCTTGTCCCCGAATGCCGGCAACTTGAGCCCTCCACGTGGCAGTGAGCGCTGCTCTTTTGCGGTGCCTGAGGTCAGAGTATCATTAGTGCACTCACCATTACAGCTATCGAGTCGTCTTTTTACATCACCAGGCCTTTCCACTTTGAAACCATTGCATGCGACGGTTTTTGCGCACTGTCAACTTAAATATCGGGTTAAGGTAGAGCAAAGCTTTGGTGTCTACCATTAACCTTGGCACCTCGGAGTGAAGTATGTAGCTGCGCAGACGTTCGTCAAATTATTTTTTGAGCTTTGAGGAATGAATGAGGTGTGGATGGGGGCGGAGAGGACTGGGACAAATTGGTGTGTGTATGGGGTCGGTTTACATGGTTGCTATTACCTTTAAGGTGAGGAGGCAGGACACGTGGCTTCTTTTGGGCCAAATTTGGATGATTCCAACTTCTTGGACTGTAGGGCCGATGAGGATCAAAAATCGCAGATAGAATGTCTGCCCAATCGGCGTGTTGAAAGTCGTGCCGAATTAGAGTGAGAGCTGGAACCTGAGACCATCATTCGTCTCACTCGTCGCTCTGTATTAAGTCTAATGCGAAGACGCGGTGGTGATTCCTTTTGTGTACACCACAGTCTCTGCAATTTTCGGGATCCGAGGCCTGCCAATGATACGGCTTGTTTGCAGATGCCGCGAAGGGTAGGCGTTTGGAATTCAAAGCATTGCTTCTACTCTCTTCCCTTGTTTAGGTTCTTCCAATGGTTGAGTGGCTGATTGCTATTTACCCTGATGAAATAAGGATCTGCGACCTACCTGGAGATAATGCAACTGATAAGGTGAGTGGCTTGATTCAAGTGGTGCTTATCTTCCTCAATCTTAGATGCAGGTGGCCAGGGATCTTTTTCGTGCTGGGTTGATTATTTCTTCTGTGGCTCATGGCTACTCTGTGCTTGAAAGCGAAGCAGAGGAGGCAAAGGAAGGTGTGATGAGTAAAGAAGGTGAAGAGCGAAGTGGAGTGGGGGGCGAGCTTGATGGGAGCGATGCTGCCGTGGAATTGAAGCTAAAGTAAAGGTGGTCGAAACTGTCCAGGACAGTGACGTTCGGCGATTAAATGTGATGTGCTCTTGCAGTTTCGTAGTTTTCGTGGATTTGTGAGTTGGGACTTAGGTATGGCGAAGTTGCACATTGTGAGTTGAATTTGCCATATTTTAGCATCGAATGTGAAGGAAGGCGAATTTAAAGTAATTGCATGGGCTTGTTGTGAATGAACTTACCCAGGTTGTTACTGCAGTGTCCTCAATGGTGAGTGAAATTGGCGAGATGTTGGGATTGTCAACACATGCGGTTGAGCTCATTTATGTACGGCGGACAGGAAAAATGATGAGGATTGGCGAGGCGTGGGGAGAGGGTTTCTCGGTTTTCTCAACGTTATATTCGGCGCCGATAAATTTTTTGCCTGCATTTAGTCGTAGTTAGTGTGCTTTTGTCTATTCTTTTCACTAAACAATAATGCAGTGATGTGGACGAGGGGGAGTGTTTGAGGTTATTCGGTTCCTAGTGTTAATGGCGATTTGCCTTTTTGGGGTCCGTGAATTCATTTTCAGTGTCAATTTCTGTTGTCTTTTGGAAGACGGCGCCAATGGTGAATCTGCATGACCTCTTAGAAGTTGGGGGGAGGGGGAATGTGGAGGCTATGGTCGCAGCTTAAATACCTCGATACTGAGTGTGAATAGATGTGTAATTTCAGCTAGAGACCCATTTGGATGTTGCATGACAAATATTTTGCATCAACATTGGTGAGGTCGGGTTTGAATCCTGTTTGCGCAGCTGTGCCTTTGGACAAAAGGCGACACTGTGTCACGTTGCTTAGCGAACGTTACTGCAGTTATTGTTAGGTTGTGTACTTCTGAGGTCAGGAGCAATTGAAGGTGAGTCAGCGTAGCGAAATACATGGTCCCACTTAAAGCATACACAGCTGAGTCCGATTATATGGTCTCAGACCTGGCAAGACGGGGATGGAACTACCACCTTTGTCCTTGCAAAGACAACGTTTGTTGTAAGCTATTTGCTCACTCCTGTCGACGAAACCCAGATTTGCACCTTCAAGATAAGATACATAATCGTCTGCTTAGGTGAGACATGAACCAGCCTCATTACCTACTATAACTCGTCAGTAAATGATGAAAAGGTGAGTAGGAATGCGAGTGCTACCATTGACAGCAATGAAGCTGCTACTTATGTATTCAGAGTAGTGCAATCAGCTTTGGCCACGCAAATGCAGTCAGACGTTGCCTGTTTTACTGCTGTCGATATTCTACTGCCGTGCAGCAAAACAAAATAAATAAAGTTTATTATTGAGCCACCAAATCAACTTAAAATTGGGGCAAAGGACTTCTAGCGAGCACTGTGTTGCCTGTAGTCGGTGACACGGTGTAGTTTTGGGGATTCGCCTCAGACCCCTACGCACTTAAACTTGCTTGACAATCATGACGCGGGCCAAGTAAATCCGAAAATGTAGCTCTCCAGTCTTATGGCTGCTGTCTGAGTAGCGGCCAAGCGTATTGCTTTTATTTGTAAAGTCTAACAGGGTTTCCTTCTAATCTAGTTAACCATTAATAATAAATTCAGTTTAGTGGCGGAGCGAGGAGCGATTTGAATAAAAGTGTTCTAGCATCATAGAGGTGCTATCCCACCCAGATGACTGCTTTCCAAGCAGGAAGTGAGGAGCATATGACAAAAAGCTTTAAAATTGTTTTTGAACAACTATAATGATTTCCTCATCGTCTCTGCGACTGCCCATTGGTATGAGAAGGTTAAATGTTCTTAGACATCTCCAATGTATCAGATGGAACACTTAGTAGATGGCGTATTGGCAGGAGTGTCACTTAAAACGCTTTTATAAAATAGGGACTGCAAGACATGCAAAGCTTTGCTTGATGGACTGCCGATTCCGGTTACGGTGACTCGGATGGCTTTATTGCCTTTGGCGGGTAGACTGGCCTCTGGGTCACGCCAACCGCCTAATTCCCTTCTGCTTGCTGAACAATGATGTTCTGCCCAAGCATTATGCCTTTCGTTGTCTTGAGGAAAGTCTCAAGACGCTACAATTAGCGCTATGATCGGAGGCATTATGCATTTGGCAAATGAAACATTACCAAATTGACAGTTGCTACCACAACTCACCGTGGGCCGTTATCAGCATTACATCATTGTCTTTCTTACTGTTTTGTGAGTAGAGCAGTTCAGCACATTTTATCGATTACTGGCAAACTTCTCGGCCCTTCTTCAGTCCAGTCTAACATAATCGGTTAAATCTTCCTTGAACTCCGTTGCGATGGCTGGAGGAGGAGTGCATTTGAAAGTAGGTTTTTTACAGTTCTTATAATCCTATTAGCCTCCCAACTTCGTTACCAAACATACCAATCGCAGGTATTAAAACAGGGGGAAACCGACTCAAATGGACTCATTTTCCCACGTAATCAGAGCAAGTCCTTCGGCGTTGTCTACTTTGCACTAGTCGTGGATAACTCGGACCTTTATTTCTTAGCGCAGTTTCGAGGGACACAACTGGTTACTCAAGTGCTTTAAGGACGGACCTGGATCAAATGAGTCATAGGGCTACTACTTCAAATCCAGGCTCAGGTTTATAATTAACAATGACTTGTGAAATGAATAGAGGTGGATAGGTCGTTCACGTTTCGAAAACACTTTAGTGATACTTCACCTAGAAAGGCGGTTAGCCTTCCGATGACACTTCCAAACCCTGTGAATGGGCATAATACAAAACACGGTGAGCTATACGCCTTACTCTGATTCATTAATTATAAATAAATGATTTTATGATTTCGTCCTTCTCATAAGCCTTCACAGGAGGCTGAAATCGCATCAAGCAATCGCAACTCTTCACGGCGTGTTTTTGTGCAGTCTAGAAGGCAAATACCATCGAAACAACTTGTTCCGCTCTATTTAGAAAAAAATCTCATTATTACTTCCACTTCAATGGCTCTTTTCCGATCAATTTGTTCACACTAAATCATGACGATTGGACAGACGCATGATACGTCCATTAACTATTTGTGAAGCCGTACACTCATCCGATTGATTAATCGTATTAGTCCTTGCCAAGTGTTCATGACCGCAAATAACGGTACTGCGTTTTCTCGGGCATCCAGCGTCGGGTGTGATTTCGGTGAATGGCCTAATGATAGAGGGAAGAATAGATTCCAAACGAGGTCTGTGCTGCCCTGCTAATTAGGGGGGCGACGGTGGAGACAGAGGTTAACGGTCTTCGTCCTCAACGCTCAGAAAGGCTGCGTTTTGTCTGAGGTTGATCTTCCACGACAAGAAAGAGGCTTATGTAATAGGCGTGTACCATAGAGAGGGGTTTGGTAGAGTGTTGTAGAATTCGCACTTCCTACGAGGCGAAGAGTATCAGGATAAACTAAATGGAAATGTGGTGCAAAGGCTAAACGATGTGGGATGCGTTCCCTCTCCCTCAAAGAGTGTTCTACTTTTTTTGCATCGAAAGCTTGTCCATGCTTTACCGGCCGGCGTTATCCAGGCTTTGGCATTGAAGTGGTGGCTATTCTAATGTGCGTCTGCTCAGAAGCAGTCTTCCACTGTGGCTATTATGTTTGACAATCAGGCAATGAAAATACAAATTTTTGGTCGCTTGAATAGGTGTGTTAGTTTAGTGATGATTTCGCCCCTTCAATTCGCCAATAATTAACCATCATCTCACCCGTTCGTCCGCCTCCATTGGCCCAGTTTCTCCGTCTGTTGCTCTTTTCCTTCATCCAAATTGAGGCAGGCATTTTATGGTGGAACGGAGAAGTACTCAAAGGCCCACTCTCTATTTTGCCTCAATTGCACGGACAGAGTGAAATGCAAAACGTCTAGCATTGTGAACTGGTTACATTTCTCATTGCCATACACTCAAGGTTTTGCGGCCAAAACCATTTGTAACAAGGACAATGGTTCACAAGAAAGCGTTAAGAACTAGGATTTGATTTATCCTCGAGGACCTAATACTGGGCGGTGGATCTAAAAGTGGTATTCGGCCGGAGGCATCCACCTTCTAATGGGTGGTGCTTTGGCCCGCCACATGCATTCCAGGCATCATATAACAAATTTTGCTAGATGCTCCCGTATTAGCGTCAACGCAAAATCAGAAGACAGGCAGGCTCGAAGCACATCAACCAGGCTCAACCCGTGTGATGTAATCTGGAAATTCTAATCGGAGGTTGAAGTCAAAAACAATCGCCTGCACTTACTAACACAAGTCTCTGATTTTACAGTGCGTGATTATGAGCTACCATGTGCATTTAATGAAATTCTACAAGTCCTATGGTGTCGTCGCGATGAACTGCAGCCAAAAAATGAAACTGATTTCTCAAATTTCTGATGCGAATCAATTGATTGGGACATTGCCTAACTGATCAAACAGTTCTCTACTGTTTCTTGGTTTTCTGAGGGCACCGAAATCGTCGGAACTTCGGTCCACCGATCACGCATAACACCTTGTCTCAAACTTTCCTGAGTGGGTCTCAACCAAGCTCTTTCTGAAAGACATTATGCGGGTCACACAGTTCCAAATGTAACTCTGCTGTTAATGTCTCTCCTCATCACGAAGACGTTGATTAAAACTTGCGGAAAATGAAGCCATGCATCCCTCAATGCGAACTCTTGACCATTCTTCTGCCTCACTCTCTGAAGATTACTTACTTTTCGACAAATTCGTGCAAATGAGATAAATCACGGGTGTCTGAACTTTGCCATGGGAGGCGCATTCCGCCTGGACTGATNGAGGTCAGGAGCAATTGAAGGTGAGTCAGCGTAGCGAAATACATGGTCCCACTTAAAGCATACACAGCTGAGTCCGATTATATGGTCTCAGACCTGGCAAGACGGGAATGGAACTACCACCTTTGTCCTTGCAAAGACAACGTTTGTTGTAAGCTATTTGCTCACTCCTGTCGACGAAACCCAGATTTGCACCTTCAAGATAAGATACATAATCGTCTGCTTAGGTGAGACATGAACCAGCCTCATTACCTACTATAACTCGTCAGTAAATGATGAAAAGGTGAGTAGGAATGCGAGTGCTACCATTGACAGCAATGAAGCTGCTACTTATGTATTCAGAGTAGTGCAATCAGCTTTGGCCACGCAAATGCAGTCAGACGTTGCCTGTTTTACTGCTGTCGATATTCTACTGCCGTGCAGCAAAACAAAATAAATAAAGTTTATTATTGAGCCACCAAATCAACTTAAAATTGGGGCAAAGGACTTCTAGCGAGCACTGTATTGCCTGTAGTCGGTGACACGGTGTAGTTTTGGGGATTCGCCTCAGACCCCTACGCATTTAAACTTGCTTGACAATCATGACACGGGCCAAGTAAATCCGAAAATGTAGCTCTCCAGTCTTATGGCTGCTGTCTGAGTAGCGGCCAAGCGTATTGCTTTTATTTGTAAAGCCTAACACGGTTTCCTTCTAATCTAGTTAACCATTAATAATAAATTCAGTTTAGTGGTGGAGCGAGGAGCGATTTGAATAAAAGTGTTTTAGCATCATAGAGGTGCTATCCCACCCAGATGACTGCTTTCCAAGCAGGAAGTGAGGAGCATATGACAAAAAGCTTTAAAATTGTTTTTGAACAACTATAATGATTTCCTCATCGTCTCTGCGACTGCCCATTGGTATGAGAAGGTTAAATGTTCTTAGACATCTCCAATGTATCAGATGGAACACTTAGTAGATGGCGTATTGGCAGGAGTGCCACTTAGACCGCTTTTATAAAATAGGGACTGCAAGACATGCAAAGCTTTGCTTGATGGACTGCCGATTCCGGTTACGGTGACTTGGATGGCTTTATTGCCTTTGGCGGGTGGGCTGGCCTCTGGGTCACGCCAACCGCCTAATTCCCTTCTGCTTGCTGAACAATGATGTTCTGCCCAAGCATTATGCCTTTCGTTGTCTTGAGGAAAGTCTCAAGACGCTACAATTAGCGCTATGATCGGAGGCATTATGCATTTGGCAAATGAAACATTACCAAATTGACAGTTGCTACCACAACTCACCGTGGGCCGTTATCAGCATTACATCATTGTCTTTCTTACTGTTTTGTGGGTAGAGCAGTTCAGCACATTTTATCGATCACTGGCAAACTTCTCGGCCCTTCTTCAGTTCAGTCTAACATAATCGGTTAAATCTTCCTTGAACTCCGTTGTGATGGCTGGAGGAGGAGTGCATTTGAAAGTAGGTTTTTTACGGTTCTTATAATCCTATTAGCCTCCCAACTTCGTTACCAAACATACCAATCGCAGGTATTAAAACAGGGGGAAACCGACTCAAATGGACTCATTTTCTCACGTAATCAGAGCAAGTCCTTCGGCGTTGTCTACTTTGCACTAGTCGTGGATAACTCGGACCTTTATTCCTTAGCGCAGTTTCGAGGGACACAACTGGTTACTCAAGTGCTTCAAGGACGGACCTGGATCAAATGAGTCATAGGGCTACTACTTCAAATCCAGGCTCAGGTTTATAATTAACAATGACTTGTGAAATGAATAGAGGTGGATAGGATCGTTCACGTTTCGAAAACACTTTAATGATATTTCACCTAGAAAGGCGGTTAGCCTTCCGATGACACTTCCAAACCCTGTGAATGGGCATAATACAAAACACGGTGAGCTATACGCCTTACGCTGATTTATTAATTATAAATAAATGCTTTTATGAATTCGTTCCTCTCATAAGCCTTCACAGGAGGCTGAAATCGCATCAAGCAATCGCAACTCTTCACCGCGTGTTTTTGTGCAGTCTAGAAGGCAAATACCATCGAAACAACTTGTTCCGCTCTATTTAGAAAAAATCTCATTATTACTTCCACTTCAATGACTCTTTTCCGATCGGTTTGTTCACACTAAATCATGACGATTGGACAGACGCATGACACGATTGATTAATCGTATTAGTCCTTGCCAAGTGTTCATGACTGCAAATAACGGTACTGCGTTTTCTCGGGCATCCAGCGTCGGGTGTGATTTCGGTGAATGGCCTAATGATAGAGGGAAGAATAGATTCCAAGCGAGGTCTCTGCTGCCCTACTAATTAGGGGGGCGATGGCGGAGACAGAGGTTAACGGTCTTCGTCCTCAACGCTCAGAAAGGCTGCGTTTTGTCTGAGGTTGATCTTCCACGACAAGAAAGAAGCTTATGTAATAGGCGTATACCATAGAGAGGGGTTTGGTAGAGTGTTGTAGAATTCGCACTTCCTACGAGGCGAAGAGTATCAGGATAAACTAAATGGAAATGTGGTGCAAAGGCTAAACGATGTGGGATGCGTTCTCTCTCCCTCAAAGAGTGTTCTACATTTTGCATCGAAAGCTTGTCCATGCTTTACCGGCCGGCGTTATCCAGGCTTTGGCATTGAAGTGGTGGCTATTCTAATGTGTGTCTGCTCAGAAGCAGTCTTCCACTGTGGCTATAATGTTTGACAATCAGGCAATGAAAATACAAATTTTTGGTCGCTTGAATAGGTGTGTTAGTTTAGTGATGATTTCGCCCCTTCAACTCGCCAATAATTAACCATCATCTTACCCGTTCGTCCGCCTCCATTGGCCCAGTTTCTCCGTCTGTTGCTCTATTCCTTCATCCAAATTGAGGCAGGCATTTTATGGTGGAACGGAGAAGTACTCAAAGGCCCACTCTCTATTTCGCCTCAATTGCACGGACAGAGTGAAATGCAAAATGTCTGACATTTCTGAATCACAAATACAAGCAGGTCTAGGCATTGTGAACCGGTTACATTTCTTATTGCCATACACTCAAGGTTTTGCGGCCAAAACCATTTGTAATAAGGACAATGGTTCACAAGAAAGCGTTAAGTACGAGGATTTGATTTATCCTCGAGGACCTAATACTGGGCGGTGGATCTAAACGGTGGATCTAAAAGTGGTATTCGGCCAGAGGCATCCACCTTCTAATGGGTGGTGCTTTGGCCCGCCACATGCATTCCAGGCATCATATAACAAATTTTGCTAGACGCTCCCGTATTAGCGTCAACGCAAAATCAGAAGACAGGCAAGCTCGAAGCACATCAACCAGGCTCAACCCGTGTGATGTAATCTGGAAATTCTAATCGGAGGTTGAAGTCAAAAACAATCGCCTGCACTTACTAACACAAGTCTCTGATTTTACAGTGCGTGATTATGAGCTACCATGTGCATTTAATGAATTTCTACAAGTCCTATGGTGTCGTCGCGATGAACTGCAGCCAAAAAATGAAACTGATTTCTCAAATTTCTGATGCGAATTAATTGATTAGGACATTGCCTAACTGATCAAACAGTTCTCTACTGTTTCTTGGTTTTCTGAGGGCACCGAAATCGTCGGAACTTCGGTCCACCGATCACGCATAACACCTTGTCTCAAACTTTCCTGAGTGGGTCTCAACCAAGCTCTTTCTGAAAGACATTATGCGGGTCACACAGTTCCAAATGTAACTCTGCTGTTAATGTCTCTCCTCATCAAGAAGACGTTGATTAAAACTTGCGGAAAATGAAGCCATGCATCCCTCAATGCGAACCCTTGACCATTCTTCTGCCTCACTCTCTGAAGATTACTTACTTTTCGACAAATTCGTGCAAATGAGATAAATCACGGGTGTCTGAACTTTGCCATGGGAGGCGCATTCCGCCTGGACTGATCACGGATGTCTTTGCATAAAAGTGAGCTGGAAGGAGCACAGTCCTCACCGCTCGAGACGCGGTTAGATGTAACAGGAGTGCGATTTGTTGGGACGCACTGGATAAACTTCGGAATAGGTAGATTAGGTGTTGATGACATGCATACCATATTCAAATAAGTTGGGGAGAAAGCATGTCGGGTAGTAGCAGTCAGGACTGGAATGGGAAGGAAAGAATTGACGCTGTAAAAAGAGGTCTTGTTAATCATAGGCATTTCATTCGGATGTTTATCAAACGATTCCATAAATTCTAGGCCCTGCCTAAGCAGGAGCACCGAAAAAGACTATGCTAGCCTTAGCAGCACTGAAGCTGGTACTTGTGCACTCTGAGTGGTGCAATCAGCTTTGGACACGAATGTGCAGTTATCACTAGCGCAACGAACAAATTCTGTCAGTGTCTCGCAAATCGTCTCACCTTCGGTGGGTGAGAGGTAATTGCTGGCTCCTAACAAGAGGCGTTTCGTCTGCAGTCGGTGATATGGTGTGGTGCTGGAGAGGAAGTATTCTTTTAATTTGGTTCGTTTTCACAGTCAACTACGTGTCCAGACTGCTAGATGTGGTACTCATACATCCTCAATTATGAATTGCCTCCTAATCCTGGGTCTATGGCAGATGCTCAATGTGATCGGGACTGGTGTAATGTGGTCTGCCTTTAGGCACCGCTGCAAGACACTTACAGAAACGGAATACCTTGCCGCTAAAAGGGCCGAAGAAGACCACAGAAGCCGATGAACCTGTACGTATAAGTCTATGGGGTTGCTTGACAACACTGATGCCTTAACTGGAGTCACCTGTACTTCGGGTCATTTAACGCTACCGGTTTTGTCAGGTGATTACATAAACGTGGAAAGTTATGTTATGCCAGAATTATTGCAAAAAACTCCCAACTATTAAAATTGCATGTTTACACAAGTGAACCCTTCAGCCTTGACAGTTTTTATTTTATCATCTTAAGGTCCAAACGCCACAAGGCTACGAAGTAAACCTTTGGTTCGTGCAAGTGAGGACGCTTTGTTGCGAGGTCAGCTGTCTGAGCCACGGCCACCTTTCAAATAGCCACCTTTCACATCATGCTGCCTCATGAGGCCTTAGTGACTTGGCCCTATCTGCTTGATTGGCAGTCTTATGCGCGCTGATTGGCCCTCTTGAGCAAGATCATCACCATTGTAAATGTGTACCCATGTCACAGCAGTCCGGTTACTGGTCCGCTGGTGCACTGCTCAACTCCAGCACATCGCTCGTGGAGCCCGTCTTGCAGGAAACCCAATATTCTAGAACCTGTGGCAAAACAACAACAGGCTTTTTCAGCTCATTAGCATAGTCATTTGCAAATTCAAAAATATCATAAAATACTCGAAAAGCAGATTAACCACTGAGTCAACTGGGTACAGTGCTTAATATAACTCCTTTACAGCCATATTGATAGCTATTTAATGCCAGGGTTGGTGCATTGCCTAAGACTTGAGGAACCTAGGATAATCAAGCAACATAAAATGACTTGCTGATCCAATTATTCGGCACTGACTAAGGACAGACCTGCATCACCTCAAGTTAACTGAACCAAACGTAAACTTTTGCTGAACCTAGCTATTTGGAATTCCTCACTAATTCTACTACATTCTTCTTCGTTAGTGAAGAACTTCTCGATTCTCAGCATTTTTTATCTGTTCTGTTTTACAGCTCGACGCAGACCATTTAAATCGACTTTAGAATAAGTTTCAGGATAAGCGAGAATGCTATAGAACTGCTATGCATTCAAAGAAAGCAGGAGGTTAAAAAGGGAAACTAACGACAAATACGCTTAACTGGAGCCACCTCTAAATATGCGAGCGTGTAGCAGTTCTCGTCCTCGCAAGCACTTTTCCGCATTGAATACCCACAAATCAACTTTAGCGCACAAGGTACCTATCGCCCACCCTACAAATGGATGCTTTTTTCATCGACCAGCTTTCCCAACCACTAGTCCGACGAAACTTTAATTTACTTCTTTGGTCTTCGTACTAGGGAAGCAAAATAGCCAATGATCTAAGGCGAGTCCTTATAAAGTGTTGGAATAACTAGAATCAAACCACCAGGAACTTTATCCCCAGGGTTGATTCTAAGGTAACAGTTGGAAACTTGTTAGCGAACAATTACCTTCCGTACATCTTTGAGCTTTTGCGTGTGGAGATTATTCGTTTTTGAATTTTTGCCTGAACTTATGAATGCAGAAATACTTCGATCGTCTAACTATACGTGCCGTTATGAAGTCAATTTAAATTCGTGGCATTTGGAAAAGATGGAGATTTTATCGTCGAGAATTGCATTTAGAGTTACACGTGTGCGGGAAACGAGGCAGTTATTCGCAAGCCATTGAATGGGATTTGATGCGGTAGATGCTTACATCTGCTTACATTGCGACCAAATGCTAGTGTGGTGGAGCTTAAGCGATTCGGCAAGTTTGTGTTACAGGTATGGTTCTGTTTATTAGTTGCAGCACATGCCGCATGTCTGCTTCATATTTTGGAATACTGAGTCTCCTTCAAGAGGAAGTCCATTATAGGTGAATTCACCTAGAGTGGGGCATCATTTGGAATAGCGAAAGTAGACTATTGGTCCGGACAGCTGCGGCACGAAAACATGGCTGCCTTGGTGGTGCCTCTACTCACGACAGCTTGTCTGCACGGCTGAAACTATCGGCTGCTCAGATGTACGATGTAAATTAGTCCTAGATAACCCACGAACTGACCCCAACTGGTAGCATGTTGTTGTAAACAGTACGACGCATGACTGACCTTATGGTTTTATGTCCTCATATGCATAAACCACAAGTTTACCACTCCTGCGAAGTCAGAATAAAAGAGTACAGTCTTCTCTAACGAAGTGACTCCTCTCCAGTTTAGACTGGCCCATCGGAAAGCGATGAGGGTTTGTCGAGCATTAAATGATTTAATGTAGAAAAATATCTACTGCAATACAAACTCTTTTCGTGACAAACTTTCCCAAAAGCGAGCATGAAGAAGAGGAGCATTCCGTTTCCTCATTGAATGTCTATGCTTTCAGAGATGCATGGTGAGCCTTCGTTCAGTCTTTGTTTCAATTAGTGGGAGAAATTCCTCTTCAGGAAGGCGAACAACTGCATGTTAGTTGCAGTGATGAAGGCCAGCAAAGTATCCTCTGCCTCTATCCTCAGAATTTTTGCACCCTCGGCAAATTAGTAGCGACTGGAACTATCTCATCCAAATAGGTAGGATAAAACCTGAAACGTTTAGTGATAGTGCAGATTTTCAAAACAACCCGGCATGGATAGACACATGGCAAGAGCAGTGGATTGAGGTCATTCCGTTCCTGCCCTCGTCAGCTCGTGGTTCAAATTCCGTGACCAAACAGACTGTAGGATGTGGCAGAACATGGCATTTTGTCCATTCCATACCAAGGAACATATAACAAAGTGAATGAATAGCACTTTTTGATGGCAGAATTCTAAATGTTCTTAATGCACATTTTTCGTTAACTAAGGAGAGATTTGAATGCCTGCACTCGACCACTGGCGCAGTATTTTTTATATCGCTAGAAAATCTCGGAACCTAGCCCCATCCGTAGCACCCAAAGCGGGTTCTCACAACACGCAGAAACAGTATAATTTGTTCCTTTCTGATTAACAGAAGACGCTTAGTCCCCGCATTATGAAATGAGACATTTTATTTATTTGCAGAATTGTAAAATTTCCTCTTAAACGGTCCACTTGAGCGGCATCAGATTCCATTACGCATTGCTGGTAGTTCCCCGTCTAACTTGAATTTATACGTTTCATTTAATGTCGCCTCATGGAGAGGATAAAACTGGCATGTTTTACCGACTCCACTAATACAAATTCAATGAAACATAGCCCGTCTCCGAGAAGTTATAATAATTAACGAGGATGTAGAGTTCAGCTTCCTCTTTCCATTCTGACTTCACTTTGTAACTATCTTTTACTGAGTATCCTCCCTATTCGAATTTTCCACCCATTTTCCTTTAATGTCACCAGTGGATGAACCAAGCGATTCCACACCGCAAAAGTAGCATCCACATTTATCACAAAATTTTCTCCTCGTATTCGAGATCGCAACATTTTAGCACCGCTTTAGAACGTACGATCGCTACCTGTAAATTGCCACAAGCTCTACAAAAATCTGAATTCTAGCAGTCAAAACGTGGGCAATTCAGTTGACGACATAATTCCTATGCTTGTACTTTGCCTCTCCCAAAATCTGAAAGTGTAGAATATTCCCTTTTCCAATGGCCTTGAAGACAAACCGAATCCAATTGACGGCCTCGTTATTTTGACTTCGTAATCGCATGCATTTCTGGACCATTCCAATCAAAATTTTCGGGCCCAAGAAATCGGAGATAAGAACAAACTCGTATCACCAATGGCAAACACACAAGGTGAGTTTTGAGAGGCCTGATAATTTTTTGAAGGCAAAGAGCTTGTGAAATTAGTATTAAATAAGCAAGTGCATAACGAATACCTCCTTGGATAATTTGAAATTATAAACCATGTAGAACTGTTCGGAGCGATGCGATCCTCGTTCCAATTCCTATAAGACAGTGAAAATGCATGAGCGCATTGCCTTCGGCACTCAGGCATGCAGGCGTAGGCCTGGACAGTTGAATAAATATGCGGCTACACACAAATTTCATATCGGGATTTTACAATTTGGATGCCCAGAACTTATGCAATCGCTACCCTCTGTTCATCGTTGGAATCCACGTCCAGTTTTATAATTTGGCAAGACAAGAATGTTCACCGCTATAGAGCCTGTCTGGTAGTGACGAGGGAGTGCTACTGCAAATGTGGTGGGTGCTCTTGCCTAGATTTCTTGTAAATAATCAACAATTTATCCGCGATCTCATTTTTTTGCATTTAAGTTAACTTTATGCACAATTAAATGCATGTTCGCATCAAGACACAGAGGCACAAAAGTGATATTTGTTAGAAATGTGTACCTAAAGATAATGTAGGACTGAAACGAAGTCTTTTAAATTTGGCAGGGTCTTCAATACCGTAGAGCTGTGAGAACTCCACTATAGACAAAGAGCCGATTAGCAAAACCTGACAGCTTTTTACCTTCTTCCAAATGATGATTTGTGACGCCTCATTCTAACCTTTTCTTTGAAAGACACTAAGATTATCAGTTGATGCTGGCAAAACCACGGTTTCACAGAGTAAAATATCGTATTTTAAGCAACTGGATAATGATCAGTGAGCCAAAGCACCACATAAAAGTAAGTCGTCAATGCCCCACGGCCCTTCCAGAGGTCTATATTGTTAGGGATTAGAGTAGGCACAAGTTAAACGGCATTCCGCTTTACTAAAAATTGGTGCTTAACCGCATTAGCTTGGTTCCACTTTTGACAAGAATGCAACCTTATTGTCAGTAGCAATACTAATTTAGAGAATAGAAGGCATGATTCCTAGGTAACCCTACATTTGCATGTTGCAATGTTGAATTGTTCCCCCTTTGCACTTCCTCCTTCCCTAGCTTCGACACATACCAAACATACACAGGCAAAATGAAACGCAAAGTGGAGTCTTGAATTCGTCTTAGCTCTTGAGCCACATAAGTACAGAATCAAAAGTGCCGTAGCACTGTCAGTGTAAAGACAAGATTTTACTTTTATTAACTCACTTTCCGAGCATTTTTACATTCTGGACACTTGCATTTAGCGCCATTAGCACAAGCCTCACAACAGTTGCATCCGTTGCATTCTAAAATACGCAGTGAAGAATACGATTCTGGTTGCATAGTTCGGAAGCAATCCTGAGACACTTACATCAAGACTGACACCTACCAGGCATGCTGTTCGATTCTAATCAGTCGACGTACCTCGGTTGCGGATGTCGGTCTTTTTATGCTAATTGAGGGAACCTTGAACTCGGCGTGAAATCAGTAAGCTATGCAGATGGGACCACTCTGATTGGTCACAAACCAGAAGCAAAACGAGTCCCCACAAAAATACATTTTGCACGTGATTCGCAAAATTCGTCAGAATAACACTAAAATGACCAAAAATTAGTGTTGATTTGATCTGTAATGAAGTCTTAAAGGTGAATTTGTAAAAAGGTTTCAGGTATGTCCTTCAGAGGCTTTTTCGAAGATGCACATTAGAAGGCCCAATTCTCTGTTTTGCTATAAAAGCGTTATCATCTTCAAAGTCATAGGTACGCTTAGAGCCACTTCTATCTTTCATTTGAAAATTCAGCTGCATGAGTGCATTTGTTTCTCAAAGGAGTAGACACTCGAGGCTAATAGTTCTTTGTCGATCTCAGCAACCTGGTAAAAGTGAAACTACCGGTTCCTCGAGATGAATTCAAAAAGAACTTATTAAATGGAATTATTGAGTTTTGGGATCGCTTTGTTTTCAAAGGTTAATACCCAGTATTGCCCGTAAAGAGCAACCACTCAAAGATCGAACAAGTGGTTTCTATGAAGCGACGGGGAAGCTTTCCTCCTCGCTACCACGTCAAGTTTCATGCAGTTGATGCACAGCCGCAGACCTCCATCCATGGCAATTTGGATGCTCAAACGAGTCCACCTAAAATCATTTCTCTCCCTCAAAAGATTGGCTTCCTCCAGCAGTGGAGGTGACGCTGGTCTGGAAGTCTGCCTGCAGCCTTATTAGTTCATTTAATATGGCATTACAAGTACTGGCTATAAGAGAACCCCACATTCTACCCTATGGGATCACAGCTTTTCATTTAGCATATTTTTTGCCAAATGTCCTTTTCTTGAGCATCACATATGTCTGGAAAATTGGACGACTTAATCACAGTGCAATAAGGTCAGCTACAGCCTTTCAAGCAAACATTTTCGAGTCTCTGTGGAGCCATCCCTCTGGTTCGGGGTCAAACACAAACACTAACTCATGAGTAAACTAAGCCTACTTTTACATGGTTACTGAAGTCTTAATCTATGCGCTACATTAAGATAATGTCAACATAAAACCGAGAACTGAAGCTAAGCCCATTAGTGTAGGAATAAATAAGTAAATAATCAGAGTGTCTTAGCTAGCGAAATCCATCTGAATTAAAATAAAATCATCCAACACACCATCGGGTCAACCTTAGGTAGCTGCTTGAAGCGTTGAGCAAAATAAAAAAATGCACCCAAAGAGGCATTACATTCAGAAAACAAAGTGCCATAGCAGTAATTTTACTTTGATCTCCTGGGTTCACTTTGATAAATAAGCGAATAAAGCAATTAAATAAGTTAGTGTATGCGAATAATAAGCACTTGTAACCTTTTAGCTAGCTATTTTGAGCAAATTTGGCCTCATTAGCGAAAAATCTTTTCTTACCAAAATCAACATGTCATATGCCACGCCGCACAAAAAAGCCTTGTGTTTAGAAAGAACAGAGCCCAAACGATAGCTTGGTTTTTAGCACCACATTTGAGTTAGCTGGTCAGTAGGCGGTTATAGTGGATAAATTTGCAGGCGAAAATTAAAAGTGTGTGCATATTAATGAAGTACGACTAATGGGTGTTGGTGATGGGAGAAGATTTTACAATGATAGTTCTCCTAAGCTATGCAACGACAAGTTCCCATTGTGCTTGACTAAACACCGCATATTTAATTTACTATGAAATAGGTTTATCGTAACAAATTGGATAAGAGAAATTCCTTGAAACGCAAATTGGACGAACTTTGCTTTATTGCAATTATCAGCCCAATTGCAGCACCTTTTGTACTCACTTCCTGTTTCCTGCCACCATCTCTATATGGGACCAGAAAAGTTGCTTTAAGCAGCTTCAAGGAAACCTTCTCGCGGTTTCAAGTGCAGTCTCACCTCTCCTATAAAAGTGCATTTAAAGATACATAATTCGTGCATGGACCCTCGGCTCCTAGAGCACCTTCACTGGAGTACTGCTTTCTGATAACCACAGTCTAAGGTTCTTATGATGAGTGAAGAGGATCAGAGTTCCTAATTAAAGAAATCCCTCCTGGCATTGTATCCACCAGGGGCCGTTTCACCGCCTTTTTACTTACTTGTCACCTCGGAGAAAAGTACTAAATAAAAAGAAACCGAGTGGTATTGAATATAACAAAGGCATGTTCGATCTAGAAGAAGCAGCAGCTGTATTGACAGCTACTCGATACGACGATATTCAGTTAAAGAACTTGAGGAGAAGACCTTAGTTTTACGTGAGGTGAATGGAAAGCCTTATGTAGTCCATCGTTCTGCCAGCAAATCCTACGACAGATGTCTCCTAGTCTTTAATGATCAGCATTAGAAACTATGGAGCCACAGGCACCTGGTCATTTCAGTTTACACCTTTAAGAGAGTAATTGACAAATCCTCTTATCAATGCTGTTGCTTACAAAAGGGTAGTTGGAACGAAATTAATTCTCATTCATATTGGAAAATGATGCGTAATGGTCATTCCTTTTCTCTCGTCCGTTTGGAAATCTGGTCGCTGCTCCGCCACCCATCCAGCGTTATCTTTTCACACAAGTGAATTTCGTATGCTGATGTGTTGATTGGCCACACATGCGTCTGAGTGAAGTCAACAGCACTCATTCCAATCAAAGTGTCACTGAATGCCCTATGTGCCCTTTTAACTTGGTATGTATGCATAGTCCAGCAATGCTTTCGTCAATCTTTAGCTGCGGGTCACTATATGTAAATGTTAGTCTCCTGCCTATTTTCCTGTTCGCTTATTTATTTATTGGTATGTGGGACCTTCAAGCCCTCTCATGTTGCGACAGCCACTTTAGCTAGCGACATGTTTTAACATTACTCTAAGTCGATTCTGTAGGACGTGGTCACTTTCTTTCTGCTGCAAGTACTAAGAACAAGCGAGCATAGACCCATAAGTTGGAAGAACCAACCAATTTTTTCATAATATATTTTGTTATATTTTGCCCGTCATTCTTAAGAACCGCAAACTGATTGCTCATGTACATCCCCATTCCTTATGACTTCCCGCTCCTAATCCCGCCAAGCAGTCCCAATGATTTGCATCAGAATGCCTGATAAATATCTGTGAAGCGTCTCAAGTTTCACAAGTATCCAAATTTTGTCAGCCTAAAAAATCGTCACTTTCTTACAAAAGATTTATTAATAAGCCCTTCGCCTATTTCAGAGGCGACATTTATAGAAAAATCTCCTTTCTGATGGTCTTGCAAAAAATAAGTGAGTGGACTCCACTACCTCGCCCAGCTAATTTGGCAATTTCATGCCGTTTCTCAACCACCTTTCTCTAAATTTCCTAACCCAACAATTTTGAGGTAGAAACAAGCACACCACCTCAGATAAAAGCGGAAAGGTCGAATCGTGCCCATCAGTTATTGGTCGACATGAGAAAGTTGTTCACCATTAGGTTTTTAGGGGTTATGCCATAAAAGGCCCATTCCGACAGATTAGACCAATCGATGAAATTATTTTCATCGTACTTAATGCACCACAGTCATCAATTCGTTGTCACGGCAGTCAGTGAAGAACCTTGAAAGGAAGTGAGGAATTTAACGACGCATTTCATGTCTTTCGACTTATTAACCTTCGGGTGCGTAAGGAGCGTAATATTCAGAACATGGTGCAGTGTGACAGATTTTATGTTGACGATTCGATGATTCTTCATGATACATAGAAAACCCACCGGATAGATTATGCGTTAGGTGTAGTCAAATCCATCTGGTTCAGTTGTACATGCTTTACGCAAGGGACTATAATCATCCTCAACTATATATTTTTTGTGACATAGTACTTCATACTGTGTTAAAAACATGTCCTAAATCTTAAGGTTTGGACTATAGGGTAGAAGGACATCAATGCACATTGGTGTTCAGGCTTGATCCCAGAAATGTGTGGATAAAAAGCGATAAAATGAGTCCACTTGAAATTTTCGACACCTTATGGATTCATATACACTTTCCAAAGAAGTCAGTAAGGTAGCAGAAGGAGTAGCTGGTTGGATGTCGATTCGACTGACTACATTGTTTATGCAGCGATGCATGATACGAATAATGCAGTGCTAAAAGAAACCATCTCTAATCTAGGATGGTCATACAAGGACTTACCATGTCCGGAGCGTCAGCATATTTGCTTAATTTTAATTTCGAATCATGTAGTATATTAGTGATTTTACGCCGTAGGCTATTTTGATTCTGAATTGTAAAGGAAACTTGCGACCTTTGGTGACATCGAAATCAATGAAAGAATATGTGGTGCAATCAAATTCCATAAACGACATAACGGGAAAATACTAAAATAAATGGAACTGTAACTCGCCATTGTCGAGAGTTGTTTGCACTGACCGATTGTGTGGCAGCGTTGTCAAAGTTTAAATAGCTTGTGCTTTGGGGACTAGGATGACCTAGTCTTTCGTTTAATTCGTAATGTTTATTCGGAACATCGCCCCTCATGACGTCTGCTAAGTTCTCCTTTGCTCGGGAATCGGGTATAAAGTAAATAGTCCTAAAAATATTTGCCCGAGATCAAAAGCATAAATCAGCCAACCAATCCTCAGATAGGCATTGCATTGAGGATACCCCACTTCCAAAAAAATTATGGACAAATTCACTGTGTGAAGTGCCCTTGAGTGGCTAATACATGACTTAGTAAGATAGTGATTGAATATGAGTAGAAATAGCCATTGGTTCGGGGATTCGATTTCGAAATAATTGCTGCTACCTATGGTGGCAGTAAAGCTAGTTTATAAATCTTGCAGACTAACGGACAATAAAACCATCTGCCAAGCCTTGCAGTTCCGGTTGGTGGCATAAAAGGCATCAAGAAGAGGATAAGTGAGGCAATTGCAAATGACATGCCTTAAGTATTTACAAGTATTTTGGAGTAATTTATCAACCCATCATTTTCTAAAGAAGCGTCTGCCAACTTGTTAGTCTCAGTGTGTTCATTACTACTGTTAACGGGCTTTGCTTTGCTTCTAAGCATTGAGTCAAGACTTGGTTGGACTTGCCACTACTTCATGCATCAAATACACTCACCCTATGCCCACGAGCCGATCATTCTGTGCTATCAAAGCGTAAAATACGTTTCTTGAAATGCCTGACCCTACGCGCAGATTTCAAATATCAGGCATTTTATGTGTGATAATTTTTTTTAGATATACGTTTGCGCCCCTTTGCCATGTTTCAACAACCGAACCGACATTGAACATCTCGCAGATGTTGGTTCTCAGTAGACCAACATTTTGGGGGTCGCGAAATGTGTGACTAGATTAAAGCTAGTCTGCATTAGTCCAATTTCATCAACAATTTTGAGGAATGCTGGAGACGATGCTTTTGTGGCAGCTCAATTCTTAAATTAATCTAAATCCCTCTTAAGTGGTGCATGCGAAATGCCGATTGTAATTGTACAAGCACAACCAAAGTAATGCCCTTCTGTCTTATTAACTTAGCGCTTTTAGCAGTAAAACGCGAAACACTACTGATGCCAATGCTGCTGCAAGTTGAGAATGCTCACAGAGCATTATGATTGCCTATGTCATTGGATTGTATTCTTATGTCATACGAAGGACAGTCAGAAAAGTATCGTGAATGCGTGAATCTCAGGCGGACCGAAAGAGAATCAAAGGGGTAACACCAAGGTGGGGTTGATCAAAGGCTCCCCTCCAAGCCACGATGCATTTAAACTTCGGCACATTTTTGGCACGCCATCAGTGTATGCTAGCGTCTTGAGCTAATGGCAGGTTTCAAACCCAATCTTATTTCTCATTATTTATTTCCTTATACACCCCCTCATTCACTCGGTGATTTTCATTGCATTTTGTCCGCCTGATCTTCACACTCATAGTCAACGTTTGGCTGTAGATTACTCAGCTAGTGTGAGATAAGAGTACGGAAAGGTTCGGATTTCTTGGTTATTTATGGCAGTCAACAAATGCAGACAAATTATTTGTTTGCATGACCAAGGCAACTCGAACCGACAACCTCTTTGACATCTTTATTTTATGAGCAGAATTGGATTCCACAGCTATTCTATTCAGGGTGTTCATCAGAGGTATGCTTAATTCCCAATTGGGCTGATTTACCTCAGAAGCAGAGAAAGAGCGCCTTTCTTACAATTTGTACTGGAACGCTTGGCTGCCTTGTGATTAGTAACCATCAAAAGGAATTGAAGCAAGCACACTGTAATAGATTGAGGTTGGCAGAGATTGCCCCAAAGTTGGATGCAATGATGCCGCAACTGGAAACACATACCGTGTACCGAATGAACGCACCACACACTGGCACTGTGCATTAAAACAAATGCTTTGCTGAATGGTTTGAACTAATTTGCGGTCACCTAAGCCAACCACTATGCCCAACGGATATTTTTGTTGAGCACAAAATTTTGTGCTATTGTGTTCTGCTCATAATTGCAGCATAGGCGGAGATAATGGCGGGAAACGCCTTTGTACACTTCATTTCTTGTTTGCTTGCCACTTGGCAAGTCACCTTACAACTCCCTCACCGTGTCACGTTGGGCAACTTGATCCTCAGATCACACCAGTAGTTTACATCCCTTCTAAACGTCTGCAACACCCAGTCAATCCGAGAATTATGATCTGATTCGACTTTGGGAAAAGGCCGTCGTGCTGCACTTTCAACACCAGCCATCATTTGTCTATCCACTGCTCAATTTGCGAAACGCATTCCAATCGCATGTGCTAGTTGCCCATTCAACGGCGCGGACACGCCAACCGGCAAAATCGTCGTCGGGTCTGTCACCTTGGCCTTCAGGCTGTATCTGCAGCCATCCAGTCCTCCCGCATCGATTATCGCAACCAGAGGAAGGCCAAACAGCACGACCTCACGCTGGTAATCTGGCTTTGCATGGACATAGCCCCTGAAAATCAAATCCACTAAATTCCACCCTTGTCCTAATAGTAGTCTGATTTTAACCACTTCCGATTTAAGCTTGCGAGTCGATGTCCTCGCCTGATATGCGGCACGATATCGATTCAATGACCACAGCGCATTTTCATTATTAGGTCGTATCAATCAGTCGAGACTGCTTGCTTGCTATATGCAATAACGCCTCATAGGAATTGGAATGAACAGTCTCTCTAGCACCATGGTCGGGCTGACTAATCATAATGCCTTCTATTCCAACGATATCAGTCCACATTTAATCGACAATTCCCTCAACACATCTAGCATTGCCACATTCACCCTTAAATTGTAGCAAGGGTGGATAAAAGGTGGATGATAACTCCCATCAGACAAGGAGGCAGCATTGAATGTACAGGATCTATTCTATCACAGCCATCACAACAGGTGGATAATCGAAAATTGTGTGGAATCCACTACAAAATTACCGTCAAGACGTCGAAGACGACGAATACTGCCGAGCACAAGTGCTAATCCCTTTTACCTCCCCCATTTTTCAGGGCCTACAAATTAGAACATTGCTACATAAAAGCGCTATAGGAGACGCCCATCTTTACGTAGCCAATTTAGTAGCCACGAGTGTAATTGTTCTTTAAAATTAAATGTCATTGCCTGCTGCCAATGTAGCTACTCGAATCCTGTCTGATAGCCGCTTTTCCGAGCATGGCTTGCGGCTGCACAATGGCAGAGGTCATGGTGACTCAAATAGAACCTCACGTTAAAATAGCAAGTAAAGTAGCACATTTAGAGCCAGCTATAGTGAATAAGCACCCTAAAGCGATTTAAAATACTTGACTAAAGATCCAAATCATTCAATTGTCAGGATCGACGCCAACTTGCAATTTGCTAAAAATGGAATGATAAGTGAGCGCCATCAATTGGCATTGTCTGACTAACTGCATGAAGATGATCTCTTCAGCCCAAAATCTGCACCATCCATTGACGCGTTGTCGATACTATTATCCCTGCAATCGCTTGTGGGTTGTGTGAACCCCGAATGCAACAACTACGTAGAGTAACTAAGTCGGCAAGATGAAATGAACAGTCGCGTCGCTGGAGACGATTTTTTGTTCGGAAAATCAGCACCTAACCATTCAACTATCTCTATTAGCTGTGCAATGTCATCGGGCCTCGGATCTTAGTGAGCATGAAGATGCAAGCATTTCGTGCGAACACGCTGTAGAGGGCTTCTGGAATTGACGCATCTGGACTGTCAGTAATACTCCTACGAGCAGCTCCAATGTCTCTTATTAAACAACCTGTTGAAGGATGACCAGAGTTTTGGATATCGCCAAATGAATCAACTGCCCCAAGTTCTTTAATTAATCTCTATTCCAACCATATTTTATACGAAAATTGCAAACTAAAGCAGACAAACCTTCAGTGTTTTCAAATGTTACTAAACATCAAAGACGTACTGTTCTGCCTTTCAACGCCTTTTTCCGACAACCTTCAACTATCAGCTGTCAAACTGTTTTCCTGTTTTTGTTGTTATCACTTTATTGCACAAATGGCCCAAAATTCACATCTTGCATGCATATTGGGACACGCATTAACTCCACCTCATAGAAAGCATTCTCATTCGTTGAGCATAAAGTCATTTTACTAACCAGGTAAAAACCATGTTTGCAGATTTAGGTGTTCAGCAGAATGTATTCAAGGTCTTGAATTTTTGAATAACTGCATGCTGGCGCCCGGCAATCAGAATTTGCATAAGCTGGTAGTTGCTACATTCTCAAAGCCCTTTTATAGACTAAAATGGTTCTTTTATCATAAGCAAGAAAGAGGTTTGTTTTAAAACCGGGATTCTATTGAAGGCTAGGAAATACTAATGCTACTCAACCAGCGGCCAAGTCTTTATTGTACAGTTACTACTTTTGAAAATGGGTATATAAATGCATTATCCTATCATCGCTAATGCACCATCGATGCATTAGCGGCTTAAAATCATCCAAAATTCGCAAAAGTCCTGTCTGCCAACGTAGAATGCGAGCTTTGCTGCATTTTTGAAATCTTGCCGTACCAACCTTTCTTCGAGCAATTAACTTTCATATCACATAAAAGCGAACAGGTCTATTCTTCTTTTTGCAATTCAGCCACTGAGCGAGGGCGAATCATGTTGCCATATAACCTGTTCTAAGTTGACCTTGCTTTGGGGAATTTTGAGAAGGCTGTTCTGCTGCTTTGCCAACTAGGACCAACTGAGCATGGCTAGTGTTGCAGTCCGAAGATGCCACAGAATCCGCAGGACCACACAGCTACGGAGACGAGGGAGTATCTAAAGCAGCACTCTACTCGCGTCATCTCGAATCGCAGGGGTTCGAATTGATAAAATGTATATATGCCAGCATGAGATGTGAGCTTTGCTGTAATTCTTGAAATCCTATCGTCCTACCCGCCTTCCCTGGAGCAATCAACTTTCGTATCACAAAAGAGAGTGGGTACATCGGCTTTGTTATTTCTACCACCAAGCGAGAGCAAAATACGATACAATGTAACGCAACCCACTCGTAGAAAAATATATAGAAAAAAGTACTGTACTTAAATAATTTTCCGGGGCATATCCAACCCTGAAAGTAGCAGGTAATGAAAAACCACCAATCAAATTTTTCTTCGCAGTCTATCCAACTGCTGCACGGGCACTTCAGTCCGCGCGATTCGTCTTCGAAGTCATAAATCTGTCGTCCCAATTTGCTCGCCCGATCTCGCAGACCACAGACGCTTGACACATTTAAGGGAAATAAGTTAGATCGACTACGCACAGTTGGCGTTGTGTCAAGGCGATAAGCCAGGCGCCAGGAGGGATAAGTTTTCGTCGAAGTCTTAGCATCGAGCGTTTTAGGCCTCGATCATGCCGCCTGCTTCATAAACTTCCCAGCTCCTACTTTTGATGATAATAGAGGCACCATCCTGAGGACCGAAATGTGAAGATAGAGGGGACTCATGTAGTTAAGCAGGAGAGTAAAAAGTGTGAGTCGTGCCATCAGCCCTTCCTTCCCTTGCTCCATGAAGTGTACACGAGTCTTTCGTTTGCTCTGCCTTACTAGCCTTTGTGCGGAGCTCGAGATTGGAATATTCGCTACAAAATGATGTGGTATCAATTGCCCCTCGTTTGAGTTGGGTCTGGTAACACTACTTCCATCTCACCCGAACTTAGAAGGAGCTTCGGAAGTGCCGGAAAACTAGTAGAGTAGATGGTGCTAGTATGGAATCCACTTTACGGTGACATGGTTAAGGGTTCTTTTAGGAAACACAATGAATAGCCTAATCCCAATTTAACTCTATTACCGACTAGCATAAAAGGCCCGAGAACGCAGAAGGTACATCAACTCAATGCAACTTTAATTATTCCATTGTTGGTCCACAGGGTCCAGCCATCACCCTTTCCTCTTACTTTTGAAAATTGAAATTCCTAGGGACGACACCGCTGTAGTACCTGGTTTATCATCAGAGTTGTCGTAAGGTACATGACTCAGAAAGTAGCAGCAGACAATGTGTCATGATTCGTGACGTGCAGAATTAAATAGCTGGAAGCCCATCACTTCGGCCCCAGAACAATTGCCAATTCCACTACTCAACCTTTATTTAAAGTTAGAACTTGTACAAATATGGCATTAGACGCAGCTGCTTGAGGGATGGCGATGGTGGAGGGAGGTGAGATGAGATCTGAGCCTCATTTAAACTTCCCACTTTCCTAATTACCTCTCGACAACTGGTACCCTACCTGGGGAAGATTGCGAAAGAAGTCGAGATTGGTGACATTTTGATCGACGTGGCGGTAGTACCAATCCTGCCAATTGTAGAACCACCGCTCCGTCACATCCAGCACAGGGGCGTTGATGTGCATAACAAATTTATTTACAAAGAGATAAGGCGAGTCCGGCGTAAAGAGGGGACGCATACCGTAGAGGTCGAAGATGCAGACAGCGTGGCGCCACACTCCGCTACACTCCTCTGGAAAGATGTGTTTCCACCGATTCACATAGAAGCCACCATTACGGTAGACCTCGTCTCCATCTGCATCAACAACGAAAACGACGTTTACAGAACCGCCTCATTTTCCGAGTTTCTCAATACCACACCCCTGGATCGCATTCTTCATCACTCATTATTCCTAATGTTGAATTCACCATTTTGCCGAATAGATTAAAGTAGTTCAAGTGGTCATTCTTTTCAGCATCTTGGAGATTGGGTTCGATTCGTTGCACCACTTTGTTACTCCAACGCCCCCTCAACCTGCATTCGTTTAACTCAGCACCAGGGGGTTGCTTTCACTGACTTTCGTGGCTTTAAAAACCAGAATCTAAAACTATTTTTTGGATCTAAACCTTCAAAGTCCTCTCACCAACAAAATATTGCAAAATTGTGGAAAGACTACTTCGCATCCTTAGTTACGGCTAATAAGTGGCTTAAAAGCAACCGTTCGTGATGTTTTATACACACGGTCGCAAGTGATCCTGCCACTTTAAAGATCTCGGTTAAGGAGATGGAGGTAAAATAGACATATGCATGGGTTTGTTTTAAGATATCCTCTATTTTGAGTAGAGAAAATCCAACATTCCTTTTTAACTAATGATTGAAGGGTCAGTGAGAAATGGAGCCGAAGAATCCACATTAATCTCTGTGTGAAGTAGTCTTCTGCATTTTACCAATGTCTTCCATCCAAATTTACTTTGTGTACCCGAGGACAAAATGATACAAGAACTGCATAATATGAGGTGAAAGCAAACCAGCCGATGATTGGACGAATGCGTCCATTGTTCAGATATTTGGCGTGAATCGGTAGTACGGGTCTCAATTCAATCTGGTACATATGATGTCCGACTTGAGACATACACAGTTGGAAATGACGGGCTCTTTTTCTAGATGATCTGAATTTTAATCACGATGGGTAAGGAAAAAAAGATTCAAATATATTTGCCGTGAAGTAGTTATTCGTACTGTGTGAAGCTACAATCCGAGTAAATGAAGTAGAAAAATCAGCAGATGAAGAGGGTGGAGAACTCTCGCACTTCAACCTACGATGAAGTAGCAGCAAAACACTCCATAAATGGGTAGCAAATAAGCCATGAGTTGAAACCAAAGGCGTGGAAAGTGATGAGCTGCAATGCTATCATATGGGAAATGCACGACTACCTACAGGGGAAATTGCCGGGGGCATTGAGGATGGCGTTGTGGTTGACAGTGGAGAAGAGAGCTTCGTCGGGAACACCAACCTCAGGGAGGTAGTTGAGGAGGTCTTTCACCCGCTGGTCAGTAAAGAGGAAGTTGATGAAGTCCCACGTCACCGCCACATGCACTGCAACCTTGTGTAACTGCAGTCCATGCGGCGGATCACGCCACGCACGGCGCACGTAGAAGAACCTGTATAGAAAGCAGAGGAGGACAAATGTGGCTACAGAATAGTACTTTGTAAATCAGTTTGCAAGCAAAAACGCATTTCAAAGAAAATCATTGAAAGAAAGACCACCCCTGTCGCCCATTTGACAAAATAGCGGTATGAAGGCAAAGTGTTTTCCCCATTTCTACCTTCCTTTAGTTTCCCAATCGTCTATTTTATTGCATTCTTTATTATGAAAAGGTGACAATCTTGTTAAAAAACAAAAGAGTAATACAAAGCTGAGGATAATGATGAGACTGCACCTTCCCACTTCTAACCCTGGCTAAAGTTCATGTCTTCCCATGAGTTGTTCCTGAGTTGTCCTGCGAAAAATCTGGCTTTCATCTGATTTATCTACTAAAGACAATTTACTTTCAATTTGTATTGGTCATAAGAGTTCAGCCTCCGGCAAGTAAACAATTCTATCTGCAACGCACCCACACACAGACAGCCCAGACTGCCATCGAAACGATCAGTGACTCGGATGCAAAAATTGTCACACCTGCGTGCAGTGATTTTTGGCCAGATTTTCTACCTAGTTATGATGGAGAGAATTGCATTATTCCACTTTGTTTTATTGCTCGCCTAATTGCAACGTTGAGATCTAAGCTAGAAAGGCAGAATTCACATAAGTTCTACCATCGCGTTTGTGGCTGACAGATGCTGTCACACCAATTGATGGGTTTTTTGCATAAAAAAGCCTACACTTAATTGAATTAGAATAATTCTTGTCAATCAGGCTGCTCCGGGTGCAAGACGTTTTCATGACCCTGAACCTAAGCGTCCGATGGGGACGAGACGATAAGATGCTGATGGCAGACCAGAACAAAGTCTAACTATTCCAACCTACTCCTCGAAGTACAAGCAGATGCCAGAGACAACCTTAATTGGTGCCTTTCAAAGCACTCACAGTCGTACATTGGTTAGCATTTCTTTATCCATCGAAGGTTGAGAGAGCAAAAAACCTCCGATACTGTTCGAAATGTATATATTGTACTTCTCGTGTTTTTTAAATCTTCATTTTGGTCTTGAGGAGACTGAATGGTCTGCCATTTTACTTCTGCTGCATGGCATGGCCTCCTGGCAACAGTCTGCCGTAGCATTTGATCCTCTCTTCTTATTAGGGAAGGGGTCAGGGCACTGCAGATTCATTCCTAGCTTTATTTCAAAAGTATCTGTTTACTCCTCCCGTGCTCAAGTTGATGAGTTGCACAACAAAAAAAGATCCCATCAGTTTCGACTCTGCGACCTGTTTAAACAATTAAAATGATCGTCGCAGTGGGAGACAAATAAGGTCTTTCTTAGAACGGGAAGAAAACTTATTTTGCGATGATTAAACTGCCTAAAGAATCACTTTTAACACCTAGCTTTTGTCTTTTAAACTATGCCGATATGCCATTTATCGGAGCAGCTTGAAAACATCCACTGGATAACCTCTATTTAGCCATCATAGGAAATAGGCAAACCCCTTTTTTATAAGGAAAGCACCACATTATCATCATTTTATACCAAGTAATTCCACTAGTCACTTTCAATGAGTCCTTCTCCCTAATTTTATTGCCTCAATGTCTGAAGCTTGGCTCCTTCTCTCACTTCTCTGTCCGACCGTCTCCAAAAAATCGGCAGATTTTACAAATCGGAGAAGTGCGAGTGAAGCACTCATTCAAGGGTTTAGTAAGTATCGAACTCTCCCAATAGGTATTTGAACAAACAGAGAGCCTTTGCCTTTTGTCCAGCACCTTCGTGATCTCACTTCCTTCAGCTGCAGCTAAATCGGTGTTTCATATGGTACATCAGTGCATCAAAGAATTATAACTCACCTTTCCTGTTGGATGAGGTTGGCGCTGTTAAGGACATTTAGAATTCGAATTAACTCCAGGTTATTCTTCAATGGGAACTCTTGACCAGTGAGGTTGATGAGATACTTCCAAGGTGGTGTCTTAGACTCAGGATCCTTCTTGGGCAGCTGCCATAGCGCCCGCATGCATGCCAGATCGGCCTCCAGCACCGACATATAGGAGTGGTAGACAGAGATGGAGGAGATGAAGAATACGTTCTGCGAGACCTCCGGTGGGATGCACACGGCGATTTTCCGGTGTAGACACTTTTACAGAGCTCAGGGCTCTTCTTGTCGAAGTGGATGCAATAGTAATTTTGCGGTCGGTAGATTGAGCGTAGGAGTCGCCAAACCTGATAGGAAACATCCTTATGCCAGCTATCTTGACTGACACCCTCCCTCAAAACTTTTAATTGTAGGGCATAAACCAATCTCAGGAATTTGTTTTTCACGAGAGGCGCACCCGGCTCTTAGGCGATTTGAAAGAGGCTAAGAGGCTGAGGCAGGTAACGAAATGCTACACCATCTCCACAGTGTTTCACATTTTAGACCCATTCAGGTAATAATAGTCTAGTTCTACCTAAAAAGGAGGACATTTTATACGGTCGAATAGACTCTTAGGTTTCATTTTATAAAACAAGGCTAACTCTTCTTTGACAGCCAGTGGGACGCTGGAATGTTAGGCATGATTACGTTTTCGGGTTAAATAAATGTCTTACTTTAAATGACGACTACAAATGGACATGAACTTTCTCAATTTTAATCCATTTGCTTGCCTCTCTTCGCGATGAGATGTCATTCGGCCTTGTTCCCTAGTGGAACTTGCATGCTAATCTGCTCTTGGCATCAGTCCAGGGGGATCGCAGCCTACCTATATGATCAACCACACTCACAAGCACGGACAGGCCCTTAAGAAGACAGAGATCGTCAGTTTTGTGCTTTTAGCAGGAAAGCGAGGTGGATCAGAGGTTCACTTAAGATGAACCTCAGGTTAGGTCTCTCTCTCAGAGAACTGATGATGCAGGCACACTTTTTGAGACTATGATAATAATTTAATGCGCACAAATTTTTTTTTCTATGGTGGCTCACCGGATGTGCTTCCTAGCACATTGGAAACTAGTAAGCAATTTTTTCGCAAAAATCCTAAATAAGAGATGTGCACAGCTTACACCATGTTACAGCGGAAAAATCCAACCTGGAAATCTAATGGCTGCATCTCGCTTGTGTGAGCAAAGGACCAAGTCGCCATGGTTAGGTCACGCGCCCCAATTCGAATCGCAAGCACAAACTCTAGCCAAATGATTGGGTGGTACAGCAAACAGGGAGGTCGAAATGTGTGATATTGTGTTTTCATTATGTACCACAGTTGCGACAATTTCGAAGAACGATCAGGTAATTGAGGTTAGAGAACTGTTTACTTTTCACCCCAGGTGAGTAAAGAAATCCGGGATGGACAGAATGATATTAGCTGCAGTCATACATTCATTCAAATAAAATTCTAGGGTCTTGGTGGTCCAAATCACCGCCTAAATGCCACGGTGTTCTGCCCCTGCGGCCTCTGATAAAAGTCCAACAAGTCCTCATAAAAACGCCTTTTAACATCTCCATGGAAGACCTAAGCACCTTTATTTGCATAAACCGATTTGATCCTCTTGACTAGATACTTCTATTCTTTTAAGAAGGCGACAAAACTACCTAGCATGTTTCAAGAGACCTTAAAGGAGGATCTGTCTACCCAATATGCAATGTAGCCTTGGTCTTCGGCTTTTTTGAGATCGGTACAACTCGGAACTAACGCACTCTAAGACAAACGCATGCACCGATCTTGAGTTGGAAAAACTTAAGGCAAAGTCAGGAGCACAAATGCGGTTCCGCAAGGGATGCATCCATTACATGAGGAATCATCAAGGTAACCTACTGAAATGATTCCGTTTGGAGCCTGTGATTCAACAAGATGTTATCGATAAAAATGGCTAGGAACTACTGACACACTTTAAGCTTTAAAGTCTATCACTAACAACTTTGAGGAAATATAGGAAAATATTGCCCTTATTTTCTCTAAATAGTCTACAATTATGAGAAAGTATTTGAGGCATAACTAAAAAGTGGTGATTTTATCCCTCGCTAGAATAGTTGATGGCTTTTGTTTTGCAGTAGGCATCCGCATCCTTGACCTATCTTATAGTCCTCTGACTGAACTCACCAATAATAACTTTGGAAAGTATAATCTTGTTGACATTTTAAGATTAGCCGATGCATTGACACAGGTGGGTAAAGGACCTCCAAACTACTTTACTCAGCCAGAATGCCCACCATGCTAAGCTACTGCAAGAAACCTGCATTTGAATGGTGGTAGTAGATGATTCTATTATTTCCCCAACTAATCCATTTTGGGAGTCACACCTCATAACTAGAGAATCAAATGTGGGGGACGAGAGCAGGTTAGAGGAAGGTGGACTTTAACCTTCAGTCGTTTCGCACAGTCAAATGCCACTCTGCGTGTCACAAACTTGTCACTTTATCCTGTTGCCAAACAACCGAAATTGTGAAAAGTGAGTAATTCTGCTTGCGTGATTCAGCAATTAGACTGAGATATTCCCTGAAGTTCCGACTGTCACTTCCTGTCCATCCACCCATCACCAGTTTTTTAGAAACAAAACACCCTCAGGTGCAAACCTCGGGACGATCTACCATATCTTTAAACCAGTGTGTTCCAAAATTTGTAAAAGTGGTTAAAATTACATATTTTGTGCCAGTGCACCTTTTAATTAGCTGTGAATTGCATCGCATACTACTCTCCAATCGGGACGAGAGTTGAGGGTACTGATCCGGGCATCGATAGCATATTAAAAATCTAGTTGACCAATGTAAATAATGGAGGTCTACTGAAACAGAGGCACATTATAGATTCACTGACTGCTTTAGAAACGGCATGTGTCCAAATTGTATGTACAAAATTTATTCTTAAAACACCCATCTTTAATCTATTGTCCTAAAAAGTCGCAATTTTTGAATTCAATTTGCAGAGAGCACAGCTTTGATACAAAATGGTGACGCGTGCAGGAAAGGTAGGTGAAACTACATCGTAGTTTACTTACTTGGTCAGGTCTCTCGAACGCCATTATGGTATAGGCCAGGGGAAACGCCTCCTCCTCTTTTAAAATGCGTTGCCATGGCTCTGGTCCCGTCCTATTGGGCGTAAACCACCAGCTATTGTTTTCACAGACATTCGGGCTGCCTGCAACACTGGGAACAGTAAATTTCGAAGCGAGGAAGGAGAAGAGATAGGCTTTCAGGCGATGATCGTAGGTTAAATGTGCCAAATCGATCACCACCAGCGCCAAGAGGGCCAGCTTCAGCAACCCGATGGCTCGATTAATGCAAACCAGTCGTCTCCGCATCTAGCAGTGCAATGACCAGTAACACAAAGAGAATTTTTGAAGTAAGCGGCTTTGAGCCGTGCAATGGCAGTGCGCAGAGGTCAGCCAGAGCCACCAATCGCATGGCGAGCGTGTACATGCACTCGTGTACGACCTGTTACCTGCATTGTGATTGGTTGCGGACTTGACTGGGTGTCCCAGTGGTTTAGTTAGGCTGGCGCCATGGTTTGTGAGTATCTGGGGCGTTTCGACCACCGCCCTTGATTAATGCTTCAAAGGAGATAAAATTTTCCCCATTCAGGAAGTGTTATTTGTTATGACTTCTTCGGCACGAGCATTATCGCCAAAAAAATCCACTAGGACAGATCATAGGTCCTCTTTGGCTAAGTTATTAATGTCAGCTCATCGATCCAAAGGATCGGATCGAAATTTTCGAAAACATTGACAGTGACTTTTATTGAAACGGGATACCCATACCTTTATATCCGACTATTAAACCGTCTTCTTTTTTCCTTAGGATCCAAACAGCGGTGAACAAATTTTTTGGGAGGCCAATTGCTGATTTTGTTGTGATGCGCCCTAATTGAGGGATTCGGTACCATCAGCACTATCGACACGACAACAGCTTGGAGATCAATGTTGGCAAGGACCAGTGCATCGTTTTCCTATGCATGCATTACTTTATCTAATCTAGCCAATAGAACAGACCAAAAAGATGATTTTTGTTCGACGAGAACAATTAAAGATCCTTCTACTAGGAACAATATCCTGAAAATCGTTATGCCATTTTTGCAGTTAACCATTTAAAAGAGAATTTAATTACTATCAAGTTTGGGAATCTCTGAGCAGACTTGACCCATCCAAAACTCAACTCTATTTTAGAGTAAAAATAAAGCTTGTGTGATGCAAATAAACCACATTCCTTTCAGTCACCTATATGAGCATGCAAATTTTTCGTTTTGTGCTAATTGCTTGCATCGCAGACGTAGAGGTGTCCCAATCACTTAGCCGATGCTAATTGCTCGAGACCCTTCGGTATGTTAATGACAAACACACTCCTAGCACCACGTGCATTGGATATCAGCAAGAAGAGACATAAAACAAAAAATGCCACAAATGTGCAATAAAGGAGGGCGGAATTTGCAGTCGTATGTAGATCAATGACACGAACTTACACAAACTGAGAACGAAATTTGCGGCATAGTGTAGATAAATGCTGCAAATACACACTGATTAAGAGCAAAATTCGCAGTCTTGTGGAGATCAATACTACAAAATTGCTTTCAATGAAAGGGAAATTTGCAGCGTAGTACAGATTTACCATAATTTCCATTCCGTTTGGTTGGTTTTATCAGCGTATTGTTCGACTCCACACATTGCCCGATGGTTGTGCTAGCTCTCACGTCTGCTTAAGAGAACCACCTGCTGACTGACAACATAGCAACATTTGGAGCCGCCCTGCAGCGGAGATGATGTTGCAAGATTCATCAAGCGGTATGCAACCTTTCCTCATCTTGTCTTCTTTTAATCACAAAAATCCTGTTCCACCTCACACCCACCGATCCAATTATCCACTAGTTACACATTCCGCGCCTTCTTAAGCCATTCTCAAGGCTATTTACTTCAAGACGCACCCATTACCTGTGAGGCCAACAATTAACCGAAACCTAACAAAACAAGAACAGTTCTACACCTCCTGAAGCAAAATATACCGCACCTGTCACGTAGTCATGCGAATGGGCTACGGCTAGCAGAGCTTTAATCTAGAATAAAACATCTCCATCACCAATCCATGCATACGTACCTCAGTTTTCTCAGCTTTTCCCTCCCTGAAGGCGAGAGGAGACATCATACTAAGGCAGAATGCATACACGTGTATTTAACATACCACTCTGAAGAGGTACAACGACAACGTAGTTAAGTGACCTCACCACCAAAATCCGTCATTCAACAAACGATAGCATAGGAAAACTACGTATGTTAGAATCCACAGAAGGAAGTGGGGCATAGAGTTAGTAAAAATTTGCCGTTTCTCCTACAAACTAATCGCACATTGGAAACATGTCACCCAATTCACTGCAACACTCACACGCGTAGACGGCATTAGAAATGCCTCTTTGGATAAGTTATGCATGCGTGGAAGCTTGTCAATGACTCGCGTTGGATGTCCTCTGCATTAGCCAAGCGATTTTCAAGCATATAGCAACTAAAAATAACTACACTTTTGGTTATTCCAAAACTACTTCATATTGGCTTTAGCTCACACCATACCAATATTGAGGGCGTCAGAACTTAGGCATTTTATTTTAAAAATGAGGCAAGCAAAGCTAATAATTATAAGCCGATGAGGAGAAGACTACTGATGCAGCATAATTGCAAAGGAGAGCACGGACAATGGCGCTAAAGGGGGAGAGAGGGACTATGTAATGCATCAGTAGTTCGTTAGATGATGGGTGTTGATGGGGAACCACATACTTTCCTTGCCGTTGTACCTTCGCCGAGTACAATCGTATATTTGTAGGACTGATGTGTGTTTTGCTTAAATGTCGTGCCTTATTTGGTGTTCGTGGAGGCCGGGAAAGTCTGAAGGCGCTGCAGCGCGTATGTATGCAGTAGTGATGGAGACTTAAAGTACTGTTGGCCGTAGCTCATTTGTGTGACTACTTGACAGTTGCGTAATATTTGGCCTCAACAGGTATGCAAATGCTTTTTACTGTGTTGGCTTGCGATTAATTGTCGGCACTGTTGACGAGTGCACTTTAAAGCAAAGTCGATTTGTTAGTCTTGAGAATGGGTTTTAAATGTGCGAAAGACGAGACAGCATTAGCCATTAAAACTTGTCAGTGATGAAAGAAAAATACCCACAAGCCAGTCGACGACGAGGCGGTCTACAAGCTAAAAGTGTCATGCAAGACAACCCCACTGCATGCCATTCCGCATTAAATGCACTTCACAATTTTACGATTGCAGGCTTTAGTAAAACATCGAAACTACCAAATCATCTTCCAAAGTGTTTGAGTTTGTGCATCGAAGTGGTTAAAATGCCCTTCTGAGCATTTGAGCATGGTGAGACCGCACCAAATTATAAGTTTATTGAGCATATTAGTGATGTTAAGGTGGGTTGTATTGAACTAAGTTATGGAATTGACTTTGGGTCCAGTGGAGCGGTCCATGGCATATCTAGGCATTTCCATAGATAAAAATGATGAGATAAATTGTCTCTTGCCGTAGTTGGAAATAAGTCAGCATTCGATGCAGGTACATACCTGTTCAGCTAAAAATTGTCATCCTGCCCTTACAGAGGCGGTGAGGCGTCCTCAGAATCATGGTTGCAACATAGTGCGCCCACAGATCACATGGCTGATGCGCATGCGCCCACGCGTCAGCCTTTGGCTCACGACTTACTTCAGCTTAGTCACACGCCCACCTTATGACCTCTATGCTTTCATAATGACCCTCATCATTCTCGCCTCTACCTGTTCTCTTAGCTCCTCTCCTAAATTACATTGGATGCGGGTTAGCTGCTAAATTGGGTAAAAGTGCCAACTGATTATTTATTAAACAAGGTGCATTCAACACTGTTCCTCATTAATGTCGAGATGAGCTAAAGTGGCATAGAAAAATGCGATACTTACTTCCATCCAGAAGAGCATGGTCCGAAGGGCATGCTGCAGTGCTCAAACACAGCCTCCATTAACTAAAATGTTCGCCTAGCTAACGACCGAAGCATCGGTCTACCACACCAAACCTGTAAAGATGTGGTCTTTTGGGAGTGAAACACTTGGACGTGAGTTCCTCACATGGACTAAATGATTCTTAAACTTTCATTTTGAGTGCAACACTTTTCAAAAAATTGTTGATTTTTCGTTTGACTTTGGCACCTAATTCAATGAATGTACCACCTGCACCTCCCGCATTTGTCACAAATATGCAGAATCCTGTGTCAGGCAAGGCGATGGAGTTGAAATCGTTCCATCAAATGCCAGAATGTACGTTGATAGACGTAAAATTTGAAACAATCTCAAAAATCAGTGCTAAAAGTTCGTGGGTTCCTCTTACTTACTAGCGACCGATCAGTAGACTTTCAACTATCAAATAAATTGTTCTAAAGCGGGTCCGTACTGACGACAGATAGCGGCAAACGTTTTCCACAAGGCGTTGTTTTCCTCGCATTCGTTTAATATGTTGTCAATTACTCCGTAAACAAAATAATACAATTGAAAAAGAGCTTGCCAATTTAGGAGTCTTTAAAATTTAGTGAATAAATATATGTATTCCAGCGTCTTTTGTTGAGCGGAATAAAGTGATTTTCTTTTCATCTCTTTAATGGATGATCTTGCCATTACATCTCATAGTAATTCTCCTAGAATTTCGTGTCCATTCTGGCAGAAAAGCTGCAACGTTTGAGGGATCAACAACTTCTTTTGGATTCTGCTGTCTCTAAATAAAGTGAGCACAAAGAGAAAGCACAAGTAAAGTTTTGTTAAGTTTAAACCAAAGAATTGTAAATGACCACAATTGCCACCAAGCCAAGTAAGAGCCTACCAGGAGTGCTCCTAATAGAAAAGCAGACACAGGCGCAAGAGTCCTATCAACCTAGTGGATAATTCACGATTTCTGGGGTATTTTGGAGTTATCTTCACAGCGCATGGCATGCAAATGGACGAATTTTACAGAAATTATTCGACTGCTTAATTTCGTGATAAACTAGTAAACTTTTCACCGGCCACCGCAACGGCAACAAATTAGTGAGTAGGATGTTTGGAGATATCCGATCTAGAAAGTTCTAAGTCCAACGATAATGAACAAGACTTATGGAAATAAATGTGAAGAGAAACCACAATTTCTTCCCTGTTTTCAAAGACACGACGTGCGAGATACGGGACAGGGTAGCTAAGGCCAAATTCGGTCAGCGAGAAAACAGGAACTACGGCCTACAGAAACCATAATGCTTGGGTTCTGCCACCAATTTTCCTCTTGAACCCTGTTGCTTCCTGTCATAACAACTTACATGTATAGCTAGTAGTTTAGCTAAACGAGCTTACTCCTTCCTCTTACCATTGTCTTCCTTATTCCTCCTCGAAGACACACCAAATTTGACAAATGATGTACCTTACTGCCCAATCACATTCCCATCATTTTAAGGCAAGCGCTTAGCATTGTCGCTTTCACTTTTACATCCTCCTTTAAAGCTTATTTTCGTGACACTGCTAATGCGGTCAAATTGAGTGAGCGATTGTATTCACAGCTTAGCAAGCAAGCTTAGTCAAGTTGATTGTGGTGGCAGCCTTATTAACTCTTCCTTGTTTCAGTGACAGTCGCGGACGCGCTCTGGCTCCTTTCATTGTCCACGACACGGCACTTTTACAAGGAGCAACGACTATTGTGTGAACACGTGCCAGAGTGGATTACTGATGTCGTTGTCGCCGTGAGTGGCGTTTCGAGTCTTAGCATTATTTTCACTGCTCCCAATCTGCGTTCTGCTGCTACTTTGGTCAGAGTCAGAGTCACCGCTGCGCACACGGCAGTAGGGAATGACGGCGGTTGAGTGTTTTGCATACTTCATGCTAAAAGCGGGAGGGGAACTTGTTAGACACGGAAGTTGTCTATTCTCGATTCTTGGAGCCTGTTAGGCGTATTAAAGGAAAATGGTCGCTTTAGACCTCCCTGAAGCCATCGCCTAGATTCATGATTCGGCGGCGATCTTTATCTTTGTGCGCGTCGAAAAAATTGATGTTCACTTGCAATGACTTTAAGTGGTGCACATGTTGAAGAAGTATGATGGATCAGAGGGTGTCGCATTTTTGACATTTGTCATTAGAGGGAGCACCAGGAAGAGAAGATGGAAGTCTTGACAAGCAAAAGGCAGAGTGGATGCGATCGGTGGTGATGATGGAAGCAGTGCTTCTATTTAATTATCCCAATTAGATTTGAAGTTGCCATTGTGCGACTAAATATATTTAATTAATAACTGTAAAAGTTTCTACTCTTAAATGCTTAGAATTTAGGCGGTCGTCGACTGATGTTCCCTTTTCCTTCCAGCACCTAGCCATCAAAGCAGCAAAGATACCGTTTTTTTCTTACACAGGACCTTAAAATTACCGATTCCAAATCAAAGACATGAGTTTGTCAGTCATTACTTGGGCTTTCTCTCAAAATTTAGCAAAAGCGAGTTGCCTCAAGGTTGTCGTTAATTTATGGTGAACGAAGTGTAGGGATAGGAAACTTAGACTGCACTTAAGATTAACACAAACAAACTGTTAGGCAGATCAAGTGCTCTCGTTCAACGTTTCTGCTACATCATCAGCTGCTAGTTCTCCTAGCAGTCGTTTGCAGAGCCCCTTCCTGGCATTAACTGCGGCCGCAGGGTGAGAAAGGTGTGAAATCATCTATGCCTATCCCACCTGCGATTTCAGCCTTCCAACGGTACCAGCCAGCGCAGCAACAACTGCTTCAGGTGTAGCAATAGCCAATTGCGAGTGTCTGCCGGCCAACGAAAAACTGGTTATTCGAAAAGCGATAGAGTACGAGTTTCGCCAAACGTTCGATGTGGTCGAGTCTGCCACTTCACAGTGCCTGTAGATCAGATGTCCAACGGTTCGCAGAATCACACGAACACTGCAGCAAACTTCAAGGGTAATAAATGACCTCATTGATGTCCATTGGGAAACGGCTTGCATCCATCATCTCCCTTTTGCTCCAACTTCTCATTTCAATTTTATAATGCAGTGTGAAAGCATTGTGAACCAGTTGTCCAATGAGGATGTTAGGAGAGCTGGAAGTTGTAAAGATTGTAGGAAGAATGCCTACGTGGCAAGTCTTGGCAGGACATTTATTTGGCTGTCTTTTCGATTGTTGCAGTTTTTACCGAACCAAACGTATTTAGTGCAATGAAGCACAGAAACAAGGGACATTCCCCTGCTGCGTTTTGTTGTATCTAGAATAGCAGCATTTGAATTGACAGACGAGTTCTATTCAGGCTAGCAGGGGTGATGGTGACTGTGGAGGGGGTGGTGAAAGTGTGACCTAGCTTTCGGCTACAAACGAGACTTTTGTGCCTGCGCAGGCACCACCCAGCACCACATTAGCTGACTTCACAGCCATTACCAACGCTGCTTTCGAAGCCACTTGCACACCGAAGGTTATTATCCAAATCTGGTCTGGAGATCACATGAGTCCACTTCAGGCAACCGCCTTTACCGATTCCCTCATTCTTTTATAAATATAATATATCGGCTGGTGGTTTTACTAATAAGTGTGCAAAGCGCTTCGCGTCTGTCCGACTGCTTTAAGTTTTTCTTTGCACTTACAAACGAAACTACAAGGGAGGTAAATTTGTCCCGTGCTAAGCGCGAAGTTTGCTGTTCGGGGAGAACAACTTTTGCGTCGAGGTGACTCGCCCCGTGGAAGGACGCTGTCTCCCTTTCGTGTCATTAAAACGCGCATAAGTGACCCATCACCTCAAATGATGGATCCACTGGACAACGGTGTTCAAAGCAAACAGAACTCTCTATCTTAATTTATCCTGTGATCCCCTGTTGTTCACTCACGTTGTCCTGCACGTTAAAACCTTTGAAACGCTGTTCTTTGTGTCATGTGGTGGGCAATAGAGTTGCACACAAAACAAGAAATTGGACTAACGGCGTTCTCGGACTAAAAAGAATACTGAAGTCATTGGTTTGGCGCATCGTTTGGATTGGTCGATTTCGGTTAGTAATGTTGTATCAGAGCAGCCTTTGGTGTACAGTATAAGCGATCCCTCGTTGATTCTTCTCTGTTGTAGTTTTAATGGCAAACGCACACATAGCTTTGTTGCGTTTGTTTGCTAGAAACAACCGGGGACAATTGGTTTTTACTTACTCTATCATCAAGGAAGCCCTGTGATGCAGGTTGTCATTGAACTGCCCACCTTCTCTAGGTGCACTTCATGTCGCAGACGTCAATTTTAGTGATTGTGTCAGTGTCGATGTTAATGGTAGTGTTCGACGTAGACACAGCTGTGACAAATGAAGAGGTAGCTGACCAGATTTATAACTATGAATCTTCGCCCTCCCCTTTACCCTCTCCTAATGATGTCATGCGTAAGAGGTAGATCACAAGCATTCTTGTTACCCACGCAAGAAAAGTAATGCTTTCATCTCCTCATCAATATTATATGAGGTCTAAGCTACAATACTAGAACAAAAGGGGTAAATGAAATTTGCAACTTCAAAGGAATCCCGCTACGCGTAGTACAGTGTAGAACAGTCAACAGATAGCCTGCTATTTCAAGCGTTTAATCCGCTCTTGCTTAATAAGCAGAGAATCACGAACTAAGTCCCACAAACTATGTATTTTTTACTAAACTAGACATTCGGTGATGAGGCAAATTAAGGGTAGCGTCTTTTCTGGCTGTATTTTGAAGCCACCTTAACTCACGGCCTGAATGTTTGCTATCATTCACAGTCAATTACGTGTTTGAGCTGCTAGACGTGGCATTCATATACCCTCATTTATGATTCACGTTCAAGTGGGGCATCTGCGGCAGATTCTCAGTGCAGTCGGAACTTGTGTAGTGTGGGCTCTTTCTAGACAACGCTACAAGATACTCCTAGAAATGGAACACTTTAATGCCAAGAGAACCAAAGAAGACAGCGGAAGCCGATAAACCTATACGTATAAGTCTGCGGCTTGCTTGACGACGATGATGCCTCAATTAAAGTCACTTGCACTTTGAGTCATTTAACGCTTCCAGTTAGTTCAAGCTATCACTTGAATGCAAAAAAACGTTATTTTCTGCCAGTCATCTGAATTTTGTGTTTGTACGAGCAAACACACTGCTGTGCTTTTGGTTCTACAGAACTTTCAAATAGTCTGATTAACGTTTCTGATCTTATAAAGGCTTACAGCAAAAGGATGACAACAGGAGTTTGCAATAAGGGATGCATGGATTTATTTCCTGCAAGCATCAATCATTGACCCTGTGATGAGCAGAGACACTCACGGCCGAATTACCTCTGGTACTGTGTGGCCCTCATAATGTCTTCCGAGAAGAGTCCGGTTGATACACACTCAAAGAAGATGAGGACCGTGTGATATTATTAGCTTTTCTAAAAATAGCTACGCTATTTATACTCGTCTGTCGTCAAGCCATTGGACAGCGTGTACCCATTACGCCTCATATCGACCCTATCTCGACTACCTTTTCACTGGAAAGCAAAATCCGGAAACCGTAAGAACGATGGCATTTATTGACATTTGACTGTCATTCTGCACGTCTAGTCCTACCGTTTCTCAACTTTTTAATTGGCGGTAAGTTGCACTGCGTCTCAGGAGACGACTTAAGATATTGCTTCGGTGGCAGCGATAATCAAACGCTATTCAAGAGACCATAAATTTGGATTCTCATCGACTAGTTTTAAACTTTAGATCCAGAGTGGAAGACTACTTCTAGACAGACGCACATTACAAGAGCTATCAACCACTCACGGACATTTTGTCGACCAGCCCAACGCCACAGCTCGGCTTATGGCGGCCGATGAATCGCTGACTAGCCTCAAAGTGCAAAAGTAAAACTTCAATTGAGGGAGAAAGAACGCATCCCACCTCGTTTAGCCCTGCACCACATTCCCATTTAGTTTATTTTGATACCTTTTGCCGCGTAGGAAGTGCGAAATCTATAACCCTCAACCGAACTTTTCCCTATGGTACAAGCATGCCGCATAAGCGCCGTTGTCAAATTGATACAGAGTGGTGTGATAAAACACCATTATCACACCTAAACCCAATGGAGCCATCCAAAGTCCGGTGAATTGTATGAATTACTGGTAGACAAATCGCATGTTGATTGGTTAAGCAAGGTCATACGAGTAACTTCTATCCTTTAGCAAAAGTTGCACAGTGGCTATCAAATAAGCAGCCCTCTTTGCCTCTCTTTCAAGTATACAGCAAAAATAAGTCGCAATATTTCTATTCCTGGCGAAAAAGGGGATGCACATAATCAAATCTCATTTGCGAAATTTTTCGGGCAGAAAGATGTTGCAAAGATCCGCTACCAGTACCACACCGGGTTGCAAATCATGACGCCTGGTTGAACCAATTCGTGCTGAAGGAAGGCAAGTTACTTTAACGACATGCTTTTTTCCTGCATGAGATTACATTTTGCGAAGTTTAAGCAGCATGTATGCCACATTCAACTTCTAAGCAAACTAGCATTTATATGGGAATGGCAAAACGGTAAAAAAGAGAGTAACACCCATGTTATAATGCGTATTCGTTAACCGTCTTATTCAAGTTTCTTCCTAGACTGCTTTTGAAGTAATACGTAAACATGAATGATAGACTTTAATCAAACACCCTTCCGTCCGCTATGAAACAAGATTTTCTCATTTTACTAAAACATCATTCACTCACGCATGCAGCATGTCACACTTCTAGAAGTTTTAATTTTTGCACCTTCTGTGCAAACTCACTGAGCAGCAAAAATAAAATTCACTTCCTATGTGTTGCAGTTAAAATTGCTATTCAAAAAGAGAGAGCAGAAGCAGAATCGTAAAGTATATCTCGGAATATGTTTAAAAAATTTGCACAGCTTTTAAGCATCCGTCGCAAAAATATAATCCAGTACACATGATTATCGTTGTTCGTCAGTTATATTGTCGTCGACCTCGCGCTCATGTCACAACAAGTGCGTCATCAACATTCTATCAAGGAATCAAGCTGTTTTCCAAGCCTCGCAATATGTAATGTTCAAAATCACTTAACACTGCAAATAGGGATCAAAATGCAAGAATTTAGTGAAAAGTGGGTAAAGTTGCGGTTTTAACTCATCCTATAAGCTCCAAAAATGGAGATCAAGATGGTAGTATGTTCTCTCAGGGAAGGAGATCCCTTCAAAACCATTCAAAACCATTCTCCTTATGAGCATACTTTAGCAGAACCCATGGCCTAATTACATCCCACACCACTGGTGGTGAAGGAAAGGACCTCGGTGACATTTACTTCTAAAAAGTCCAAGACGTATTTTTCTGAGGACAAATCAACCAATAAAAGCGATTAGTGGAGAGTGTGATAGAGGTGGCAGAAATGAGGGAACTTGTCACCATGAACGGTAAAACAAAGCCAAAGGCTCGCGCAATTTTGGGTGGAACATGCTTTACTGACGTTCTAAGGCGTAAAATGAGACCAGAGATATGCAAAGTGTAGCTATAATGAGCACATATATGTGGCAAAAAGTAATGTGGTTGGAGAGGAAAATTTGTGGTAGAACCCAAGCATTATGGTTCCCGCAGGCCGTAGTTTCTGCTTCCTTGCTGACCGAATTTGACTGTAACTACACTGTCTCGTATCTCGCACGTCTTTTATCTGCAAACAGGGAAGAAATTGTGGTCTCTCCTTACATTTATTTCCGAAAGTCTTGTTCATTGTCATTGGACAAAGAACTTTCCAGGTCGGATATCTCCAAATATCCTACTCTTCTATTCGTTGCCGCCGCGGTGTCTGGTATCAAAGTTTACTAGTTACTAACAAAATTGCAACTACATTGAGGCGTTAAGTGATATTTGTGGAATCTGTCCATTTACATATCTTGCACTGTGAAGATAATCCCAAAAATACCCAAAAATTCGTAAATTATCCATTAGATTAATGAGTCCTTTGCGCCAGTGTCTGCTGTCCCATAAGGAGCACCCTTAGTAGGCTTTCACTTGGCTTGGTAGCAACCGCGGTCAACTATAATTTTTTGGTTTAAACTTAACAAAACTTTACCTGTGCTTTCTCCTTATGTTCACTCCATTTAGAGTCAGCAGATTCCAAAATAAGTATTTGATCCCTCAAATGTTGCAGCTTTTCTGCCAGAATGGACACGAAATTCTAGGAGAATTACTATGAGATGCAATGACAGTTTCACCCATTGAAGAGAAGAAAAAGTAATTTACTTTATTGCCCTAAACAAAAAACGCCGGAAAACATCTGTTTATCTACAAAATTTTGGCGATTCTTAATTGTCAGGCTCTCGTTCAATTGTATCATTTTATGTGCAGGGTAATTAACAGTCTAATAAACGAAAGCGAGGAAAACAGCGCCTTTTGGAAGACTTTTGATGCTATCTTTCGTGACTGGTGCGGACGCGTTTTATAACAATTTATTTGATAGTTAAAATTCTACTGATGAGTCGCTAGTAAATGAGAAAAGCCCACGCAGGCAGGGTCAAGAGGTAGTCGAGACTTGTTTGTTATCAATCTGCACAGCATTTTTTTCTACCAACGTAGGCAGGAAACTGCTACGTCAAATGTAACGCAGCATTCGATTATCGTCAAGTAGCCGAAACAGCAATCACGACCGGTAAGCCTGATCTTCATGCTACCCTTCATTCACTCACTCCTACGGGTCAAATATATAAAACTTTGCCAAAGTGGCAATTAATTCGTAAAAGACTGCTCGATTTTCCCCCTTACCCCTTCCCTTCTTATGCTGTTCTCTAGACTTCATCAAACCTTTCTCCTTTTTCCTTATTACCCACAGCTGATAGCAGATTAGATAGCCAATAGAAAAGCAGGTCTCTAGAACCGTCTACTTTATTCATTATCACAGACGGAAGAATGGGACTATTGACGTTGGCCTGCTAGTCTACGCTTAATCTCGTGTTTATTCGCATAGAGGTTGCCTTCTGTCTTGCGCATTTATGGAAATGCTTGGTTCAATCTTGTCACAAAATGGCGTCATCAGCAAAAAGTCGGTTGCTGTAGCAGTTTGACCGAAAACGCTGTGATTAAAAAAGGCCAGCAATTCGATCAGTGAGTAAATAGAATAGACATTTAGCAGGTCATAGCTTTCTTGGTTCCACACAGTAGAGTGAAAGCAGGATTCAGCATTATCTTTAGGCTCAGCGATGAAAAAAGGAGGGATTTTGTGCATTTTGATCAAAACATTACTGCGAATGGGCCTTTAATTGGATGTGGTTTTGACCTGCTGTATCTGAGGCAAAAGTGCAAAATTTTGAACTTGATTATAGTCTTAGGTAATTAGTCGAATGTGCAGTTCACACAGCATAGAATTCAAAAAAGTTGAACAATCCAAAGCATTGCTTAAAGAGAGTAATGTCGCAACTCAAGTCTTGTTAATAGCCTCATGGAATTATTTAGTGCGTTATCAAGTGTGCACATTTCTGCAGCATTGCCAATAGTTAACATGAGCAGTCACACGTTTCTTTGTTTTTGAATTCCGATTTTCAATCAGTCAACTAACCAATGGAGTGTTTGAGGGCGATCATGAACGCGATGCTCCTGCCTACTTCGCAGGAATTTGCATGCACGCATCTCCAGGATCATTCTCGATCTCCCTTTACTGCGCTACATTTAAATAATGGCATCCTCAGTAGTCTCCAACTTTTACTCTTACAAAAGCAGCGGAATCGATGCAGCTTGCATTTTTCCTCGCGTCTCCTGCTGCTGTTATTCTTACCATTCGGAATCCAGTTAGCGGCATTCAATTCTTGCACGAATTCCAGTGTAATGGGATCTCTATATAGATGTAAAGCTACTCATCGGTAGGCACAATATTATCTAACACATATTTCCTGCGCATAGCACTTGCTAATCATTTCAATTAAATCTATTTATGTTAAGAAAAACTACTAAGCATAGTTGTTTCTATTTATTTTGGCTATCTCACTGCTTCTTTGCGACCCCCTTGCTTGCCCTTTCAGCCCGATTAAGCATTCGTTTATTCGTTTTCTTCTGCACACTATTTATATGACATCCTCCCCTTCATTAGGGTATTCGCGAGCAAAGGCCAAGCTGATGCTTTTGTCCAATCGAGCTTGGTGTTGAACATAAATAAGTGCTGGCTTTTACAGATCTCGATTCACATCTTGGGACATATCCCTTTTCTAAAAGATTGGGCAACACTTACTGAATATCGATCAGAGAGACCGCCGTATTCTTTCTAGTTTCAGCAAATTACTGCAAGCTTTTTGTAGAGAATTTTGCAAAGATCAAAAGAGACCATAAAGCGGTGTCTGTATTACCTCATGAACACAAATAAATTAACATTTTTTTGTTTTAATCATCTACTTGGACTAGGCGCAATATGGCTGAGGTGCTGTTGGAAAATATAGCTTTGGGTGTGTTCAAACATATATTATACGATATGTGCACATGCAAAAGTTTCTGCTAGCATTTCATTTTGGCTTTTAAAAAAGTGGATCAGTTTAGCTTTCTTTTTAGCATTTTATTCATTTACCGATTCTCTCACATTAAGTACTTTCACCACAATGCATACACACATGCACCCATTCATTTACTCTTCGGAAAAGACCCTATTCATAGCCAGTATTTTCGCACAAACCTTGCCACAGGATGCGCAGCGCGTTTGTCGCCAACCGGTTAGTCAATCACAGAAATGCAAATGCGCAATCGTATTGTTCAAGTGATGCGGCACGGTGCCTCATTGGCAAAAAGGTCTGTAACTATCAGTTAAAGCCTGAGTGGAAGATGTCCAACTTATTTGCTTCGACGTAAGGGGACTTTGTTCCGTCTCAATGTTACTATTGATTTGTGACTCCTCCCTTAAATTTTACAATAATAAGTGTTGTGTTGAACCAAAAGTGCCATACACGGCCAGTATTTTACTTCGTGCTTTTTGATCTACCCTTCCATACTGCTCTTATCCACCTATCTTTCTATCTATCTATTTCTGTGCATTCTCCTAATGGAAACCAACCTCTTACATGCAAAGAATCCTTTACCTGATTTGGTGTAAAATTCCTTCCAGTAATTCTCTCCATTTTTCATTGCGCACGCTCATATGAAAGCGGTTTAAATGCATCACGGCACACTTCCACTGACTGCGACACGTCCCTGTACCCAAGCACGCATTAAGAGTAGTAGCACAACAGAACACAAAACGAAACATCATTTACAAAGCCAACTAAGGTTCCAAATTAACAGAGGCATGCTAGCCTATTTTGGTTCAAGCCGGAATAATTTTTAACAGATTGGTACGTTGGTGTTAATGCTGGGGAGTCACTAGTTTCAACCATGTCGGCTTGTCTCCAGCGAAACTGCCTTTTACTTTCCTATCTCCTTCACCTCCTTTGGTACGCAAACAAACATATAACTACAGAGTCTAGCCTCATGTTGCCTGTGTGCGCAACAGATCGTTGCGCATCTTAGTGGCCAGAGCGGGAAATTTTCGGCGCTAAACTATCAGAGAGACAGCTTGATGTACTCCCATTCAATATCCTGCGATGTGCTATGCCGCGTGCGCATACCCATTTCATCTTCTATCTTTCCTCCCCTTCCTCGACATCCACATCTACCTCTACCTCCGCTGCATCACTGTCTGCGGGTCAACTAGCAAATTAGTAATTGTTCAAGTGCACACACACCTCGCCTGTATGTGACCGCTGAAGCTCACTAATGTGGCTTAGCATTCTGCTTGTGCCATCATTAGGCGAAATCCACGTTCGTTCGCACCCGAATTAGTTTCGATGGCGGTAAAACGGCATCCAATGAAGGATGAAACCAGGTAGCTGAGAGTCAGGGCCGCCAGAAATGGGTCTAAGCATCCATTATTACTCTTTACCTAGTAAGGCTTCCACTTTTCCCCATCATCTAAGTCTTCGCCATCCGACACTTCGTGATGCAGTGACCGCATTTCATTTTGATCTCTTACAAGATAGGTGCTTGGACGCGCGAATAATGCGATTATCGATGTCGACAAATAAACCGCAAATCAAGTGCTGTACTTCCGGTCTAGTTAATTTTACATTACCTATGGGAATAGAGTTCGTCGTCCATAAAGTAGACATTTACTTATCGTAAAGCATACGATCAAAGCCGACTAATTTCGACCTCTCTGTCAGAAGAAGTGAACCGTCCAGCGAAAGAGAGAGCTGGTGACAAGACTGTACATTTGGCAATGCTGTCGTAGGTGCATTAGATCGAGATAGCAAAGGGGAAGATGGTAAACTACAACCGTGCGTCAGCATCAAGAGTCAATCGCAGCCACAAAGAAGATTTTCTTTCATTTTTCCACATCGATGTTATTTAACGAGACCAAGTGTAAAGACGAAGGCAAGTGAAAGCTAAAACCGAAAAATGAGGGGATACCTTTCGCAGATTTTTGGTAAGAAGCACATAAATCATTATGATAAAATTGTTGGTCAAGTAGCATGCAACATGATGACATTTTCAGTTCTATGTAGAATTATCAATTCTCCGTGAAAACATTGTACCCTACTTTGCAGGTTATTGCCCATGCGATAACGTGATTAAAGACTAAATGTGTCATTTATTGCTTACCGCTTTTCGAATAAATACTAGCAGCTGAGATTGCTATGATGCGGCATATTTTTATGGCTTACAAATTAACCATAAATCCTATGCTAGTACCATTCTCTACCACATTAAGGAACTGCCAAATAAAAACCAAGATTGTCCTCCTTCTGTTCCAAAATAGACTATGCATTAGCTGCTAATTGGAAGCAATTAAGTTTGTATTCGACTGCGCGAAGGTATAGTTTTGCACAGTCTGCCAAATCATGCAATCCGAAACGCGAGAGGGATGCTCTCAACGGTTCAATAGTGAAATTAGTCCCTTGATATTCCTTGTAAACTCAAATTATGACTCTTAAACAATCATTCAATAAGGTTATTTATATGAGCCAAGATTTGTTACATGCTCATGCCACGACAGGAGAAATTCCTCAATCCTTATTCGGTCTAAATACGCGTTACCCAGACATCGAATTCAGGCAAATCATTCGGCATTTTTTGTCTTGCACTTAAGTGCATCTTGCATTTTTTCCATTTTTACAACCAGCACACGTAATTTGATTAATTACGAAATCAGCCTGATTCATTTGGTTGTAATCACCTTTTACTTGCCAACATATTAAAAAGCCTTATGATATTGAGCAAATTAAAGTAATTTTGGGGTACAGCGCCACACAATGCCGTCTACATGCAAACATCTGCCCACATGCTTGGCGAATCAATCTAAATAAATAAAGTTAAAGACAATAGTCAACGTGCATTCTAAAGACTAAATTATAGATACCATAATGCATACGGTGAGGCTAGCTAGCAGGGCATGTACCGGAGAAGTGCTCCAAAGAAGTTAACAAAGGTAACTCATCGATTACCTGCCATGCATTTTAAACATTGCTTAGTGCTTTAACTCATTCTCATAACTTCCCAAAAATATGCCCAATGATTGGCTACCCTGTATTTGTTGATAGTTGCTTCTACATCGCAAAATAATCAACGTAAAGCACAGAATAATGCATTTCGCAGCACTATTGAAGATAGCACACAATGTTGATGAGCTGCATTGGTGTTAAAAGGGAAGTAAAAGGGATTGCGTTTTTATAACATTGTCTCAACATTTCGATATCAATGCCTGTGATCCATGAGCCACAAAAGCATGAATATACTCATCTTAAACCAGACCGTGACACAGGGATTGACATCATCGCATCACGCTCTGAGGCCGCATTCCTCGTCACTAACAATTGCCAGGTCGTGACGTTTAAGCTGGGCATACAGTCGGTGGGCCGGGATGCAGTCTCCTCCCAATCACAATCACTCACTTAGTCGCAAGTTCCTGGAATGAGTATGATACTTCCCCAGCTTAATACATTTTGACGTGGTTAGGCAAAATGCTTGGTCAGCTTCCCTATAATATTTGTGATACCAAAGACACTACACGGAACTAGAAATGCTAAGCGAATCATAAATAAGACAAGAAAATCATCGTAGAGCTGAATTGGAGCCAGCTGTGATGTACGAAATGCTGAATATTTGATTTTATGATAACCGATTGGCAGCAAACAGGTATTATTGACAGAGGTTTCACACAGACTTGTGTGCAATCATTCCACTACTAACACAAGTTGTGAGTTTCAAGTAATAGAACATGGACGGCATCAAAATTAGTAATTAAGATGTTGCCCTAATAATGGTGGACGCATAATCGTGTAAGAGGTCAGAGATGTCATAGGCATTTTGGGATCAGCGCATTGCGGTGATATAAAACGAGGCCTACCAGAAGCACTTTAACACTTAAAGGATTCCAGTAGCATCACGGGAATCTATAGCAAGTCCATACTAATGCTATTTCTCAGCAATCGCTCATTGCCGTGCGCAGTCGATTTGGTGCCCAAAATCAGCACAATGAGCTGTGCTCACACGAAAAACAGCTGCTGCCATTCCTGGCTGTTGTTTTACAAATGAGATTTATTAGTGCTTTATTTGAACATGTCTTATGATTTATTTAAATGTCTTCCTTGCAATGAGCGCTCTGAAAGCAGTGAAAATCTTGATACTTGCTTTGTGCTAATGTCAGCGTTTGATGTGTCTTTCTGCAGGGAAGTCTGGACAGCCAACGTCTGAAACAAGATAGAACATTGCTGTTCAATTTCGAATAGAAGACATCAGTTCTTACAGTATCAATGTGACAGCAAGCAAAATTCTAAAAACACTGGCGTGCTTGTTGCAAAGAAAGCAGAGCGCAAGGACCTCCATGCTAACAGCTGCGTGCTTAGATTAGTGCGTAAAAAGTGAAACCACCCAACCTACTCTACAAAGTAAGTGTAATGAAATGAAGCTCCTATCACTACCTCATCAACATCCTGAGCCCGTGAAGTCGGCGCCAAAAGTAGACTCTTTGATTGCAGACTGGCAGGAACAGAGAAGAGGCGAGACAGGTGATGGGAGATAGGTATGTCCAAACTTCAATTGATCCCACCTTTTATTTAGAGCCATGAATTCAGTGTAAATGCAGTCGCCTTTAAGAGCAAAACAATTAGAGTACTGAAGTTAAAAAAACGACCATATAGTTCTCCTTACACACATCTCTCATGTGCCTTGCAGGTGATTTTGTCAAAAGGTTGTTAAAAACACAGCTTTGCTTAGGGTACGTGCTTTGTGAAGTGTGCATAGGCCGAACATTTAAGGTAACTACATTACAAATTCTTGTCGAAAATCAGAAAATTCAATCTTAATAACTTATTGGAATTCGTTGACACCAAAGTAGTCGCTATTCGTTGATAGGTGAAGAAATTCTAGGGTTGTAAAACGTGCATGCAAGGAAGAAGAAGCGGTCGAAGCTGAGTGTTTTTACGGCGTGTCCAAGCATTTGTCAGACACCGAGATATACAACGAGGTCGAAAATCACGATGCACCAGGTTAGGTGACGCAGTGGTGCTAGGGCTCTGCGCACCTCCGACAAGGGTGGTTTATTCTCACTTAGGCGTGGAGGAAACCGCAGATCCGTTTGTCTGGCCATCAAACCAATGTTGGGAGTCCGATACAAGCATTGAATGATTAAATAGAAAGGCATGTCATTATCATTTGGTTAAACAATTTCGACTGAAACAGTTCTGAGCTATGCAAAGGCTTGAGGAAATAAGGCAAATTTTGTACTTATGCGAAGGCCAGGTGGATGTCTGGTTTGCCTACCGAGTGAAGAACTCAGGCCATGGCATGAGAAAATTATCAATTTCTTGCAAGCAGCACCACACGCTTGACACCAATTTGGGTGGAAGAGGTTTGGTGAGGAGGACAGTGATCAGTACAGGTAGCAGAAAGCCACCCAAAAATGCTATCCCTAACCCCGTAAGCTGGGTCTGCTTGGAATCTGGTCGTTGAAAAGATAAGTAAGAGGTGATAAAAGCAAGAAACTCTTCATAGACAATATAATTATTAGTCTGTTTTAAGTGTCTGCGCTGGTTTCGCATCATATCCAAAGTGTTGTATATGCAGTAGTCAATTTAGAATGCACGCAAAATAGATTTGGATGAGCCTTTTACTGTAAATAACGCCATAGACACTTGCCTGCTTAAAGAGGCATTGCCATTAATCCTCATGTAATATTATTATAGCCTCCTAGACAAACTGCTGATTGGCTGAAGGGGGCCATATTCAATAATAAAGAAGTGACACCTCCATTTTAGCTCACAGTAGAGCAAGAAGAGCCAGAAACATACCCAATGATGACGCTTTAATAAGCACGAACCAGGTGGTAAGTGATGCTCCTGCACTAATGAAGTAGCCAAGTAGAAGCGCATCCTTCGAAAGACGCTCCCAAAGAATGCTAAGGCAAAGGCATCCAACAAAGGGCAAACCGCAGTTAAATGTGCTAGCGTAATTCTCCAAACTAAATGAAAGCAACGGCAAAAAGAATTATAAAACAACCTCACTTCGATGGGACTTTTTTGGTTTAAGACAAGGAAAACATCTGACCTCTACCATCATGCTGTTCTTTTACCTTTCGCATTCGCTTGCGCTTCCCAGCTGTCCGATTAATTTTTCTCATCTCTTTAAGCATAATTTTTTCTGCAACCCATTCCGTTCTACGGTCGTCTACTCAATTTAATCTTTTTGCTTTCGATTGCAATTGCAAGAATAATTTTTTGATGGCAATGACAAAATAATAGGAATGCCACTACCTGGGGAGCAACCACCAGTAATTAAGGTGTGGAATAGGATTGAGGAAGCAGTGCCTCCTTTAGAGCCCAGCGCCGCAACTGAGACTGATTATTGAACACTGCGAATTGCTTCGATGCTGGCATTGTCGTTCAATTTTTGACCAAAATTACTTAAAAACGAAGGTCAATAAAAATACCCTAAGGAGGAGAGATCATTCTGTAGCTAGATAGACTCATCTCACACCAACTATTGGCTCGCATGCGTCGGCAGATGCACACGTATGCCTGCGTTACGGCTGAGTGACGGACTTCTGATTACTATGGTATGCATCTCAACGTGATGATGACCGCAGTCATATTGTGCTGCGTTGGTGGAGCATCAGCCAATCTGGTACTAGAACTACATGACCCTAAAAGAATAGGGTTATGTGCATACCGCTATTTCAGAGAACATAATGAATGCTGGTATCATGCATGCCGTCACAGTAAAGGCAATCGGTAGCTCGCTTCTCGACATCTCGTCCGTGTAGGCACGATATGCACCGTGTGCCCGACAGCCATGCACTAGTGTTATGACAGGTCTGGTGCTGCATTCCTCCTTGAACCTGTCAAAACAAAGAAGCGAGAGAAGAGTCACCTTATTATCGTGCCAAAATTTTTATCACTAATGCCAATTTTGAGTGTCAGTGTGTGTTGTCAGCAAGAAAAGCCCATGTCTAGCCAACTCTATGCAAGCATTATCAAATTCATGATGCGAAGGAAGTACACAGCCAGATTGTCGAACTCTTGTTCGATTTATAATATGTTAGCTCAGTAGACTGCAAATTATGGCGAGTATTTCTTGTAGCATGATAATGGAACTGGTAGACCTAGCAATCTTCAAGTCTACATTATTTTAGTTTGTCATGCTACATGAGATGCATTTTTCCATGAAAATAGAAACATTCCGTTGGTTTGTTATTTGGTTCAAGCACTTATCACTAAGCCCTAGTTTTGCCTTTAATTTCGCATTTCCTCAGAAAGAAGGTGATCGTTACCTTTCCTTTACACTTAGCAACCCTGATTATGCATTGAGCATGAGCGCACATAAATGGTAGAATACATAACGACAGAATTCGTTCATACAGCTAGTCATTGGCTCTATTCAACTAATCCATGGTTTGGTATTTTATAGCTGTCATGTCAGCAAAGTTACTTTGACATTATTATCAGCCATTACTTGCAGTCGTACCAGGTATCAACGTGACATGCCCCACATTCGAGCATGCTGCGACAGCGGCAGATGTTCCGTCGGCTCGCGAGATGATCACGTCGCCTGCCACAGAGCAGACAATTTGTTTTGTCTACCTGCTTTTTGAAGGGCTGAAGGGAGAATAGACAAACCGGAAAATTCAATGAATCACGCACAGCATTTGAGTGTCACAGAGTCATCTTGTCTTCTCTGGTGCACAACAATTTTGCAATGATTTATGCAGACCTAAGAACTTGTTTTTTGCCAATCTGTCGTGCAGTGCCTGATGCACTCAATGACAAATTTTGGTGGAGGTATCAGAGATTGCCAAGAAATTGATTTGGATAGAGTTCACCTGAATGTACTCTGCGAAGACATCGTGATACAGGACTGATGAAGCGCCGATAATGCTGAACGTGCAAGAGGTCACGAGGAGCAGAAGAAGCATGGCGCAAATGACCCAAATGCCGCTCTTGCCCAGCAGGTGTATCGGAGTTGCAAAAATCACAAGACCTACAAAAGCATGTTATTGATGAGGCTGCGATGGGATCCAGTCAACCAGTCAGTGCAATGATACGATGGTCCAATATTGCAAAGCATTTTGTTTTCCAGAGTAAAAACTCATTGCATTCAACATGTTTAAAGCATTTATTAATTTCCACTAAATTTAAAATTTGAGTCGGCCTGTAATTTGTTCTGGAAATGTTAAATTGCGACTGGTACGACTAAGGAATTAAAGACTTGCCGTGTGCCTTTTGCCTTTTGTCAAGAAGAGCTGCGTTGAAGAAAGCTGACTCCAGTGCTCGAAAACCCAAACCGCAGACCACACTGAGTGCAAATGGAATGCAAAAGGCCATGATGATGGCCAGAAGTAGACCAAGCACTCCATGGTTTGGCGGCAAGCTGACTGAAGTCTCCCATAGCGCCTGATCGAGCAGGACCCGCACCATGTGATCTAGAGAATGATATTAAGCAAAGTCATTTTCATAACTTAATAATGGGCGGATAGTGAAAGCCACAGCTAGGACATGAAAGGGACCAAGGGGTAATGCAAATGCGCCAACTTACGAGCAAAGCTAATGAGGCTATCGCTGAGGATTCTGTCATTGAATTCACTTGTCATAGAATCTCCAATCCCATAGTCTGATTTATTGTAGCACCTTAATAATTTGTAGAAACTGTCCATGTTGCCTACAATGCAGCCTACAATTATGCCCAAAAATCAACACCATCAGCCGAATTCAGGTAACACTACAGTCACTCACGACTCCATGATGCATCAGGATTACTGATTGTGGTAATGTGTTATACAAGTTTACCTGTCCTACTTAAGTTGTTGCATTCTATTCCAAAATGCAGCCTTGATTTTAACTTTAGCCATATTATTCCTTGCCTTCATCGGCCTTGCTTTTGAAATTCAACTGATGTAAACTGCATTGCTTTCGCTTGTAAGTAATAACTAGCCTACTCATGAGTGCGCTATACGTAAAGGAAAACATTTTTACTCAGGTTGTGAGCACGAAAGGTGTCAAGCCATATAAGCAAATAATTAGACAATTTGTTCTACCTTCAATAGCATACTTTTTTAAGAATGGCAAAATGACTAAGATCAGTTGATTTTATGTCAACAGCACAGCTGTAATGCAACTCATTCACTACAAGTGAGCATTAACTTAACAACACTTTTGCGCGGTTTTCTCTAGGATCCCTATGCTTAGTTTTTACACGTTGGATTTGAGCAAATTGGCGAACTTGTGTTTTGAGCGAAAAAGCTTTCAGGATAAGGCGACTGACTTTATGATGCAATTGTTTCCATTTTACTAATTTTTTGCAAGTGAGTCTGCTTCATCTTTTATAGGTTATTTAATTCAGTTGCCTTGAAATTTAGTTGGCCATTTTAGTCCATCCATGAAGGTGCGGTCTCGTTGCGTTTCCGTCTCTGTCTTCATCTCAGCATCCGATGTCATTGTTTCGCAATGTCTCAGCCACGTTAATAAATTCATTCTCTCACGAAAAGCTGTCACAAGTTTTGATGACAAGATAAAACTTTTTTGCATTTCTGGTCTAATTTACTTTCGTTTCATGCATAAAAGCCTGCACGATCTGCACCCTATCATCGTGAATCTACTTAACCATCATGTTCAGAACAGCATTGACCTTCCAAACCGATATCACATGCGGATGTGCGTTTTGCATGAAAAAGTCAATAACAGCCAAGCCTCGTTTGCTTTGGAGAGGACATTGCAACAGCAGTCATAAAAGGATCATACCAAGTGCTAAGAATGTTGGCACATGCAGCGCACTGAACATGAGAATGGCACAAATGAGGAGGATGGTGATAGCAATGATGTAGATGATGGGACTGTAGCTTCTGCGCCTCGCCACCACCAACAAGGCACCAACTAGAATGAAGACTATCGATGCGATGACGGTCTCGCTTACATTCGTGGTTACGGCCTTCAAAACCATTAAACCTTCTGCCAAAGGGAAGAGGACAGAACTAATGCAGGCCATCCCGTGTGACCGCCGACGAAACGTATGTAGTAAGATAAGTGTTGCTTACCAGTGATGTTGACGGTGAGGGTGTATAAGCTAGTGAGGAGGCTAACGGTGATGGCGAGAATGTAGGCAAATAAGCCGAAGCGATAGCCAACGAATTGAGCAATGATGTGGGCTCCAGGCGCCTTGGTACGAAATTCCAAGAGCAGCAGCACGAAGATGGTGTGAACCAGCGCACAACTTGCTGGCGTGTATTTGCTACTGGCACTGCCGTACTAAATCCATAAGTGAGGCCACACTTTTGAGCTGTTCATAGCATTAATGCGTTGACCATCATTATAACATGCATGTGGTGCCTGTGTATGCTAACAGACTGTACCGAACCATGCGCCATGTACTGGTCGATTAAGCCCTGTTTTCGAATGTCAAAGCGAGTACCGGATGTCTATTGTTTAAAGAGACTGATACTTTTGACACCTCAACCCTGTGAAAAACACGACACGATGAAAAAGTGGCATTTAGCTTAGATGTGATGTGCTGATGGCTACGCGGCAAAGCAAATCGGCCCAACCGACTGTGTGGTTCGCCTCAAAATTAGAATTCTTCCTTGCAGCCCTTCCGCCTTGAATGCAATAGCTAGGCTTTAATGTAAATATTGCATACTGCGCTATCATACAGAAGTATTAGAAAACGTTTCGATTACCTAATAAATTTTAACCATCTCCCAACAGCCAACAAATTCTAGAGACGATGTCAAAATCACAACACAATTAGGCAATTTGAACCACCCTAACGCTTAGTATTTTATGAATTCGTGGCACCGAAATCATAATATTTCTGGCGTCCAACGCTAAAGCGATAGTTGTATAAAGACCGATCTTTAGAACCAGATATTAAACGTCAGCGCGTCAAGTTATTGGCCTTTTAGTTGGAGTATTAACTCAGATAGGTATTAAAGTAATGCCTCCTAGATCGGGAACCATTGACAAAATTAAGTGTTCTGGTTGGCTAGCATTAGGAAAGTCAGGTTCCCGGCGATTGGATAAAATGTGACCTAGGTCAAATAAAAGGTCGCTGAATAATGATGTTGCCCTACCAGTGCTGTGTTTCTCACAGCCTCCAGAATTGTCGTCGGCCATGTGATTTGTACCACGAAGGAGGCAATGACAATGCCGAGATTGCATCTCTTTGCATCTTAGTCTAGAAGAAAAGCGAAATTGTCGAACTGTTTTACGAGCACACCTGGTAGATGCAGACAAGACTGCGAGGTGGCACTGGAAAATTGGGTCATGAACAGGTCCTTCTAATTATGGAACACTCAGCCCTATGTTTGATGAAAAAGGGATAATTTATGCACCTGGCTGCAATAAGTGTTTGCACATTAGGACGCTAAAACCTAATTTTTCATAAGAGGGATTTCTTATAAGCCCGAAGGTAGGAGTGTTTTATTCACTTGTTTCCTTCTATGAAAACCAATCAGACACAAGTACCAAATGTCACGCTTAATGCACTTTAGTTGGTTCGCAATAAAAATAAAAAAGCTAGCCCCAAAAGTCTCACCGTTTGGCCTAAATCAAACGCGAATTCTGCACAGCAGAAATTAATATTTTGCTCAGGCAAATATTTAAGGGACATGCAACGACTAGGTCTAGCAACCCTAAGTGCTACGATGAAAAGCAGTTTCCATGTTTTTTGATGGCCAAAGACTAACGCACTAAAGATTAGATGGTAAAAATAGCGGCAGACAATCGCCAGGATGGGAGGCCATAACAAAACCAATCTGACATCAAAATTACTCTAGAATGATTTTTGACCAAAAATAGCAAACAAAACTGTCATTCAAAGCGACAGCTACATTAAGGTAACCAACGAGTAGTTGATTTGAATAGAATGGTTCAGTCACGTTGGTATAGATCTTTAATAAATGGAATAGCAACACCTCTAAAACTTACGCGTTATGCGCTTTCTCGCGCAAAGGATGTAAATGGTATCAACAACAATGGCCACAAGAAGAACGGCGCAAGTAATTTTGGCCACATCACTGTAGCTTAATGCTTTGGACAATCTTCTGCGAGACACCTTCTGAAGATTCTGACACGCCTGGTTAGCCGACGAAGGCAACCGCCGACTCACATTCATCGTAACGCCTGGTTTTGGTCGTACATGTACACATTCCTCAGGCTCAGTGTCTTCCATGCTCCACGCGTCGATCTAAATGAACTTGTTGCTCTAGGAAAGATTGCATGTGCCCGAGAACTTTAAAGGGTATCCTCGCCCTACTAATGGGTTCTGGGCGTTAACGAAGCAGAACTGAGTAGCACAGCTTGACAGGTTAATGGATGGGGTAAAAGTACATTCTAAGGCGTTTGGTTTTATTGTGGGTGCCCATAACAACTTAATGTCAACTGAAGGACATGGGATAACACGCAGTAGAGGGAAAAGGGTAACCCTCAAATCACTTAAATGCCTGTGCCGCATAAAGTGAGGTTCTGGAACAAGCCTAGACATTACCCAGCGGTAATGTGTTTCTTACCAAAATGGGAACCAATAAATCAGGATTGCACTTGGGGTCGAGTATGTGAAAATGGACTAAAAATGAAGAAAATAGGAGACATGCATTTTTACTATTTGAAAGCGCAGTGTTCTCGGGATAGTATTTACGGTGATGAATACATATATGTATGCGAATGTGCATGCACAGTCTTTATTATTGAATTATATGCATGTGCGAATGTGCATCGCGTTTTTAAAATTGAATGCGCATGCTTGTACGAAATGATGCATGCGTTAGCGAAATCAAATAATTGTATGTTAATGTTTGCTTTCATGCAAGTATCATCGTTGTTGATGTGTTTTTTTGAGGATATCCATTTAAGGATGTTTCCATATTATTGACGCATGTATACGCATAGTCGATTTCTTTGGCATAAATATTACTGATCTATCTATGTATTTGAACTTACACACAGGCATGCACATTTCCATTACGCTTATCTTTGCCGTTCCTCCCCTTACAGCTAGAGCTGGCGCTTTCATTACTCTTTACTTATGTGCGCTAAGAGCGCTAAAAGTTCATTTAATTATATGGGTAAGTTAAACAAGAATTTAACTTGACTGACACCATCGCGGTCAGGGCACGCGAAAATGCACGTCGACTAAACTTTTTAGTCACTAATTTTACCGAGCGTGTGATATGATCCATTAAAGAGAACCAAACCCATCTATTCTTCGCTCTTCGTTTTGTGGGTGCAGCTTGGTCATCATTAATGTGAGTGCACATGAGGTAGTGATTTGAATTTCAGGAATGTTCAAGCCAATCATGCAAATAAAGGTTGGAAAGGAAAAGACAACAGAATAAAATTCAGTCACGAGAAAGCGTCATCACTCAATCGCATCAGGTCCCAATCCATCGACGTACAGAAATGAGACGAATGGCAATAACACTGTGCAAAATCGCCATTATTTAGTGCTGGGTGTGTATGCTTTATTCCAAATATGCATGCCACTGCTCCTTCTGGTGCCTCTGCAACTAATGTTTGCCTTTCCTACTTTTATCTGCTCAGGATGCCAATGCGCACTTTAAAGCATGGATAAATAATGCGCTGTTTTTGCGGAAAAAGCAGAAAAAAGTGGGCACTTCTATGTGCGGATCAGTCATTGTGAATAAAGAAATTAAGAAGTGGATTCTATGAGGTTAAAACTAGGTTCCAACAGTTTTAAATCATTCCTCCACCACAAATCATCACACTTGTCAGTTAAATAATTACCTTTGTCATTTAAATAATTGGTTTTACTAGTGATAAAAAAACATAAGAAGCTGCAAAATTGTTGATCACATCACAAATTCGGCTTCCTATCTTCACGTTTAGAACACTAAAAATATGTAGATGCAAAAGTAAAGGACAGAGAAAGTGTCGAAGCAGCGCTCCAATGGCACTTCCTAAAAGGAACCCCCAGACCAACTCAGGAACCTAGTCACTCCAGACCTACCTGTCATGAAAGAACCGAATGCAAGCGGCACGCATATGGTATGATGACGAGTTAGCCAGCGACGGTGGCAAAACAGTTAGCACTCAGCGTCTATCAGTATCAATTTGTAGCCTAAAGGCGGCATGTTGCGGTAGATTTTAATAAAGAAAGTGGATCAAATATCGCAATAAGGCAAAAGATTTGAATTAACTTAATTCACACATGAAGGCAGATTTATTTGATAAAGGAATTCTCATTTGATGTAACAAATGCGAATCCCATGCAGTGCATCACACTTTGGATCTCAACCATTGACCATTTTCCATCCCTCATTGCTGCGCATCTTGCACGACGTCAGAATCCTCTGCTGAGTTGGAATTGCTACTCTTTTTATCTATAAAGACATCAACATGCTGTGTCAAGGCTAAAAGCCGACTTCAAAAATGGCGGCGAATGGACTCATAAGCAACTCAGAGGACATTAAATGCAAGCGAGTTCTGAATTTTCATTTGACGTTGAGACGGACGTAATCAAATACATGCGTACGGTTCGTCATATGTAAGTTTGCCCTGTTGGAGTGTTGTGGTGTTTGCGACATATTAACGAAAGCGATAACAGGTGGAGAATGCAAGCTGGAGGTGTGCTGCAGACAACGAAAAATGGGGCAGAATAGTAAATAAGTACCGATCCTGACGTGACTTGAACACACAACGTTCTGGTCTGGAGTTAGATGCGCCACCATTGCGCCGTGGAGTCACACTGTTAAGAAAGATGTGGTTGACCACCTCAGAATCATCGCATAGAACGCTGAGCATACTTGTATTGGGTTCAACAGCAGCGCCAGCTGCATGGATAAGGGCACCCATAGGTCCAGTGGACACTCTGCCAAGGGTGTTGACAATGTGTCGAGGCGTAATAGCAGGAGCTGGTAGTTCTTTAACAGAATGCACTCCTGCTGAGCTCGCAAGTCAGATCTGATTCTCGACTAGTGAAAATCCCTACTATTCTCTATATTCTTATTTCGCTCCTTCTTCATTATAATCGAGCGATTTCTCCTATCATCTATCGAAGACTACCGTCAACAGCCTCTCTTCCAAAATCATTTCATTTGAGTACTTCATCGCGGAACGTATGGGTTTTCGTATCGTGTTAACCAAATTCTGGTGCGAAATAGCGTTTCGGCCTTGACATATTTATGCAAACTAAAGTCACTAAGCATGACACACAACAGCTTCTTGCTTGTGCCGACTATCCGATAGCAGCACCAAATATATGCTGTTCTCTTACAGACGTAACCAAGAGAAGAAATTCTAGCATTCAAATATTTGTGACGAACCTACATTTCGTCCATACATTTCCAACTTTGCTGTCCTAATTGGAATCATAAAGTCCAAAACCTTCCGACATCTCCTTAAATCATTATATGTCTCACAAAAATTCCGTGCACGTGTATTTGCAACTACTAAAAGGCTATCTTACAATAGTGTGGGGTGATGAGTAACTCTTACCCCACTAGTTGAGATATTTAGATACATGCGCAATAGTGTAAGGCTTTCGAGTGAGTCCTACGTTTGCTAATCTAAATTTTGCAGCCTAACTTCGCGTTATCACAATCACAAAGAAAAAATGGGAAAGTTGCGCTAAGACATAGAGAGTGACTACTAAATGAGAAAATGAGAGTTCATGCGATGTCTAAAACTGTGTGTGTCAAGTGCACATTGTATCTCACGCCAACGCTCAAACTATTGAAAACACATTTGTCTAAAAGGCAAAAAGAACATTGATGTAAGGCAGAGTAGGCTGCATAGAGGGGCAACTTCCCAAGGCTCGTAGTTTTACAGCCTTATGTAGAATGCACTAATGATAAGCATTAATATGGCCTCACAACAAAAAAGTGACACGCTCACACAACCGAGTGCTTAGTAGTAGAGACGACACCTAAGATAGAAGGTCTTTGACGGCGCGACACCTTGACTGTGTGATTTCAGAACACTGACAGACCCTTGCCAGTGTGGATGGTGAGGGGCAAGCATCCACACTCCACAGAAAGCATGAAAGAAAAATGGTCATATTGTTTGAGCTAAAAGTACATGCTTCCAGAAATACTAATATTCATAAATAGACCTTGGGTGTAGAGTACAATCAATCTTCCTTTGTATTAAAATTCTGTTGTATTTTTATGGATGGAGGCAAGCAACTTAAAAAATGCTTTCATATCTCTCACAACTTTAGTTCTTTCACGCTAGCCACCCTTGAATTCGGGAAGCACGAAGGTCTGTAAAGAATAGGCAACAAAATTCAAAATTAAGGCAGAACTTTGTTGGTTACAGTAAGTTTGAAAACAAAATCACAACGCATGGTAAAGCGGGTGCATCTCCCCACTTCTTTTAATATTAACCTAGAGTTTTTAAGCTTAAAACGCTTAGACCATTCGTATCCATTATTTGTTTCTATTTGGAAGTGGCACATCTCAATTCAACAATTGCACTAAGTAAAATAGTGTGGTTGTGCGAAGGTCAAAAAGCACGAAATTGTCTCCCAGATTATTCACTTGTGGGTATGTTTGAAGAAGATAATATGAGATTCGTGCTGATTACAACAGTATGATGATACATTTTTGTCATAAGTTTTGCGCTTCCAAAGTAGACCGTACAAGTCACCACAGCAGATATGTTGGCAAATTTAACGCATGACTTCACTGTTAATGTCTCACTGATATTTCCCATGGGTAGTCTGTGTGGTCAAATTTTTGACTAGAATTGCAATTCGAGAACTACTGCTGCCATAATTTGCCAGTAGTAATGCTGCCAAGATTGTAAAGCATCTACTATGGGGAATAGAGGTGAAGTAATGATGTTTGAGGCCTTATTGTGTCCGTCATTGGCCAATCATTCCTTCTTCTGGCCGGACTGATTAAATTGATGACTCCAAGGTTGAGAACAACCTTGATTTAATTGAAGCTACTTTGGGTCAATGCAGACATACTAAAAGCGCGCTACTGGTTGAAGATTCATTATTAACTAACAGGCTCTACGTTGGCTCTATTTCCGATGAAACCGAGTGCAAAGCACTCTAGTTCTCTGGTAAGTCACAAGAATGCCAAAGTATCTCCCGAAATGCGTTTTAATAAATAAGAGACACATATGTCAACTGTCATCATTTGCAAACAGACTGGGCAGCACTTGATCCACTGAAAGGAGTACAATGTGTTCTGATGTTTGTCAACATTCAGACTTGTCAAAAGTCGAGATCCCTCACTCGGAGATCTTCTCGACTTCAGAATAAGCTCACTACTGCAGAGGCATATTATGGTGGCCATGCCCGACAGAATTCTGCATATTTTTGGCAAATATGAGAGGTGCAGGCGGTACATTCATTGAATTAGGTGCCAAATTCTGACGAATAATCAACAATTCTTGAAAAGCGTTGCACTCAAAATGAAAGTTTAAAAATCATTTAGACCATGTGAGGACCTCACGTCCAAGTGTTTCACTCCCAAAAGACCACATCTTGACAGGTTTAGTGTGGTAGGCCGATGCTTCGGTCGTTAGCTAGGCGAACAATTCAGTTAATGGAGGCTGTGTTTGGGCACTGCAGCATACCCTTCGGCCCATGCCTTTCTGCATGGAAGTAAGTATCTCATTTTCCCATGCCAGTTTAGCTCATCACGACATTAATGATGAGCCAAGGCACTAAGTTCAATAGCTTGCTTTAGAACAGTGTTGAATGCACCTTGTTTAATAAATAATCAGTTGGCAATTTCACCCCGTATTTGTCCGTGATATTACAGAGCCCAAGTCAGCAGCTAACTCTGCATTTAATGTGATTTGGGAGAGCAGCTAAGAGAACAGGGAGAGGTGGGAATGATGAGGGCCATTATGAAGGCATAGAGGTCATAATGTGGGCGTATGATTAGGCCAAAGTAAGTCGTGAGCCAAAGGCTGACGCGCGGTTGCGTGCGCATCAGCCATGTGATCTGTGGGCGCACTATGTTGCAACCCCGGTTCTGAGAATGCCTCACCGCCTCTGTAAATCCCTTTGATTTGTGTCGTGCAACGCCAGATGAATATTTTGTCTATAGTATTGTAAGATAATATAATAATGAGAATAAAATTTTCACAACTAATATTAAATCAACTGCTTTGATCTGGACAGCGTTATCAAAGTTGCCAAATCCCCCTTCCATTTAGTTTTAAGCTTCTTTTTCCTTTGTAAAATTGAGTGAACTTGCGATGAGACATGAATTCTCAATATTGTTTTAAAAATGCAAGCAAAAGGTGGACAGGACACAGCCATCTCATCGAGAATGTTGCTATACATCTACCGCCGTAGTAAGCTGTGCCCCTAGAAACAGCAAAAGCCCTTCATTCTCAATGGTTTCTTATAAAAGTTGTTTTTTTTCTCGGATCTGTCTGATTTTGTAAATTGTTTGGAAAATATTAGTTGAAGTAATAGCATCCGAGGGGCGCGGATAGATTTTGCGACACGAATGATAAGTCTCGGTAATAAATAGGAAGCTTAAGGCGGAACCGAATTCTGCACCTTAATTTAGCTCACAGTAAAGAGGAAACATTAGGAATAAGATAAGAAGTAATGAAGATCATTGCGAAAACAAAGGTCTTCGGGTGAGGGTGTGACAGAGCCAACGTGGACTCGCGCCATCGGCTAACGCGTGAGCGCATGCAGATTAGCCATGTGATCTGCGGGCGGACCACCTTCATGGGTATGCTTGACTGTAGAGAAATGAAACTCCAGAAAGTTTTTTTGGCTGCGCTATTGACAGCTAAAAGGGTGTTAAAGCGACTCTTAAAAGCTACAATTAATTCTAATGTACACATAATTTGCTGGTCTGAAGAGTTTTATGGACAGTCTTGTGTAAAATATCCGCGTAAAACGTTGGCGAAGTTTTGTTTTGGTTTATTTTTGGCAATTCGCATTTTCTTCATGAAGCCTTGTGGGCTTGATATAACGCTTTGAATCATCCGTGCAGGTTAAAAGACACATACAGAAGGAATATTGAACAAGTCTCCCTTGTCGCAATAAATGAAAAACATCACTAACCGTTTTAGTATTCTTTGCCTCATGTGCAGCAAGAAAACCTTTCTCAACTCAGTCGTCGATTCCTCGGGAATTGATACTTATGCACGCTGTTGTTTGATGTCATAAAGTGGACTTAAATCAGTACTTCAAGTAATGGCGCCAGATCACATGCTGGTGTGCGTGCGCCTACGCTTGAGCCGACGGCGCACGAGTTCACGATGGCTCAATCACACGCTCACCTAATGTCCTCTATACCTTCACATTAACGCTCATCATCCATCGTTTTCTTTCACCCGCTTCGTTTCGCCTTTGCCTCAGGCTGAATACTGAGTTAGCTGCTGACTGAGTTATGCACGCCTAGCCGATTTGCACGAGTTAGAATTGCCATCTGCTCGTATTAATGACTTGCGTGAGACCAAGTGAACTTTGTTTATCAACGAATTCATCGAATATGAGGGAATCTAACAGGTTCCTAGTGAACCTCATGAACGCAGTACCACGGAAGGACGGGCTACTTACCCTCTTGCAAAAGATCTTAGAAGCCACCAGCACGGCCCGAAGGTTATGCCTCGAGGCAAAAGAACAGCCTCCATGGATTGCATTTGTTCGTAAAACTAAACAGACTACTAGACAGATTATTTGGTTCTATTAAGGTGTGGTCTTTTGAGAATGAAGTACCGAGGCATGAGGCAATCATGTGATCAAAGCTGTTATGCAGGCGTGAAATTTCACCCAGCAAGGAGCTCGGTAAGAGCAGAATGACGGTTTGTAGCTGAATGGGTTTGTACCTGCACTAAACGCTGACTTATTTTCAACTGTGGCAAGAGACAATTTATCTCAGCATTTTTATTTATGTGAATGCCTAGATATGCCATGCACCGCTCCATTGGGCCCAAAGTCAATTCCATAACTTAGTTCAATAAAACCCGCCTTAACATCACTACTATGCTCAATAAACGTATAATGTGGTGCTGCTTCACTATGCTTGAATGCTCAAAAGATTAGTCGGTTCTAGTCGTTTAATCAATGCCTAGCTCAGGGATCAAAATTGACCACTAAAATAGGATAGAAGGTTAGACCAGTACTCCTTGGTCACTGTTTCCTCCGCCGTTTCCTACCATGAAAACGACCACAGACGGTGAGACAGATCCATCTACTATGCACCGCTACGAGCCCTTTGACATGTGGGAATTAACATATTATGATAGTGTGTCCAAAGTTAAATGGAGGAGAGAGAGCTATCTTTTGAGTGGATCTACTACCAATTCTGCAATGCCCAAGTCAATGACTCCGCGTCAGCTACTGCATTACTGCACACGATGGATCTTCATTCACTGACTTCGTTACTGTTTATTAATTTACTTCGAAGGATTTAGTGCTCATGCTAACTTTTTCGCAAGTCTGTGCAGACCATTCACCCACAACATTGTAGCTAGTCCCATAGTTGAGGGTGAACGTTATGCTGATAAGGCAGGCATCCTCACTGGACTACCCGGCACACTGGCTCAAACGACTCAACGATCTAGGAGTTTGTGGTGTGCGTGTATGCACACAGCTTGTTTTGTAGGTCTAGAGGGGACCATTCCATTGGCTTACAACACATTTATAAGCACACGTGGGTGAGGAGTGTGAATGTGAGTTATTTCCTGAGGAATGATTTTGCTTCAGGTAAGCCTAATCGTATTGGTACCCTCCGTCTCGCATAGAGCGTTCACACCGCCAACCCATAAGTTACCTCCTTATGCTTCCCTCTAGTCAGTATATGCTTGTAAATATTTACATATGAGGGTATTTGCTAATCCCGCAAATCTAGTATAGGACTTTGTACCACATCACTTCTCAGTCAAATCGACTTGGTACCGATAGGCAGACACGTCCGTTCCATTTATATCGCAGCTTTTGGGCACCTTTCTTCGCACATGTCCTATTTAATGCTAAATTGCCTTTGTGATAAGTAGGACTTTGTCCAATTTCATTGCGTTTTAATGTATTCCTTTAGGTATCACATATGGGCATGAGCCAGGATTGGTAAAATGAACCCACTGAAGCGCACTATTGCTTCAATTGGATGGCGTCATGCAAGAGACAGCCAGAATTAATGTCTCGAGTGACCTTAAAACGATGATACTCATCGCGATTTGTAATATGAGGAGAACCATTGGGTGTATAAGATTCCGTCAAATCTTGCAATTCACTAGTTTCCAGTCAAAAGACAGACACACGTGGACTAAAGGCCTATGCGACAACGGAATCAGTAAAGATAAATTGCTCCATCCTTGAATAGTCGTCTTTGCATAAGCACTTCCTGTCGATTGGCCTTAAGGATAACTTTTATGTAATAGCGTTTTAACCATTTCGATACACAAACTCAAGCACTTTGGAAGATGATTTGGTAGGTTCGAGGTTTTAATGAAGCCTGCAATCGTGAATTATGAAATATGCGTAATGCGGAATGGCATGCAGTGGGATTGTCGTGCATGACACTTTTGGCTTGTTGACCACTTCATCGTTAACTGAGGTGTGGTGTGCAATCCCTTATAATTCTACAGTAATCTTGGTCGTTCCTCTATCTGCCCTGATACTTGACTACTTCGCATCCATCCCCATTAATAGGTGGCACATGGGGGCCCACTGGGACATATGAAGCTTTACCGTCTGCCTGAAGATAATGACGAATCATTTTTTTGTCGGTGTAGATCAAGATGCTCCCCAGAACGTGCAGATGCATGTAATCGACTCATACACAGTGAACATGACGTGAGATTTGCCACTCGAATCCAACGGAAATATCACTGGCTATGTTATCACTTGCTATCTCGACGATGAACGATTTGGTGCCTTTTATACCTTTTCAGCTAGAAGCTATGTCATTACAGGCTTAAAGCCGGGAAGAGTTGTTTCCGCCGCTGTTGCTGCACGCACGCTGCAAAATGATTTGGGAATGGGTGAAGAAATCGGCAACTATAGCAAAGAAGCCAGCGAAACTACACCACCTTTGAAAGACGGTGAGGCACTTCTAGTGGATTTAATGAATTTCAAGGTGTTACTAGAAAAGACAAGACTTAACAGAAATAAGCAAATAATTAGCTTTCCTTATTTTTACTAAGTTAGGTGCATTTAATGAAGCAGCTGCAGTCGTTCTACCATGCATAAATAGCAATTAGTTGACATATGGGTGGTAAAAGTTATGATGGGCGAAATTCGCTGCTATGGGTAGAGGGAGAAGGTGTGAATGCAATCCCGACAGAAAGCACCTCAAAAATTACAAATGCTGCAGTGATGACGTCAGGAGGTTCTGCTCCATTGCCTGTGACCACCGCGAACGATCGGACTGCCTCCAGCGCTTTGGCCACTGCAGCTACATTCACTCCCTTGGTCCTAGTGTTGTGGTCAACCTTCATGTAAGTCTGCAAACTCTCGATTAGCATGCTCGATCCGAATATTACAACCCATAACTTCTGTTTATCAGACGCTCTGTTCTAACCGTTGCAGGCAAGAAGCGCGTTCGTCGAATGCTTCCTTTTGAATATTGAGAAAGAAACTCAGTCAAGCACACACAACAGGCGTGTCAACGCGACGAAACCGCTTCAGAATGATGCAGTGGTCAATCTGGCAGCTTAAATAAGTTCAGTTACGCGTGTGCCTGTGTCTCTGCCTACTCGCAACAGCACCAGTTCTACCCCCAGCGTGCATAATCCTCATTATTCCACCTCATTACCTACGTCCTTGGTGATGGGGAATGGCACCCACCTGCATTCGCTCCACTCATCCGAGCTAAAAATGGCCAAACGAGGAAAGATGAACACCCAGTCTATTAAACACCTTGGGAATATCCCGATACGCTACTGTTGACATTGCGGCAGCTTCAATCTTCATAAAAGCCACCTCTCAGCCAAAGCGTGTCGAAATCATATAAAAGTGACGTCAGCAATCATGGTGTGCCTCTTTCCTTTTTAGCATCAAATGGTGGCCTCATCACTAAGCAAGTGATGTCTGCACAGCTTGCCTACTTAAGATAGTTGTTCCATCTTAATTCATTTCAGATTGCAAGCTTGACCGTTTGCAGGACTTTCTTCCTAGAGGTGGTCGTCTTCCTTCTCCACTGAATGAGGGTTTTGAGTGTGATGCTACAGTCTACAGCATTATGAGCTCCTGTCGGGATGAAAATCGAACAACAGCCATCAGTTAATGAATTCAGCCATGAATTTGAGCAGTGCATCATTTCTAAGGAGGACCCATGCGACGCATGCTGGGCATCAATGACTGACGACTAATCCACCTTACAGATTTCCACCTCATACAATGGCATTGAGGATTTTTTTGTAAAAGTAGTTGAGTCTGCTCTTCAACCATGCCAATAGGGGCTTGGTCGATTACAAAGCACTTCGATTGCCCATAAGGACGTAGAAGTACCACAGCGCATCATTCGTGGTCGTGAGCATGCATGCCTAGACTAAGCTGGAAAGGAAGCATTCCCAAATATTTCATTCCCTCCTATAATCATTCAACACCTGTGTACTCTAGTTCTTCAGCCAACTTTTGTTTGACAGAATGGCGACCGCATGAAACGCTTATCTGGTTAGTTTGGCATTTAAGTTGGAATAAATCCTCATTTCGAGTATGCATGCCACGACTACAGGGAAATCAACCCTTATACGCATTTCTAATGCTGTCATGTAGAAATTTTACATCGTAATGCGTCACGTTGGTTCTTATAAATGTGCAACTACAAGGGCAAAAATGTCCTTTAACACAACCTGGTAATGAGATCATGAAGTGCATGCAGCACCCACCCATGTCGTGTACAATCATTCACAGACTTTCCTCGAAGGCAATTTTATTAAATTAGAGCAAAACCAGTCAATTTGTCAATCGACTCTTGCTTTAGAATGCACTTTTAATCGGGTTCGTCGAGACCATCCACCCACAAGTCCATATAAGCTGAGTAGCATTGATAGTTGTGTTGTTTGCATCTAGAAATGTAAATGCTGCCATTGCTAAGGGTAACCGATGCAGACTTTTCGCGTAGGTGAATTAATGACTTCGTTTAAGACACAAGTCGCCGCAACCAGCAGTGCGAAGTAAAGAAATCACGAAGTCAAGAAGAGGGAGTACAGGTTAGCAAATTGCAGTTAATGTTGTTGCTATTATAAACAAAATGGCGGTGGGCTGTAGATGTCAGCAGCGATCCATAGGTCGGTGGTTCACATCCGCCTCGCCGCAGTCCCATGCCCTCGTGTTGCCTTGCTCTCATTTGCTGGTTTGCCCTGGAGCTTGTATCTTTGCTCGGGTTCCCTCTAGCAGACAGGTGTTGTTGTCATCTCGCTCATGGCGAGTCTAAGATCTGCATAAAGCTCAGGTTTAACGCCCTTTTCCTCACGTGCAATCCAATACCATCATTGCCATGCAAAATTAGGCCTTAGCGATTTCGGGCTATGCTGGCATCTGCACAACCAGGCTTCTAACGAGGATTCCTACACTTCTTCACGCTTCTAACCTTATATCAGGTACAGCCCAAATCTTCCACTCTTGTGCTGAAAGATGAATTAATGCAATGGGCTTCCGTTACCTGATACCAATCACACATAGGATGAAGGATTGGGCGTCGCATACATGCAACACCAATAGTTAATGTGTCAATGTGGAATGAACGCGTTAACTATGCATGCGTATCCCTCCCACGCTTTCGGTCGATTTGAGCATGTCTTGCCAATTCTTGTCATGTAGATCTGTCAAATTCTAAGTAGATCTAACTTTACTTTGTTGATCTGTAGGTGTAATACAACCGTCAGGTTTTCGATAGTGTCTAATTTCATACTTAAATTGTTCACAAATTCTATATTTTTGAAGCTATGCTACTAAAATTATATCAGTAGAACAGTTGGTTTTCAAACACTAGCGACATCAGATCACCATCAGTTCATGGTCTCTGGTTCCAGCCAATCTTGATGTAAGTGTTGCTAACAAACTGGCCTCTATAATAAATTGCAAAGCGTGAATGAGTTGCAGAGCTTGGGTGATGCTTGATGAGGATGGTGAGTAAATGTCACAATGACTTCTGTATGTCATTTTCCATTTGACTTCTAGAAGGTAGGAGAGGATCACAAACGAAGTCCAACAAACCATGCAGTTATTTGGTAATTGGGTTTCAAATGATAAAGCAAATTGAGGACAGCGTCATCGTTTGCTTAAACAAAGCCTTCATCATGTTTGTAGGCAGATGAATCGACGATGATGAGGCAGATTTTACCATTAGGGCTTTTTGAATTCCAAGTCTCCAGGTGACCTCTCTCACTGCGCTTGATGGTATCAGAAACGCGGTGATCAGTGAATAGCCTCCATAAAAGCTGCACTCACAGACCATCATGGTACAACTGATTGAGTGCGTTATTCATTGGCAATGCTAAGGGCTCTTACTGTTAACGAGTTCCCATTTGGGCAATTCGTTTCAATTCCAGTAGGTGAGAGGTAATTATCGGCTCCTAACATGCGCTGAATTGCCTGTAGTCGGTGACACGGTGCGGCGTTGGAGAATCCGCCACAGATTCCACGCATTCACACTTGCTTGGTAGTCCAGACGCGGGCTAAGTAAATCCGAAAATTCAGCCCTCTAGGCTTGTGGCTGCTGGGTGTCTGAGTGGTGACCAAGCGTATCGCTTTTGCTTGTGACGCCTAACACGAGTTCCTACTAATCTAGACAGTCATCAACCATAAAGCCATTTTACTGGTGAAATGAAGGGCGACTTAATTATAATAGCGTTGTTACTCCCTGGAGGTGCCACACCACCTGGCTGACTGTTTCCCGAGGAGTAAGTGATGAGCATTTGACAGGACATTTTAAACTCGTTTTTGAAAACACAAAACTAGAGGCTCTCCTGCTTCTTCACACGCCCGGCAGCATCTAGTTTCTTCATGGACAGCGTGGTCAAGTCATCTCGCTACTGTTCGGAAAAGTTCCCACGCATGTTCTTACCTTCCACTAATGGAAATCACGAAATCGTTGGGTCAGTGGACATAAAGTCACCAGAAAATAAGTAAAAAAAGGAAGTTGGTGCAGTTATTTGTAGCCTGTGACATGGTATTAAGAGCAGTGGACGGAAAACTCCTGTAGCCTTCGATCCGAAAATGCCTTTATCCCAGCCGCCTCAACTCACGACTCGAATACTCGCTGGTGGATGGGGTGAACAGCAAAGAGAGGAAACATTCCTATCATTTACAGTCAATTTCGCGCATAGGCTGCTGAATGGTCATCACAAACCATCAACTATGATTCACCGTCTAATCGGGAATCCACGGCAGATGCTCAATGCAATGGGGACTAGTGCAGTGTGGGCTGCCCCAAGACAACGCTACAAGACACTCTCGGAAATGGTTGCTTTGCTGCCAAGAAGACCGAAGGAGACTACAGAAGCCGATGAACCTGTACGCATAAATCTGCGGCTTGCTTTATGACAATGATGCGTTAACTGGAGGCCTCTTCACTTCGGTCAGGCGTTGACATGTTGTGCTCGTTTAGATTTAAGTGTGGGAAATGCCAGTTATCTAAGTTATGTGTTTACGCAAGTACACTCTTCTATCTAGACAGTTTTTGTCCGTTGACTTGGAGTCGTGAATTTACAATGTGTTAGGCGTGATCGGCGGACCAGAGTCCAGACAAATACGTTGCCCTCATCTACCGCTTGTTGAGAGTGTTGACGACCGAGGAGGAGTAGACAGACTATGTAATTAATTTGTTTAGCCACCTTTCTAATCAATTTGCATCAGAATTTTGAAATATTCATTTCATTTTCCATTGCACTTTGCTGCGATGGCACGACGTAATTTGTGAGGACTCGTCAAATGCACACGTGGAAGTTCACAATCACGTATTATGAATCAGTGGCTTGTGCTAGTCAGTTCAAACGATTGCTTTTGACTACGTCCTCCGGTTGAATTTCCAGATCAAACCACACGGTTTGGACTTGGCGAATGTGATTTGAACTTGCCTGTCTTGCGACTCCACTTTGACTCTAGCAAAATTTGTTACATTGTGCCTGGAATGGGTATGGTGGGCCAAAGCACCACCCATTAGAAGGTGAACACCTTAGGCTGAAGACTTTCTCCTTTTTTCACCAAAATAGCTAATCGTGTGTTGCTAATACTCAAAATGGCTTTGGGTCAACCTGCCAATCAAAATTTTTTATCATGCATAAACAACTGAAGAGAGAAAGTCTTGGAAGCCAAGCACACACGTTCAACGACTCCAGCATTATCAGATGACAACTACGTTCAGAAACTGGTAATTTGCTCCTCGCCTTTCCTACCTTCCGAAACGCGTCTCTTTGGATTGGCACTGACTGACGACTCTAGATTAACGACAATCCCTGCACTGACGGGTAAGAATTTGTCCTCCCCTCCTGAGTCCACATGCACTCTGTTCACCGTGTATGTCGGCTTTCTGTCCGAAGTTGGTGTATGTATGCATGTGTCACTGCCCATTTCCTATTTTCGTCCTTTTGGGGAGCCGCGTTAGATGGGGTAGCACGGATACAGGTAGGCATGTCTGTCTGTGTGTTTATGCTTGAGTGTAACTGAGTGCGAAGGCACCTTCATGTCATTGCCTTTTTCGAAACTGTCTTTTTAGACAACCAGATCGACAGTCCCATACTGGACGAAGTAAGCACTTCTTTTGTCGTTCGTTGGATGGCTGGTTGGTTTGAAGTCAACACATCGAAACCACTCCTGCACATGCCCAACGACTCACCATACCACGCCTAGCCCCATTTTCGATCCCCTGGTTCCTCTACTTAATTGCTCTATTTTGGATTGAAGTGAACCCCTTGATTTGTGAAGAAGGAAGTACCGGAATGGTCAGCTTGCATCCAGCTCAGCAGGAAAAATTTGGTGGCAAAGGCAAAATAGGTAATGCGGAACGCAGAGTTAGGGTCAACTTACAGGCTAGGTGGGGACAATTTATCTCTTTGATCACCTGCAATCCGTGTTATCCATACTGGCACGTAAAAACAAAGTGCACTAAAAGTAATGATGCGTTGAAAGCGGCGATGGATGGCGAGTCGCAGTAGGAGAGCCTGAACTGTTGCCACCAAATCAGAGGGCAACCAAATGTAACTAGGGGTGACAAGAAGTTGAGAAATCGTGATTCTGATCGGCGAAAAATTGGAAGAAGTGAATCCGAGCGCATTGTATTGGCCGTGCTATCGAGAAGTACCTCGCCTTTTGTATGTGGTCGTCTCATAGAGAACAAGCTGACACTGTGAATACTTAGACAGGGAGCATCTCATGCAAATGCAGGGGACACGTTATTTCTGGTACTATCGAGCCTGGTGGAGAGATTACTTAAAGACTTTGGATCCGAAGAGCCCTTCCGATGAAATTAGTCTAATTTCCGTCTATGTATCTGCTTGCAAACATGTTAGTGGCTTTGTTCAAGCAGATGATGGCGCCATTCTTGTGTTGTTTTATCACTAAATGTGGGACTTTTTCCTGATTCTTCCTTCCCTTCTAAAAGTCAATTGAGAAATAACATGCAGAAGTCATTTTAACATCTACTTACCATCTTCCTTAGGCGGCACCCAAAATTTGCAAATCAGTGACACTTTGGATTCGGAACAGCACGTGTTCTCTGGTGTTTAAACGACAGGTTCCCTTCTGACGGCCGATTCCAACCTAATGCGTGGGGACCACAAACCGATCTCCAGCGAATGCGGTGGTAGAAAATGTGTACTCGACAACAGCAAGGGATCTGCAGGCACAACGTCAAGTCGTAGGATCAACGTTAGCAATATCGGACAACCCGAAACAGATTAGTGGATAGCTTTTAAGTTATTTGGTGAATTAGGCGGGATGGCCGTAAGTGAGACTGCCTCCGAAGGCAATCAGATCAACCAACTTCTACAACTTCTTGCCACAATGTTGCCTTTTTCGGTTACATCTGCTTTAATGCATCTCGACAACTGGGAATGCTGTTTTAAGAGCGTCCTGACTGTGACACAGAACCAGGCCCGTAAGGCGACAAGGACGGCGATGACGACGAGGACGACAAATAGGACAAGAAATTCTCAAAACTAACAGATTTAGCTATTTTCACACCAGATCTATGAGAGAATTCTACCAGTTTCGCCCATAGCATTCACTCCTGCTTTCTTAGAATCGGAGGAATCTTTAGACAGGTCAAAATTCATCCAAGGAAAATTAAACAAGAATTCATGAAGGGGCCAATCACTTATCTTGATTAAATTTCAATGCCTCTCCTAAAAACGAAAAACACCAAACAGACTGTCTGTGTTTTAAACAGTGATGGATTAACGGACCGCCTTCCTATACTGAATTGGAGAAGGATTTCATTTAGTTCTCTGCAATCCAATTCGCTTCACCAATCTTTTCAAATTGGCGAACTATTTTGACACGAATGGTCAGGTGGACAGATGGACGGGTATGGAATAGATGGATGGGTAATGAATGCATAGGCTGTGATTAAGTCGACAGACTTGGCTCAGATTCGTCGCCGACGTGGCACATGATGGGCTCATTTGTGGCACCGAGAGTTCATTGTGATAGCCCTACGAAAGGGCACTTCTCACGGTCCAACCGTTGATTCACCCACCTCGCTATCTCTCAATTCGCGCAATCATTAGCCACTCACACTCTCTTTGCCAAGCATCATCCGCTTATCAGCAGATCTGCTGCATCTCATTTCGGTCTGCAACGAAACTCGCCCTTTGGTAAAGGCGATCTACAAACGACAAAGAAGGGAAGCATTTAGTCTGTTGAAGCAAACATCGAGATCAAGTTTGAACCATGGCGATGATTCCACGAATTAAGGGCTGAATAAGCCACATCCGGAAAGTGAATGTCACTAAATGCTGCGCAGCATTGCACCCACAACACACCAGCTAGCGGTGATTAATGTGGCAGCAGTATCACCAGATGAGGGCCACCGTAAACGGCAGCCTTCTTGATCGAGAGCTAAGATGGATGCTAATTGCTAGTCATCCAGCTTCTTCTACCTCAAGGCTGCAGGCGCACAAAAAGTGTCGAAAAGAGAGGAAGTTTTGGGATGATGATTATTATCATTACGGGCACGGGTATGGGTAATAAAAGCAAGGATAAATTAGAAAGAAGGCAAAGGGGGATGAGAAAGGTTTACGTACCTCGATTTTTTGATCTAGATTCGAACTGCTTTAGCATGAATCGGGAGGGTGAGATGAAATTGCGTCTGGCCGTGATAGGACTGAATTGGCAACGAGGGGACAGGTGAAGCCGTGGTTCGTGTTACAACAAGTTCACCATCAACTCATTGTGGCATGTGGAGCATGGACCTCTGTCTAAGCGATGGCAAGATAAACCAAAATTAGTCACCTCAAACGGCCCCACAGTGTGATAGCGGAGAGGCGAAAGGGGTCTAGACGAGGAAGCAGTACCAGTTGGGTGGTATTCAAGTGTACCCACTTTTGTCCGTCGCGTAACCAACCGTTGAGAGGAAGAAAAGAATTAGGGTGGGAACCAAAGGAAGAAGAAGAGGGGAAAGGTATGTGTGGATGCAAGGAGTGTAAATTTGGCTCCCTCCTCGAATCCTCATCCGTTTATGGACTCCAAATTTCGAGGGTAAATAAGCTGCTGACGAGACGACTACAACTCTCCCCAGACACTAAAGTGGAGTAGACTTGAGGTCTCCTAGTTTTGTGGGCATCGTCGTCTCCAGTGAGGCGAAATTTTGGCCCTTGTCCCATGAGAGCAACAGAAGCATTGACACCATCCTATAATGAACAGACGGAAAGCAAGTCTTATTCTTTACTTTTTTATTATCATCTACAAATATGCCATCTTTTTCTTTAATCCAAATATTTTTAAAAACGAAGTATTTATATTAAACATGGTGGAAGCGCTGATAGTGACAGCGCTGACAATCACAAACTCCTCTCTTTCGGTGAAATTGTTTAGAATACCAAATTGTTATAGTGAATGCGGTTATCATGCGCACAAAATCCGGTAGGACTGGATGGCAAGCACACAGCATGGGAAGCATTGAAGTATGATTTGGAGATTTTCCCACGAAATTGGACGTGTCTATGGGCAGCTAGGCTTGTCGGTGTCTTTCAACATCAAACAGCCCACAAGATGCTGCAAATGAAAAGCCTCTGTGCACAAATTCTTCATCGCGCAGTTGAATCAAAACACTGGGATTTCCCGTTCCACTGGTCGAATTCGCCTTCGAAGCCTGACATGGCAGTTAAACGATTAATGGAGAGGTAACAAATGTCACCAACCGGCGCATTTTAGGACTTTTGAGCGCAGTAGGTCTAACCGTTCGAGCACAAGTAACTTTTAAATGTCGGATCTACAAGCATTCTTACCTCTGCCATTTCTGTATGCTTAGACATGAGAATGAGGTAAAGCGCACCTGAAGGTTGCCGTAGGTGAGAAGTGGCTGTTCCTGCAGCATGACTGCCTTCAGATTGAGTCGATGAGGCGTCCCACCTTTCGGTGGCGAGTTAGCACCGTCTAGCCACGTCGTTCCGTCCATCCACAACCGAGACATGCTTCGGTCCCACTTACTGCTCATTAACCACGCGCCAACCTGAGTTGTGCAAACAATGCATGAAATGTCCGTGGGATGCATTTTGTGTAACTTGGCGTCACTCACACCTTAACAACGCAATGGCGAAATCCAAATCATACCATTCAGACCAGAGTATACAAATCATTTAACTTCGCATTGTCTTATCACACCAATGGTGCATGTGTATGGATTCTTTGTCCATATAATTGCAAATAATGGCAAAAATGCAAATTATGGAACAAGGCATTATAAAAAAAGGATAGTTTCAAAGCAGACAAGAAAAGAAATGTCTCCGCGAATGAATTTAAACAAATGCGTAGAGTGGAAATGACCCTGAACCAATTCATCCGACCACTGGACGTTCTGGAATTGATATTCAAGAAGTCGGACACATCGAGGCCTCCATTGGGCAAGGAACTAGTTGGTTTGCACTCCAAGTTTATTTCTATCGATCGCATCATGCTGGAAGGAAAAGTCACATTTCACTTGTGCTCATTCCACATTTGTGTTGCCTCGGCTTGCTTCATTTACCGCATCAAGTGTTTTTGGTTCCCTCCCCCTTAGGCATTACAGAAGTCACTCGGTAGGAATGTCCAATGACACACCATGACTTGCTGACATATCAGAGGGGGAGAGTGGAATCAGTTCTCGTTTGTCTAGCCTGCATATTTTACGGCACTCAAACAAGTAAAGCAGGCCCTCGGATGTCGGTATTACTCGTTAATGCATAGCTTACGAATGAGGTGCTAAATGTTGGTACTGCTCCAAGTACCAGATGAGTGAATAATTGTTCTTACCACTTCACCTCTGAGGCATTGCTTCTGGCGAATGATGTATTTGAGCTGATTAATTGATGTGACTTAATCTGGTATTGAGATCGACTCCTGAGGAAGCACGAAAGAGGAGTGGGAGGAGCTTCGCCGTTGAAACAGAGAAACGGTGCCAACTTTGTGCACCAACCCTGATTGTCGAGGATGTAAAGGTAAAGTAGCTTGGGTGGCGATTAAAAACCTACAGTCTACTGCGTCTTGGCTTTCATTAAAATACAAACAGCTGCGATTATGTTATCCACATTCTTGGTTATTTCATGTCAACAACAATTGCGACTTTCATTTATTAATCAGAGATTACTCGTGGCCTTTTTCAAACCCAACACATTGTGCCTAAACGGTATCGTTTCTGATAAAAGCACATAGGCTGCTCATTTTGATGGAAGAAAGAAAGGTGCTCCAAAGGAGATGACGAACACACAACCACATGCAGTTAAATTCCTTTTTAGATTAGAGGAACTCAGAAAGTCTAAAGCAAGGCAACGATTTCTCAAGTTCTAAGCGTATGCATCCAATAAGCATGTCTGTTTTAGTGTTTTATTTCAGGTCATTCACATGCATTGTTGATATTTTGAATAAATTGTGCTGCATTTGTTGGTGGAAAGCCATATAAACACTCCTGAGAAAGTTGTCCTCTTTGTTTTCTTCCTGCACTTTGATGCTACCGTATGGCCGACGAGTCACATCCCAGCTATGATTGCTGACATTTGTAAGTGTGCGATTGCTCCAACATACTACTCATTTCATAGACTAAGCAACAGAGTTTCGTATAATTACTTGCTGCAAATTGTGGTTATTTGCGATTCCCAAATCGATATGCAATAAAGTGGCCAACAAAAACAGAGTTGACAAGCAAACTGCTGAAATGTTAGTAAAGATGAACGTGAGTTCTTGTTGTTGTAGTAGACGCCCCACTTAGCAAAGTCTGTGTACAGTCGGAAATGAGATACTTGAGATTGGAGACCATCCCTGACCTCCTTCAAAAGGTCAAGCAACTTGCACGAACGCACGCACCACCCTGCTGCCGTACTTGTACGTTTCGTATAAAAATCTCCAAATTGAAGTCACTCTTTCTTTGATGAACTTTATTCTACTTTCTTGTGTGCAATTTAATGCGTGTGTTCGTGTTTAAATGGACTGTGCTGACCTCAAGCTGATCGCAAATGAATGTCTACTTTGTTCTGCAATCCTATCAGCAGTCAACTTCACAAACCTCATGTAGGAACCATGTTACATGGGCACAGAGACGTCACCAAACGTTGCATTGATGTGTCGCCAAAAGTCCTGTGCGGCAAATCGGCGATTAAAGTAAATTTACTTAATTACTGCAGTCCTCACTCCGAACGGCTAAATGACTTTTTATTGAATTCAAGGACATGGGCATTGTCAAAGACTAAAATATGGGACAAACTGTCCAGCATTGTACTTATCTTACGATAAGACGCCCTTTTCGAGGTCCCCTGTGCCGTATTAATTGCAAAGCGAGAAGTTCTACCACGATAGTGTTTTGATGAATAGTCAAAAAAGAACATCTGCAAAGTGATGCAGACACTCTGCCTAAAAGCCTGTTTGCAGCGAAAGCAGAAGATGGCGTAGTGAGTGTCACATTCTGAAGTGAATCCATTAACCACCGGTGAAATCAGATGGGTACTATTGACTCGGGTGTACGACAGCTTCCTTTTGTCTTTCTGCCGAACCCATAGCTGTAGTCTAGGACTCGTCCAGAAAGACGGAACGACAGGTATGACAACAACTGCCAAAACCTTCTCTACAGAATAAATTTGTAGAATATTACTGGGATGATGATCTTTCAAGTATCTGTCTACATCGAAGTCTTTAGTCGAAACAGTTATTGAACAGCGATGCCAGTGACGGAACGAAGTGAATTAGTGGAGGATGTTAGGTATTGCACGGTGATTGCCAAAACCTGTGGCACTATAAAGACTTATTTGAGAAGCCTTACATCACAGTGACCGTGTCACTTCAGTCCATTCCCACAAGGTTGGCAGGAAAAGGGCATTTGTTTGCATCGTAGGTCATGCAGCACTCCTCCATGTGTCGTCCGCATTGATTGGCATTTTTACAAAACATGCTGCCATTAAATAGTACTTAATGCCATTTTACTAGTGATTGGTTTTGCCCATGGAGCGAAACTTGTGACCAAACAAATGTGAAGAGAATGTACTTACGACAACGTGCTTCTACTACACATTTCTTGAGGCTGGAGCAGGCCAGATACTATACACCACCTGCATCAATTCATTCCAAACAGCCTACGCCACCTTCTTTGCCACTTGGAGCTTCTAGATATTCATAAGATGATTCTAATCGAATTAAAGCCATGCATATGACATTATGGGGTGATTCCGAGATGACTCTCAAAACAACTCGGATGCTCGGGAGAATCATACCTGCAGCCTTAGAGACAATTGGCTGTAAAAATGATATCCATTCATTGAAAAGGATAAACGAAACACATGAACATGTTACGCCAGAACTAGCTCATCAACCATTCAATCAACAATCTTATTAACCACTGCCTCAAACACAATTTGTTTCGTTCTAGCAGTATGCTCTGCCTTCACCCGTCCAATGCAAACTAACCCAGCAAGGCAGCGATTGCCTTCAATTAACTGAGTGCACCATGAGAAGTAACACTTGATGCGAATGAAACACCACCTCAATGTCACTCCGGATTCGACTGCCTCACGATGAGATGACGAAACCCCATAGCACCTCTGTCCATTAAGAATGTAAATGAAGACGTAATCAAACGCACCAAAGGAAACCATATCAAAAGTGGATGCTGAAAATGGGAACAAATCTTAAGTGTCAATGTGGAACTTAATGGGGCTGGTCAAATCTACACGACATCCGCATCACTTCACTTCGAGTCGCCTACATCTCCTAATCTACCACTGAATTTTCCATTAATCGTTAAGCTGATTCCCATTGCACCACCATCGTCCATGGAGCATTACTGATTGGTTTCGAGATGGCCATCAATGGAACTCGGATGCTCGGAAGAATCGGATCTGTAGCCTTAGGGACAAAATATTGTGAATTACGCGTATTCATTAAAAGCGACCAAAAAGACGCCTGAACGGTGCCCGCCAATAACTACTTTATCAGTCATTCAAACAACAATCTTATTGACCATCAAGCGACACCTCGACTGCCTCAACCACCACCTGCATCGTTGCCAGCTGTGAACCCTACTTTTATCCATCCAATGGAAAGTAGCCAAGCGAAGCAGCAATTCAAAGAGTTCCACGCACTACCAGAGATCGCAGCCCATCTTACGAAGGAAAGCAAATTCAATCAAAATTACTTTCTACTTTAGAGAGCCAAGTTTGAAGACTTCGTGGTCGATCCCCTACAGACTTCTTGCCGACTTCTGGAATTGTGTACACGCATTTTGAAAGTGAAGTAAGATGACGTTCCGATTCTCGGCGCCGTGCTGTCTTGAGGCCAACAGAACTTAAAGCGCTGGTTCATGAAAGTGATTTCTCTCATTTCTCAACGGCACAGTTGGACTTGCTACCACACATTTACTACCCGTGTGAATAATTCGTGACGTAAACATATAAATGGAATTCACACAAGACTTTTGCTAACTTTTGGTGTTTTGTACTCTCACCCTAAAAGTGACGTAAAAAGATGCCCTTTATACGATAACACACTGTTTAAAAGCCAAAAGGGCCGGCGGTGTTGGCCGACGAACACAAACTATGAACCCAATTCCTCCCATTCCACAAATCCACAGTTGAGCCTCCTGTCACGCATTTACTACCGGTACGAGTAATAACTCGTGACGCAAGCACATAAAGTGGCGCGTCTCGCCAGCAAAACAGTTGCACTGCAGAGTGTTTCAAAAAAAGGTGCAAGGATGAATAGGAGGTGTGCGATCGCAACGTCGGGATCTAATGGGCTCCTATTCAATACAATCGCGTTTTACATACGTCAGCTGGAAGGCAGTACAAGAAATCTGGGTGCTGGAAGGCTGACGAATTAACTGGATTTGATTATTTTGCTTCCTATTTATCAGCCGCCTTGTTAATGCTTACTGAATAACTCTAAACATGACTTATCGCCCAACTGTAGGCAAGCCTAACTCATACCTGAGTGAATAAGTACAAATCGTCTATCCATTCACTCCAGGTGCAGGCACCAAGAGCCGGATAACTGTGGCTGCAATCTACTTCGGTCTGATGTCCCACTTCTTAGTGCATTTACTCAAGATCTATGTTCCATTTCGGAAGCGAAGAGCTTCAATCCAAATTCCATTTTAATTTCTTCCACTCGGACACAATTATTCTGCAAAACAAAAAAACAATTGAATGTTTTAGGTTGGTCAGGATGGTCAGATCCTACCGAGTTAATGCTGCCACTTTGACATCCATTGTTTTATGTCTCAGTGCTAGGTATCAGCCATTAATTCCCCGCATTCCTTAACTTCACACAGACTTGCGGTGATAATGAATAAGAGGTGAACGATCGCAACGTCTGGTACTAACAGCACCTTTCTAATTGCAATTGCGCTTCATTCTTGTCAAAAAGAGGGCATTGGCCGAAACCCTCACCGCAGAGAAGCTGACAGAAGGACTAAATTTGGTTAAAACAAACGGAAATAAGGCTTTGAATGTAAAATTTACATAAATGTCAAAGTGAACGCTTAATTTGTGTCTACAGGAAGTAGACTTCTTGAAATTAGGATTCCTTATGATTTGCTTGGTCCTAGGTAAACGACCTTGCTTTACCTGACCGACTACGGATTCAACAACTTCGTCATGCCTCTTTGAGAAGAGTGCATATAGAAAAGTATTTGCGGAATGATTTTGACATCCTTCAATTCCTAATTGCAGCATAAAGAGCACAGCATATTTCTTCGTTTACATTTTAACACAACTCTTGCTGCTACAAATAAGGCATATCAGAATAGATAGTAACTGACGAGTTAAATGTAACCTAAACAGACACATTACCATTTTCACTTGACTTAGGCGTTCACATTTGCATGTCTGATGCCTCAAAGCACTCAGCGAATCGCATCAGAAGGCAGCACAATATTCAAATACCTTAAAAACAGCCTCTCTATTTCACACTCTCGTCCTCTCTCAGTGCTAGCCGCTGTACTCGGTCCCATTTCATGGTCTCGATTCGAGCACACTTCAACAGAAGTCAAGAAAAGAAGAGTGAAATTATCGCTCCAACGACGATATGAGTTTATGCAGTAAAGTGAGCTATGCCAACAACCAACTCATCTCCCTTCAACTCTATTCGCCTCACCTCTTCATTTATCTAAATCTCATTTAGTGCTCGTTTGTTCATTGCACAATATCTGCAATCTAGCCTCCTTATATGATTAAATCTTACAAGAAAAAATCGACTTGCAGAATGCGTATGAGAAGATGTCCCATTTGCGGTATTTAGTTGCGTGTAAAGGGTCGTGAAATATCATGTGACGCATAGTGAGCACAATGAATTGAATCATTGCCCTACTCCACAATTCTGACAATTTGTGCTGAAATAAAATATCATTTTGATCACATTTTAAGAACAAGTACTCAGTAAGGAAATGTAACCATGTAACTCTTCCGTGCCTATTAGCTGAGTTAGGGCTGGCAATCTCTTCGACGGACACAAAACCCAAATTTCAACAAAAGTTCAACAGTTGCATAAATCCCATTTCTCATCTCTGTCCAATAACCGATCCCTTTGGCTGAGAAGCTTTGAGAGGAAGGAATACTCAGAACTCCCTGAGAGCAGAGTTTGCGGATGGAGGGTAAAGGAGGTGTACACAAAGCAGCGGTAACCCTGAACGCTGTGTCTCCTTATGCCTACTCAAAATTCTGTTTGAACCGGTCTCTGGACATGACTGGAGACAGCAGATTTAATTGCTAACAAGGATCATTCCTTCCAACTTTGTACAAAGTGGAATTTTAGTGGAGTCAAGGGGACCAATAAAGTTGCAAAGAGGACGATCATGCGTTGGCATAGCTCATTTCGTGAAATGAATCCACGCAATCACTGCAGAGTGCATTTTAATTATCGGGCTTTGGAGAATTTAATGGCTGATACCTAGCACTGAGACATAAAACAATGGATGTCAAAGTGGCAGCATTAACTCGGTAGGATCTGACTATCCTGACCAACCTAAAACATTCAATTGTTTTTTTGTTTTGCAGAATAATTGTGTCCGAGTGGAAGAAATTAAAATGGAATTTGGATTGAAGCTCTTCGCTTCCGAAATGGAACATAGATCTTGAGTAAATGCACTAAGAAGTGGGACATCAGACCGAAGTAGATTGCAGCCACAGTTATCCGGCTCTTGGTGCCTGCACCTGGAGTGAATGGATAGACGATTTGTACTTATTCACTCAGGTATGAGTTAGGCTTGCCTACAGTTGGGCGATAAGTCATGTTTAGAGTTATTCAGTAAGCATTAACAAGGCGGCTGATAAATAGGAAGCAAAATAATCAAATCCAGTTAATTCGTCAGCCTTCCAGCACCCAGATTTCTTGTACTGCCTTCCAGCTGACGTATGTAAAACGCGATTGTATTGAATAGGAGCCCATTAGATCCCGACGTTGCGATCGCACACCTCCTATTCATCCTTGCACCTTTTTTTGAAACACTCTGCAGTGCAACTGTTTTGCTGGCGAGACGCGCCACTTTATGTGCTTGCGTCACGAGTTATTACTCGTACCGGTAGTAAATGCGTGACAGGAGGCTCAACTGTGGATTTGTGGAATGGGAGGAATTGGGTTCATAGTTTGTGTTCGTCGGCCAACACCGCCGGCCCTTTTGGCTTTTAAACAGTGTGTTATCGTATAAAGGGCATCTTTTTACGTCACTTTTAGGGTGAGAGTACAAAACACCAAAAGTTAGCAAAAGTCTTGTGTGAATTCCATTTATATGTTTACGTCACGAATTATTCACACGGGTAGTAAATGTGTGGTAGCAAGTCCAACTGTGCCGTTGAGAAATGAGAGAAATCACTTTCATGAACCAGCGCTTTAAGTTCTGTTGGCCTTAAGACAGCACGGCGCCGAGAATCGGAACGTCATCTTACTTCACTTTCAAAATGCGTGTACACAATTCCAGAAGTCGGCAAGAAGTCTGTAGGGGATCGACCACGAAGTCTTCAAACTTGGCTCTCTAAAGTAGAAAGTAATTTTGATTGAATTTGCTTTCCTTCGTAAGATGGGCTGCGATCTCTGGTAGTGCGTGGAACTCTTTGAATTGCTGCTTCGCTTGGCTACTTTCCATTGGATGGATAAAAGTAGGGTTCACAGCTGGCAACGATGCAGGTGGTGGTTGAGGCAGTCGAGGTGTCGCTTGATGGTCAATAAGATTGTTGTTTGAATGACTGATAAAGTAGTTATTGGCGGGCACCGTTCAGGCGTCTTTTTGGTCGCTTTTAATGAATACGCGTAATTCACAATATTTTGTCCCTAAGGCTACAGATCCGATTCTTCCGAGCATCCGAGTTCCATTGATGGCCATCTCGAAACCAATCAGTAATGCTCCATGGACGATGGTGGTGCAATGGGAATCAGCTTAACGATTAATGGAAAATTCAGTGGTAGATTAGGAGATGTAGGCGACTCGAAGTGAAGTGATGCGGATGTCGTGTAGATTTGACCAGCCCCATTAAGTTCCACATTGACACTTAAGATTTGTTCCCATTTTCAGCATCCACTTTTGATATGGTTTCCTTTGGTGCGTTTGATTACGTCTTCATTTACATTCTTAATGGACAGAGGTGCTATGGGGTTTCGTCATCTCATCGTGAGGCAGTCGAATCCGGAGTGACATTGAGGTGGTGTTTCATTCGCATCAAGTGTTACTTCTCATGGTGCACTCAGTTAATTGAAGGCAATCGCTGCCTTGCTGGGTTAGTTTGCATTGGACGGGTGAAGGCAGAGCATACTGCTAGAACGAAACAAATTGTGTTTGAGGCAGTGGTTAATAAGATTGTTGATTGAATGGTTGATGAGCTAGTTCTGGCGTAACATGTTCATGTGTTTCGTTTATCCTTTTCAATGAATGGATATCATTTTTACAGCCAATTGTCTCTAAGGCTGCAGGTATGATTCTCCCGAGCATCCGAGTTGTTTTGAGAGTCATCTCGGAATCACCCCATAATGTCATATGCATGGCTTTAATTCGATTAGAATCATCTTATGAATATCTAGAAGCTCCAAGTGGCAAAGAAGGTGGCGTAGGCTGTTTGGAATGAATTGATGCAGGTGGTGTATAGTATCTGGCCTGCTCCAGCCTCAAGAAATGTGTAGTAGAAGCACGTTGTCGTAAGTACATTCTCTTCACATTTGTTTGGTCACAAGTTTCGCTCCATGGGCAAAACCAATCACTAGTAAAATGGCATTAAGTACTATTTAATGGCAGCATGTTTTGTAAAAATGCCAATCAATGCGGACGACACATGGAGGAGTGCTGCATGACCTACGATGCAAACAAATGCCCTTTTCCTGCCAACCTTGTGGGAATGGACTGAAGTGACACGGTCACTGTGATGTAAGGCTTCTCAAATAAGTCTTTATAGTGCCACAGGTTTTGGCAATCACCGTGCAATACCTAACATCCTCCACTAATTCACTTCGTTCCGTCACTGGCATCGCTGTTCAATAACTGTTTCGACTAAAGACTTCGATGTAGACAGATACTTGAAAGATCATCATCCCAGTAATATTCTACAAATTTATTCTGTAGAGAAGGTTTTGGCAGTTGTTGTCATACCTGTCGTTCCGTCTTTCTGGACGAGTCCTAGACTACAGCTATGGGTTCGGCAGAAAGACAAAAGGAAGCTGTCGTACACCCGAGTCAATAGTACCCATCTGATTTCACCGGTGGTTAATGGATTCACTTCAGAATGTGACACTCACTACGCCATCTTCTGCTTTCGCTGCAAACAGGCTTTTAGGCAGAGTGTCTGCATCACTTTGCAGATGTTCTTTTTTGACTATTCATCAAAACACTATCGTGGTAGAACTTCTCGCTTTGCAATTAATACGGCACAGGGGACCTCGAAAAGGGCGTCTTATCGTAAGATAAGTACAATGCTGGACAGTTTGTCCCATATTTTAGTCTTTGACAATGCCCATGTCCTTGAATTCAATAAAAAGTCATTTAGCCGTTCGGAGTGAGGACTGCAGTAATTAAGTAAATTTACTTTAATCGCCGATTTGCCGCACAGGACTTTTGGCGACACATCAATGCAACGTTTGGTGACGTCTCTGTGCCCATGTAACATGGTTCCTACATGAGGTTTGTGAAGTTGACTGCTGATAGGATTGCAGAACAAAGTAGACATTCATTTGCGATCAGCTTGAGGTCAGCACAGTCCATTTAAACACGAACACACGCATTAAATTGCACACAAGAAAGTAGAATAAAGTTCATCAAAGAAAGAGTGACTTCAATTTGGAGATTTTTATACGAAACGTACAAGTACGGCAGCAGGGTGGTGCGTGCGTTCGTGCAAGTTGCTTGACCTTTTGAAGGAGGTCAGGGATGGTCTCCAATCTCAAGTATCTCATTTCCGACTGTACACAGACTTTGCTAAGTGGGGCGTCTACTACAACAACAAGAACCCACGTTCATCTTTACTAACATTTCAGCAGTTTGCTTGTCAACTCTGTTTTTGTTGGCCACTTTATTGCATATCGATTTGGGAATCGCAAATAACCACAATTTGCAGCAAGTAATTATACGAAACTCTGTTGCTTAGTCTATGAAATGAGTAGTATGTTGGAGCAATCGCACACTTACAAATGTCAGCAATCATAGCTGGGATGTGACTCGTCGGCCATACGGTAGCATCAAAGTGCAGGAAGAAAACAAAGAGGACAACTTTCTCAGGAGTGTTTATATGGCTTTCCACCAACAAATGCAGCACAATTTATTCAAAATATCAACAATGCATGTGAATGACCTGAAATAAAACACTAAAACAGACATGCTTATTGGATGCATACGCTTAGAACTTGAGAAATCGTTGCCTTGCTTTAGACTTTCTGAGTTCCTCTAATCTAAAAAGGAATTTAACTGCATGTGGTTGTGTGTTCGTCATCTCCTTTGGAGCACCTTTCTTTCTTCCATCAAAATGAGCAGCCTATGTGCTTTTATCAGAAACGATACCGTTTAGGCACAATGTGTTGGGTTTGAAAAAGGCCACGAGTAATCTCTGATTAATAAATGAAAGTCGCAATTGTTGTTGACATGAAATAACCAAGAATGTGGATAACATAATCGCAGCTGTTTGTATTTTAATGAAAGCCAAGACGCAGTAGACTGTAGGTTTTTAATCGCCACCCAAGCTACTTTACCTTTACATCCTCGACAATCAGGGTTGGTGCACAAAGTTGGCACCGTTTCTCTGTTTCAACGGCGAAGCTCCTCCCACTCCTCTTTCGTGCTTCCTCAGGAGTCGATCTCAATACCAGATTAAGTCACATCAATTAATCAGCTCAAATACATCATTCGCCAGAAGCAATGCCTCAGAGGTGAAGTGGTAAGAACAATTATTCACTCATCTGGTACTTGGAGCAGTACCAACATTTAGCACCTCATTCGTAAGCTATGCATTAACGAGTAATACCGACATCCGAGGGCCTGCTTTACTTGTTTGAGTGCCGTAAAATATGCAGGCTAGACAAACGAGAACTGATTCCACTCTCCCCCTCTGATATGTCAGCAAGTCATGGTGTGTCATTGGACATTCCTACCGAGTGACTTCTGTAATGCCTAAGGGGGAGGGAACCAAAAACACTTGATGCGGTAAATGAAGCAAGCCGAGGCAACACAAATGTGGAATGAGCACAAGTGAAATGTGACTTTTCCTTCCAGCATGATGCGATCGATAGAAATAAACTTGGAGTGCAAACCAACTAGTTCCTTGCCCAATGGAGGCCTCGATGTGTCCGACTTCTTGAATATCAATTCCAGAACGTCCAGTGGTCGGATGAATTGGTTCAGGGTCATTTCCACTCTACGCATTTGTTTAAATTCATTCGCGGAGACATTTCTTTTCTTGTCTGCTTTGAAACTATCCTTTTTTTATAATGCCTTGTTCCATAATTTGCATTTTTGCCATTATTTGCAATTATATGGACAAAGAATCCATACACATGCACCATTGGTGTGATAAGACAATGCGAAGTTAAATGATTTGTATACTCTGGTCTGAATGGTATGATTTGGATTTCGCCATTGCGTTGTTAAGGTGTGAGTGACGCCAAGTTACACAAAATGCATCCCACGGACATTTCATGCATTGTTTGCACAACTCAGGTTGGCGCGTGGTTAATGAGCAGTAAGTGGGACCGAAGCATGTCTCGGTTGTGGATGGACGGAACGACGTGGCTAGACGGTGCTAACTCGCCACCGAAAGGTGGGACGCCTCATCGACTCAATCTGAAGGCAGTCATGCTGCAGGAACAGCCACTTCTCACCTACGGCAACCTTCAGGTGCGCTTTACCTCATTCTCATGTCTAAGCATACAGAAATGGCAGAGGTAAGAATGCTTGTAGATCCGACATTTAAAAGTTACTTGTGCTCGAACGGTTAGACCTACTGCGCTCAAAAGTCCTAAAATGCGCCGGTTGGTGACATTTGATACCTCTCCATTAATCGTTTAACTGCCATGTCAGGCTTCGAAGGCGAATTCGACCAGTGGAACGGGAAATCCCAGTGTTTTGATTCAACTGCGCGATGAAGAATTTGTGCACAGAGGCTTTTCATTTGCAGCATCTTGTGGGCTGTTTGATGTTGAAAGACACCGACAAGCCTAGCTGCCCATAGACACGTCCAATTTCGTGGGAAAATCTCCAAATCATACTTCAATGCTTCCCATGCTGTGTGCTTGCCATCCAGTCCTACCGGGTTTTGTGCGCATGATAACCGCATTCACTATAACAATTTGGTATTCTAAACAATTTCACCGAAAGAGAGGAGTTTGTGATTGTCAGCGCTGTCACTATCAGCGCTTCCACCATGTTTAATATAAATACTTCGTTTTTAAAAATATTTGGATTAAAGAAAAAGATGGCATATTTGTAGATGATAATAAAAAAGTAAAGAACAAGACTTGCTTTCCGTCTGTTCATTATAGGATGGTGTCAATGCTTCTGTTGCTCTCATGGGACAAGGGCCAAAATTTCGCCTCACTGGAGACGACGATGCCCACAAAACTAGGAGACCTCAAGTCTACTCCACTTTAGTGTCTGGGGAGAGTTGTAGTCGTCTCGTCAGCAGCTTATTTACCCTCGAAATTTGGAGTCCATAAACGGATGAGGATTCGAGGAGGGAGCCAAATTTACACTCCTTGCATCCACACATACCTTTCCCCTCTTCTTCTTCCTTTGGTTCCCACCCTAATTCTTTTCTTCCTCTCAACGGTTGGTTACGCGACGGACAAAAGTGGGTACACTTGAATACCACCCAACTGGTACTGCTTCCTCGTCTAGACCCCTTTCGCCTCTCCGCTATCACACTGTGGGGCCGTTTGAGGTGACTAATTTTGGTTTATCTTGCCATCGCTTAGACAGAGGTCCATGCTCCACATGCCACAATGAGTTGATGGTGAACTTGTTGTAACACGAACCACGGCTTCACCTGTCCCCTCGTTGCCAATTCAGTCCTATCACGGCCAGACGCAATTTCATCTCACCCTCCCGATTCATGCTAAAGCAGTTCGAATCTAGATCAAAAAATCGAGGTACGTAAACCTTTCTCATCCCCCTTTGCCTTCTTTCTAATTTATCCTTGCTTTTATTACCCATACCCGTGCCCGTAATGATAATAATCATCATCCCAAAACTTCCTCTCTTTTCGACACTTTTTGTGCGCCTGCAGCCTTGAGGTAGAAGAAGCTGGATGACTAGCAATTAGCATCCATCTTAGCTCTCGATCAAGAAGGCTGCCGTTTACGGTGGCCCTCATCTGGTGATACTGCTGCCACATTAATCACCGCTAGCTGGTGTGTTGTGGGTGCAATGCTGCGCAGCATTTAGTGACATTCACTTTCCGGATGTGGCTTATTCAGCCCTTAATTCGTGGAATCATCGCCATGGTTCAAACTTGATCTCGATGTTTGCTTCAACAGACTAAATGCTTCCCTTCTTTGTCGTTTGTAGATCGCCTTTACCAAAGGGCGAGTTTCGTTGCAGACCGAAATGAGATGCAGCAGATCTGCTGATAAGCGGATGATGCTTGGCAAAGAGAGTGTGAGTGGCTAATGATTGCGCGAATTGAGAGATAGCGAGGTGGGTGAATCAACGGTTGGACCGTGAGAAGTGCCCTTTCGTAGGGCTATCACAATGAACTCTCGGTGCCACAAATGAGCCCATCATGTGCCACGTCGGCGACGAATCTGAGCCAAGTCTGTCGACTTAATCACAGCCTATGCATTCATTACCCATCCATCTATTCCATACCCGTCCATCTGTCCACCTGACCATTCGTGTCAAAATAGTTCGCCAATTTGAAAAGATTGGTGAAGCGAATTGGATTGCAGAGAACTAAATGAAATCCTTCTCCAATTCAGTATAGGAAGGCGGTCCGTTAATCCATCACTGTTTAAAACACAGACAGTCTGTTTGGTGTTTTTCGTTTTTAGGAGAGGCATTGAAATTTAATCAAGATAAGTGATTGGCCCCTTCATGAATTCTTGTTTAATTTTCCTTGGATGAATTTTGACCTGTCTAAAGATTCCTCCGATTCTAAGAAAGCAGGAGTGAATGCTATGGGCGAAACTGGTAGAATTCTCTCATAGATCTGGTGTGAAAATAGCTAAATCTGTTAGTTTTGAGAATTTCTTGTCCTATTTGTCGTCCTCGTCGTCATCGCCGTCCTTGTCGCCTTACGGGCCTGGTTCTGTGTCACAGTCAGGACGCTCTTAAAACAGCATTCCCAGTTGTCGAGATGCATTAAAGCAGATGTAACCGAAAAAGGCAACATTGTGGCAAGAAGTTGTAGAAGTTGGTTGATCTGATTGCCTTCGGAGGCAGTCTCACTTACGGCCATCCCGCCTAATTCACCAAATAACTTAAAAGCTATCCACTAATCTGTTTCGGGTTGTCCGATATTGCTAACGTTGATCCTACGACTTGACGTTGTGCCTGCAGATCCCTTGCTGTTGTCGAGTACACATTTTCTACCACCGCATTCGCTGGAGATCGGTTTGTGGTCCCCACGCATTAGGTTGGAATCGGCCGTCAGAAGGGAACCTGTCGTTTAAACACCAGAGAACACGTGCTGTTCCGAATCCAAAGTGTCACTGATTTGCAAATTTTGGGTGCCGCCTAAGGAAGATGGTAAGTAGATGTTAAAATGACTTCTGCATGTTATTTCTCAATTGACTTTTAGAAGGGAAGGAAGAATCAGGAAAAAGTCCCACATTTAGTGATAAAACAACACAAGAATGGCGCCATCATCTGCTTGAACAAAGCCACTAACATGTTTGCAAGCAGATACATAGACGGAAATTAGACTAATTTCATCGGAAGGGCTCTTCGGATCCAAAGTCTTTAAGTAATCTCTCCACCAGGCTCGATAGTACCAGAAATAACGTGTCCCCTGCATTTGCATGAGATGCTCCCTGTCTAAGTATTCACAGTGTCAGCTTGTTCTCTATGAGACGACCACATACAAAAGGCGAGGTACTTCTCGATAGCACGGCCAATACAATGCGCTCGGATTCACTTCTTCCAATTTTTCGCCGATCAGAATCACGATTTCTCAACTTCTTGTCACCCCTAGTTACATTTGGTTGCCCTCTGATTTGGTGGCAACAGTTCAGGCTCTCCTACTGCGACTCGCCATCCATCGCCGCTTTCAACGCATCATTACTTTTAGTGCACTTTGTTTTTACGTGCCAGTATGGATAACACGGATTGCAGGTGATCAAAGAGATAAATTGTCCCCACCTAGCCTGTAAGTTGACCCTAACTCTGCGTTCCGCATTACCTATTTTGCCTTTGCCACCAAATTTTTCCTGCTGAGCTGGATGCAAGCTGACCATTCCGGTACTTCCTTCTTCACAAATCAAGGGGTTCACTTCAATCCAAAATAGAGCAATTAAGTAGAGGAACCAGGGGATCGAAAATGGGGCTAGGCGTGGTATGGTGAGTCGTTGGGCATGTGCAGGAGTGGTTTCGATGTGTTGACTTCAAACCAACCAGCCATCCAACGAACGACAAAAGAAGTGCTTACTTCGTCCAGTATGGGACTGTCGATCTGGTTGTCTAAAAAGACAGTTTCGAAAAAGGCAATGACATGAAGGTGCCTTCGCACTCAGTTACACTCAAGCATAAACACACAGACAGACATGCCTACCTGTATCCGTGCTACCCCATCTAACGCGGCTCCCCAAAAGGACGAAAATAGGAAATGGGCAGTGACACATGCATACATACACCAACTTCGGACAGAAAGCCGACATACACGGTGAACAGAGTGCATGTGGACTCAGGAGGGGAGGACAAATTCTTACCCGTCAGTGCAGGGATTGTCGTTAATCTAGAGTCGTCAGTCAGTGCCAATCCAAAGAGACGCGTTTCGGAAGGTAGGAAAGGCGAGGAGCAAATTACCAGTTTCTGAACGTAGTTGTCATCTGATAATGCTGGAGTCGTTGAACGTGTGTGCTTGGCTTCCAAGACTTTCTCTCTTCAGTTGTTTATGCATGATAAAAAATTTTGATTGGCAGGTTGACCCAAAGCCATTTTGAGTATTAGCAACACACGATTAGCTATTTTGGTGAAAAAAGGAGAAAGTCTTCAGCCTAAGGTGTTCACCTTCTAATGGGTGGTGCTTTGGCCCACCATACCCATTCCAGGCACAATGTAACAAATTTTGCTAGAGTCAAAGTGGAGTCGCAAGACAGGCAAGTTCAAATCACATTCGCCAAGTCCAAACCGTGTGGTTTGATCTGGAAATTCAACCGGAGGACGTAGTCAAAAGCAATCGTTTGAACTGACTAGCACAAGCCACTGATTCATAATACGTGATTGTGAACTTCCACGTGTGCATTTGACGAGTCCTCACAAATTACGTCGTGCCATCGCAGCAAAGTGCAATGGAAAATGAAATGAATATTTCAAAATTCTGATGCAAATTGATTAGAAAGGTGGCTAAACAAATTAATTACATAGTCTGTCTACTCCTCCTCGGTCGTCAACACTCTCAACAAGCGGTAGATGAGGGCAACGTATTTGTCTGGACTCTGGTCCGCCGATCACGCCTAACACATTGTAAATTCACGACTCCAAGTCAACGGACAAAAACTGTCTAGATAGAAGAGTGTACTTGCGTAAACACATAACTTAGATAACTGGCATTTCCCACACTTAAATCTAAACGAGCACAACATGTCAACGCCTGACCGAAGTGAAGAGGCCTCCAGTTAACGCATCATTGTCATAAAGCAAGCCGCAGATTTATGCGTACAGGTTCATCGGCTTCTGTAGTCTCCTTCGGTCTTCTTGGCAGCAAAGCAACCATTTCCGAGAGTGTCTTGTAGCGTTGTCTTGGGGCAGCCCACACTGCACTAGTCCCCATTGCATTGAGCATCTGCCGTGGATTCCCGATTAGACGGTGAATCATAGTTGATGGTTTGTGATGACCATTCAGCAGCCTATGCGCGAAATTGACTGTAAATGATAGGAATGTTTCCTCTCTTTGCTGTTCACCCCATCCACCAGCGAGTATTCGAGTCGTGAGTTGAGGCGGCTGGGATAAAGGCATTTTCGGATCGAAGGCTACAGGAGTTTTCCGTCCACTGCTCTTAATACCATGTCACAGGCTACAAATAACTGCACCAACTTCCTTTTTTTACTTATTTTCTGGTGACTTTATGTCCACTGACCCAACGATTTCGTGATTTCCATTAGTGGAAGGTAAGAACATGCGTGGGAACTTTTCCGAACAGTAGCGAGATGACTTGACCACGCTGTCCATGAAGAAACTAGATGCTGCCGGGCGTGTGAAGAAGCAGGAGAGCCTCTAGTTTTGTGTTTTCAAAAACGAGTTTAAAATGTCCTGTCAAATGCTCATCACTTACTCCTCGGGAAACAGTCAGCCAGGTGGTGTGGCACCTCCAGGGAGTAACAACGCTATTATAATTAAGTCGCCCTTCATTTCACCAGTAAAATGGCTTTATGGTTGATGACTGTCTAGATTAGTAGGAACTCGTGTTAGGCGTCACAAGCAAAAGCGATACGCTTGGTCACCACTCAGACACCCAGCAGCCACAAGCCTAGAGGGCTGAATTTTCGGATTTACTTAGCCCGCGTCTGGACTACCAAGCAAGTGTGAATGCGTGGAATCTGTGGCGGATTCTCCAACGCCGCACCGTGTCACCGACTACAGGCAATTCAGCGCATGTTAGGAGCCGATAATTACCTCTCACCTACTGGAATTGAAACGAATTGCCCAAATGGGAACTCGTTAACAGTAAGAGCCCTTAGCATTGCCAATGAATAACGCACTCAATCAGTTGTACCATGATGGTCTGTGAGTGCAGCTTTTATGGAGGCTATTCACTGATCACCGCGTTTCTGATACCATCAAGCGCAGTGAGAGAGGTCACCTGGAGACTTGGAATTCAAAAAGCCCTAATGGTAAAATCTGCCTCATCATCGTCGATTCATCTGCCTACAAACATGATGAAGGCTTTGTTTAAGCAAACGATGACGCTGTCCTCAATTTGCTTTATCATTTGAAACCCAATTACCAAATAACTGCATGGTTTGTTGGACTTCGTTTGTGATCCTCTCCTACCTTCTAGAAGTCAAATGGAAAATGACATACAGAAGTCATTGTGACATTTACTCACCATCCTCATCAAGCATCACCCAAGCTCTGCAACTCATTCACGCTTTGCAATTTATTATAGAGGCCAGTTTGTTAGCAACACTTACATCAAGATTGGCTGGAACCAGAGACCATGAACTGATGGTGATCTGATGTCGCTAGTGTTTGAAAACCAACTGTTCTACTGATATAATTTTAGTAGCATAGCTTCAAAAATATAGAATTTGTGAACAATTTAAGTATGAAATTAGACACTATCGAAAACCTGACGGTTGTATTACACCTACAGATCAACAAAGTAAAGTTAGATCTACTTAGAATTTGACAGATCTACATGACAAGAATTGGCAAGACATGCTCAAATCGACCGAAAGCGTGGGAGGGATACGCATGCATAGTTAACGCGTTCATTCCACATTGACACATTAACTATTGGTGTTGCATGTATGCGACGCCCAATCCTTCATCCTATGTGTGATTGGTATCAGGTAACGGAAGCCCATTGCATTAATTCATCTTTCAGCACAAGAGTGGAAGATTTGGGCTGTACCTGATATAAGGTTAGAAGCGTGAAGAAGTGTAGGAATCCTCGTTAGAAGCCTGGTTGTGCAGATGCCAGCATAGCCCGAAATCGCTAAGGCCTAATTTTGCATGGCAATGATGGTATTGGATTGCACGTGAGGAAAAGGGCGTTAAACCTGAGCTTTATGCAGATCTTAGACTCGCCATGAGCGAGATGACAACAACACCTGTCTGCTAGAGGGAACCCGAGCAAAGATACAAGCTCCAGGGCAAACCAGCAAATGAGAGCAAGGCAACACGAGGGCATGGGACTGCGGCGAGGCGGATGTGAACCACCGACCTATGGATCGCTGCTGACATCTACAGCCCACCGCCATTTTGTTTATAATAGCAACAACATTAACTGCAATTTGCTAACCTGTACTCCCTCTTCTTGACTTCGTGATTTCTTTACTTCGCAC
>JADWOT020000003.1:3580970-3597469 GCA_036345935.2 Taenia hydatigena
TGAATGTGTCACAAAGCACTCCGATGACGCTACAGGTTCAGCACATCGCTACACTGTCTTGGATTACTTCGCTACTTGTTCGCACCACTAGATGAGATCCACGGTTTAATGCAACTAATGATATTGGTCTGATGTTTCTCAGAAAAAACATCAACGAAATTCTATAAATATGTGCTTCTCTTCCGGCATGCAGGTGTTCCTCTTGCAGTAGTATCATTAGCAGCTTTTCTGATAACTTTGTTCTTAGTCAAGTAAGGGTCGCTGCTGTCAGTGCAGTTAAGGCATAACCATAAAAGTCGAAACTGCTGGCCCACCTGTCTGACCAAGAGTCTTGCAAATGTACTTGCCCTCGTCCAACGAGAGACCGCCTGCAACGGGGGTCCCTTTTTCGGGGGCGTACTTCGGATCCAACCCGTCAATGTCGAAGCTCAGATGGATTTGACAACTAGGACTGTCAAACAAACATGTTTCTTAAATTACTGTTTTAGTTACTCATCATCCTCAAAGTGCATGTCTTTCAGCAATCACTCACCAAAACCGCTTTATGATCTTGAGAGCTATCTCCATGACACTCTCAATGCCAATCCTTCGCACATCATCCATATCAACGTACGGAATATTGAGATCCTTTATGAACTTCCTAAAGCAAGAAGTAAATTGTAAGCTTGCCCTTCCTCCATTCGATTGGCTCAAAGGTCGAACTTACAGCTCTGGTGTATCGACATCCCGAAGTCCGATGTAGAGGAGCTGATTGGCTTCAAGACTGCATCATGCATACGGTGAGTGAGCGGAAGTCAGGTAAGCAATTGTAAGTAATGCAAGGAGATCAGACCTACACTGGTTTGATGGTTTCAAAGACTTGAGTTTGAGGAATGAGTTTGCTGGTTTCGTTGAGAAGAAAGGAGAGGGGCATGTCGTGAGTGTGACGAGAAGTAGAGCTCCTGGGAGCATTGATGTCGGCGTGTGCGTCAATCCAGACAACAAAAGATTTGGGGAAAATCTTCAAGTGACCCGCAATTGACCCGATCCCGATGCTGTGGTCACTGCCTAGTATGAGTGTTATGTCGTTCTCCTCCACACTTTTGGCGACGCACGCTGTCAGCCCTAAAGTGGTTTTCACCAGTGCTCGCTGGTTCTCGCAATTCAAAATAACATCTGCTTCACGGTCTTTCGGCTGCGTAACTTCTCCACAGTTATTTACTCTGGCATCTAGCATTGGGCATCAAAATAGCAGAAACAGATAAGCAATGAGAATTTAGACACATCATATTAATGAGGAAGAGCGTAGGTGGCTCTGCAAGAGTGAGCCAGAAAATTTGGGAGATGTAAAGTCAAGCTAGCAAATAATTTGCCCAATTTCCTTAAAAGCTCTTTGAGACCATAGCTCAGGATGTCCCTAGGTCCATTCTGAACCCCATCCTTTGGTTGACCCTTGTCGATAGCTGCTGCCACAAGACCCAGAGAGGAGACGTGATTTCCAGAACTCTTATCCATGACACCAAAGTGCGAATTGGCTGGGTGTGGGTTGTAAGCACCTTTCATACTCCATGCGTTACAACTTTGTGTGGCTGTCAGGCTACTATTTCCCTGTGTTTACGATAACAATTGATTTGGATGCTTATGTGGTCTCTAGCGCAAGGGCGTCGAAAGCAATCGTATGACGATAGTGACTTAAATCACAGAACGTGAATCTAGCACTTGTTTATGTCTCATGGAATCTGTTTATGACGCTAAGACTTACTGTCCAAACGGAGCCATAGTTACCATTGGCGAAATAGTTTTAAATACTTTATGTTCAGGTACCTAGGTGTGCCTGTGAACCCACTCCTCCTCGAACAAAACATGCTTGCCTGCTATTTAATGCTGGAACTCGACGAGGAAATCGGCGTAGGGAAAAATTATACATGTATAGAGGCATTTGTTGCGGATGTTGGGAGAGATTTACGCTTTACTTCATCAAGTGCATAAAGCATCCAGTAGGTGACACAAACTTCCCTAATGCCAAATGTCACAATGTTCACAACTCCACTCTTTGGTGAACATCGTATGACTTGAACACTGCAACCAATCACTACCACAAGAGTGACATCGGTATGCTTAGGGGTTACCAAGATTATAAAGCTTGCACAAAATTAAAAGCACGAATTTAAATAAAAGTTGAGATGTGGTGTTGCATTTGGTGTGTAAAAGCTCAATGTGGCTGCAGAAAATGGGACCACGAACCCGGATTATTGTCATTCTTGAGTATTTAACTAGACGTGGACTTTGACTTGCTTAGCGAGTCAATCGTGCTGACGCGCTGATGACGACCGCATGACGAAAATGTGAATTAAATACGGAATGTTAAACAAACGCGTAACTCGGCTGCATTGAATCCTCGTTCGGTTCCAGTATGCATTATGAACAAATGGAATGACGATCGCCTTGGGCGAAATTTCATTGGCATCGTCTATGCTTCCATCCATCTGCACGATCAAATCGACTCCAATCCATGCAGAGTAATCATGTCAGTGGAATAAGACTGCGGATCAGCGTTACTTTAAAGCCTGACAGCCTAATATAAGTGTGAATGAATTTTCCGTTGCATGGCGTGTGCATGAAGGTACAAGTATTACTTCGTTTGCTTTCCCAGCTCGATGATTAGAGAAAAATTAGCCACACTTAACTTATAAACACAAAGCGAAATGTGTCGGATGTAGGAACTTCCTGCCTTTGATAGCGCCATATCACATAAACAAGGTTTTTGCTTATAGTTTGTAATCTAAACGCACTTACGTCCTAAGATTATCTGTAGCGCACCTGTACGAGAATCACTTACGCAAACCAAGGCTTCCATTATTGCACACACTCCCAAACAGTAGTAGTCTGCCAAGTGCACAAGAGCATCCTCACAGTCACAAGGCGCTTGAATGCGTGAATTGTCGAAGCTATTAACAAACGCCATTGCACTTCATCTTCCTACTTCCGCGAACAATCAAATGCCTTGTTAATCAGTAAGCAACTTGCTGCAACTAGTTGATTTGTCGAAGTAGAGCACAGGCTTTATTACTGCTCTTGGTGCTGATGGAGGCATACTGTAACTGATAATTGAGCATAGGCAGCCATCTCGAATGACATGGGACTTGATATGGAAGACTGCGCTCAGCAACTTTGCTACGATCGCTTGGCTTTTATGTCCAGTTAAACCCGTGTTAAAATGTTAGCTGCACTCTATCCCACAGTCTCTAATGCTGAGTAGTATAGAAATAGCACATCAAATGTCACGCAATTAGATTCCTCTGCTGCTGCTGCTGTCGCCGCTGCTAGCGTCGGCTTTCGTACGCAGCTGATTGTTTGAAACATTAAAATGCTCCTTGTATGAAAACCCGTAAATGGCTGGTAACATTTCTGCTTTTTGCAGCAGAACCAAGAGTCTTAGTGCAAATTCGTACCCTGCACTAGTGAGCTACGATTGTTTGATGATGTGTTATTGCTCAACACAGCATCATCACTGAGCATCGAAACACTCGCAGCACATCACACAGCGCCTGACGCATAGCTCATCACTGGGCATGGAAAGCTTACCACGTGGAAGGATAAAGCATTGCAGGTCGTAGCAATACAAGCACAATAGCCTTGGTGCATTGTTTTAAAGCAACGAAAACACAAATATTGGACAAGTTTTCTTTGCTGATGTCAGAGTGGAACCAGCAATTTTATGATGATTTGTCCACAGTAAAAGTGTTTTTCCACGAACCTACTTCCCAGGTGTTAGCTTCACTCTAAAACGAGTCCACATTTGGTCCAGATGATTATTCCGAATGCAAATTTGCGATTCTTACAAGTCGACCCATTTCATCGATAGCCGCGTAAGTCAACATTTCACTTAAGCATTAATTAAAACAGCAGGCAAATAAACATTTAACATTAAACTCGTGGGCATGTTCGCCGAATGTGCCGCTTTGAAAAAAGCGCAAAAGTCCACATTCGGACTGACAGCTTTCTTTTTTAAATTTCAATTCCTATGTAATTTGGTTGTATGAATATTGAGGTACTAGCCCGCTGGAGCACCGAAATCTCTGGCCTAATTTGATGTGTTTCACTCGACTTTCATTCACGCGTTAAGTCTCACACCTGGGAACATGTTTGGTAGACAATTGCGGGTTAGTGTGACAGACGGCACTTTACCTAAGATCCTTATCGAGGCCCTTGCCAGGTCCACCAACTACTTAACACGATGGAAGAGTGCTTAATCGCATAATAGAATTTATCACGATTTTTTTCTAGTCTAAAGTACTACCTTCAGTTGACTGCAATAGTGGTATGGGACACACAAATGTCGGCTATTGCAAAGAAAATTTCGTGCGCTTAAATCCTTTGCACCACAATTCATATTTGGCGTGCGAAATTGCGCTATTTATAGATCTTCAGCGAATAATATTAGTGTAGGTCCGTTCGATTTGTCAGGCTTCATAAAGGACTGAACAGATTTTGGGTACCCACCCTGCCGCCATGGTGCATTTCGTTTTAAAACAACATCACATACTACAAGATAAAGGGAATCAGATCAACTGCCACTTAGCTGTGCCCTTCAATTTACTGTGCATCCGCTTACTCGCGTTTCAGCCGTTCTTCCATAAATCTCCTCACCTCCGCAGAATTTACTTTTCTTGCACTCTTTAACGTGTACGGTTTGCGTTTTCTTTGTTCACGCAGTCTTCCATTCTTCTGCTTTTATGCACAGCTTTGCTAACATGAGCTTTTAAATGCAGCTACAACAGAGAGCCAAATGTCAGTGAGGTTGGGTCGGGAGTCGCCTGACCAATCTGGTGTTCAATCGCTAAGGTGCTTGCCCAAATGAGCGGATCATGTCTCAATCACTGGCGTAATGCGGGCGCTCACCAGACTTATCTCTACGCATAGTCATCGACCTGACATCAACCATGCCTCATCCCTCCATCTCCTCTGTATTCAGTACACCTTTCTGCTAAAAGGCATTTTTGAGTTGGCGACGTCCAGCCAGCGTGCCACCACAGGTGGTGTGATGATGTAGGATGTCGGAGACAATATGATGCACGGACAGTAAATATTGTTAATGTTTTATAGTTAGAGTTCATCAGCATTTTTAAAGTGCTGCCTTAGAAATAGCTTCTGCAAGTTTGGCTTAGGTAAGCGTCAGTCACAACGATGGAAATCATGCGGTTGATTCTGCCACATTATTTCTCACACTCATTGTGGGAACTTGTGCAGATACCTAATTCTAGGCGGTCGATTTCAATTTACGTCAAAATATGATGCCAGAGGTCACAAGTCTCCGCGCAGTTTCTTGACCTCACAATGTGTCTAGTCAGCTGCTACCACAGGTAGTGAGGTGATGGAGGGTGTGTCAGATACTAAAGTGCAGGGACAGTTGTGGTGGGGATAATGTTAAATGTTGTCTTTATCTTGCCTGATATGGTCGTAAGGAATTGTGTTTGCTAGAGCAATAGTTTTTATGAAGAGAAGATAAGGCCTAAAGACAATGTTTGTGGATTGAGAGGCTCTCATTGAGGAGAATGGATCCAATTTACTGCATTCGTCAGTGGCTTGAATTGCCTGCATTAGTTAATGGCTATAATAAGCCTGAGGAATGTAGAGTCGACTTTGCATGCCTTACAGAGATACTATTGTTAAAGCTCAGGAATTTTATTAGTTTCACAGATCAACTGTCCAGATCCCATCGCCATACTCGCATCAGATTTAGTGCCGATAAAATCGTTGGACATTATAAAACAGATGCGCATTTCGTAAGCTTTACTACTCTTTTATCCTTGGAGTCCATCATCGTCTTCAAAATGCTGCCGAAAAAGGGTAAACCCAGGTGCAATAAATGCCAGCCATAACACAGAAAGTTATGTGGTTAATTCCACGACATCACTTTCCACAATAAATGTGGGTTTTTTACTGTTATTTAAATTTAGCGGCCAATGATATCTTATCAACATATGAAATCAAAATTTCAAAACCGCCCTCTTAACTTACCGAGAAGTACAAAGCATAAGAAGGAGGAGTTTGCTGGGAAATAAATTGCAGCACCTGCATCCCAGCTGAATGAATTTGCAGGCGTCCCTTGGCTGCCGATTTAGCCGCCATTAACTTGCTTTTATTGCTACGTGATACTTTACTGTGCGTTTCGCAGAGAACTCAAGCAGATTAACTGCTACAGGCATTCAAAGGGTGCCGTCATGTTTTGAACGAATACATCCACGTTTTTGCATCTAGACCCATATTAGAGCGAGCTTAAGCATTTCACACACGAAAGATATGACGCAAGCGAAAGTGATGTTGTTTTGTAGGATATCAGGGCAAGAACAAAAGAAATGGTAAAGACGGCATTAAGGCAGTCGACAACATCAGTAACCTTGAATAGGTTTCAGTGACATCGCTCTGCTTAAATCCAATGTCCCCTTCAAATTCCCCTCATCATATTTTACTTTAGTAGGAACCACCAAGTTAAGGTCTACGGCGGAATGAAATCGCGAATGATAGCCTAGAGAAGAAGCACTTTTGAATAACGAATAATTCATTAGCCTCGCTTCATCTGGTCTAAAACAGGCTGGCGACGAGGCCGCGGTTTTTCAAGAGGCATTGTGTAACCAAAAACTCAACTGCAAAAAATCAAAAGTAAAAGTAAATTATATAAGGTTTAAATAGGTGTAATTTCTGTCAGTCTACACTTCAAAGTGGCTGTCACGAGTGTTCTTGCTTACTTTGGGAGATGGCGCCGTAATAACCCCACTCCAATAGATCAGACCAATTGATGAAATCCTCGTCTTCACGCCTAATGCAGCACGGTCTCCAATTCGTTGGTACAGCAGGCAACAGATAATTGTAGAAATTACCAATTTTGTGAATAAAATCTTGCGAAACATTCCATCTCACTTGATTTATCCCTCCTCACATTCACGAGGAGTGCAACGATTAAGGTTTTGTGAGGAGCAAGTCCTTCTATGACGGCTCCTAGTTCATCCTTGAGAAATCGCCAAGGGTACACAAGGTAGGCAATGCAATCACAGTCGTCAGACTCTTTGTCGTTGCCTGCATTTGCTTTCTTTAGATACCATAATACCTACCACTTCCATGGTGATCCCCAATAATGATAAAATTACTTGTTCTTGCAAAACGTATGTTCACTGGATACCCGTTTAGGGGAATATCCTTGCCAGCTTCTGCACGTGGTGTTTCCCACAGCAGTATGCACTCGCAATAAGCAATCTTATCGATGCTAAAGAACAGCGACAGACAAAAGTGCATAGTTCTTTGGACTTGATCATGAGGCAACGTGAATAAGAGGGCTCGACAGGAAACAGTTTGCTATGTATGGTATTGAATAGCCTCGGAAGCCTTTCGGAAGGCGATTCGCGAAGACCATGGGAAAAATAACTGACATAGATGCTTGTCTAGCCACGCACACTGCTTGACATGTTGGCTCATGACAGTGGAGAATCGTCGTGTGGAAAGCATCCATTTCCACTGTGGAGGAGTAGTACAGAAGTTTACCAAGTCTGGAGCATTACGGAATTCGCATATTCGTAATAGCAATTCCGGCGGAAGATCTGTGATCTTCTGATGTTCGTCATTTCGTACCTAAATTTGTAACAAATGTATGCGATCTAAGGTGAGGAGAGAGATATGAGCACAAGCAAACAAGAGGAAATAGATTAAGTCTGCTACGGCCCACCATTGTTAGGAGATTTTGCAGAGATTGAGGACGTGGCAGAGAAGTTGAGGTTTGCATAGCTTACAAATCGGGTCAGAGATCGGCATGACCTCGCCTTGATGACAACACATTGGTCCTTTTCGTGTCGTCCACAGCAAATTGTAACAAAATCAAATCGCTAAACAGTAAAATGAAATCAACAAAACAAACAGACAGATGACGGAAAATCATGCCATTTCATTTCACAAAATCATTATTACAGATTGCGTTTCCTCGGAAACAAATTACATGAAAAGTATGTTTATTCAAGCATCGCATGCAGTTAACCGAACATATTACGCCTTAATCGCACGAAGGTAGCTGGTAATGTAGATGCAGTCATTAGACGTGGTGTAAGGCGAATAGGTGACTCCAACGAAAGTCCAGAACTTAGGAGTTTTAGCAGAAGCCTTCTAACTCACAAAACGTTTGCTTAATCAAGTAATGTGTGAGTCGAAGAGAAATAGGGATGCATTAAAGATCTGTCCTAAGCAGGCTCCATCACAGTCGCTTAAGAATTGTCCTTTCTGCCTCATGCATAACAATTGTGCTCTGCGTCGCTATCTACCCACCTAAGTTCGACTCTGAATTGATTGCGTTCCAACTTAGTAAAGTTCCATTTAAATGCATTTGTGAAAGGCTTCATCACCACAGATACCAAAGAGGTATACGTAATTGCTCCGTTCAAGAGGGACCATTGTTTCACTTGCTGTTTCATGTACGCAGCATAAGTATTGCCTACTGTTGGGTTGGTGGTATCGAAACTAACCTATGCCAAACGCGTCTCCTATTAGAGTCTTGACACGCCTTCCAGTCTACTCAACGTGAGTTATGCACTGCCTTGTAAGTGTGTTATTGAAAGTTGTGTTTTGACTTAGGGAATCCTGGGAAATTGAACCACCTCCACTTGAACCACTGAGTAGTTGATTTGGAGGGTTTGTTAAAATCCACACACGGTAGGAAATGGTATGCTGCACGATAAATGCCAGCGTCATTGCCTTTGGTCAAAGAAGGTGATTAACCTCCTCAATCACTGCTTCATGGAATGAGAATCTCCCTTTGGTTAAATCAGTGGAGAGTAATGAAATAAGCGAGCGTGCAGGTGCATCCGTCAGCCGAAAATTGGCCTGAGGCGGCATATTTGCACAGATCAAAGGCTGATGCATTGAGCTGATCGCTGACCCTATTGATCGCCTACCACCACAGGTCATGAGGTTTGCCAGTTGTTGGGTCAGTCAGTCATGTTCAACTTGCATGTACATAGTGCGTAACATGATGACAGTCTTTGTGGATTGACATTCATTATCCATTAACAATACAAAGATGTCAAAGAATTGTAAATTCGGGAATCGCCGTGCCAATGGAGTAATTTACATCTGCGATTCATATTTAATTCATTCACATCCACAAATAAAAAAATAGAAGTTAGGTGCATTCCCTTTCGCACAACTTCTATGCGCCCAGAAAGGAATTCAACAGAGACATCACATAACTTCCTATTCGCACATTTGCGCTTGCGATGTGCTCGCATCCACAGTAAGTACATTTTAAACCACATTGTTTTCCTTTCTTACTGTTATTTTCCCAACCCTTTATCACCATCATTTTGCACCGGTACTAGCGCTTGAAGTAAGATAGAATCAGCCATGTGACAGAGGTACAAATGCAACTACTGTCATCACTCCATTTGCTCCTCATCCTCCATCTCACATAACGACAAACACCATCCCTAAAAATTAGCATTTTCATCATTGGAAGTAGAGTTGCCAGAACTCGCGTTGATGATGAGCACAACCGGACCTAGTCGCTTTTGTTCTGTTGCTCAAATGGAACCCACAGTAATGGAACTTCGCACGAATTCCTAACTACCACGTAATCCTTCCTCACAATGCCAGAGCAGGAGCCAGTACTAGACGTTCATCTATTTCCACCTCCTCGTCCAGTACCTAATTATCACTGCAAGACATGTACCAACGTCAAAAGTGAGAGGAGAACAGAGTGGTGCACCACTTAGGATTCTTGATTCATTCTTAACAACTACGACCTCAACAATGCAGACGTAGGCCAATCCGGTACTCATCAAGCCACCATTGCTATCTTAAATTAATCTAGAAGACTACGCACATAAAAATGATTAATTTATGGCTTGCAATACGCCTCTCTGTCTGTAATATTGCACTGTGGTAGCATGCACTCTCCTTGTAAAACTTTCATGCACTGATTGTGGGGGCAACGCGGAGCTAAAACGTGAGGCATTTTTCATTAACCCCACTCTTCCATGTTTGAATCTGTCCTATAGAATAAAAGAAAGGGCGTGGAACACCTAATCTTTCTGTTCGAAGCAATTACTGGCATATACAAACTTGCACATTGTTATCACCCGCTAGTAAGTGGAAGGCAAAGCACACTACACATAGCAGCAAGCAATGCATGCAGGTGCCTTTATCTAGATGCTGGCCGGCAGCTGCGGTGGTACGCTTGTGCTTGTGAGGAACGTTGAATACTTGGAAGGCTCCTCGTGGGTAGAAGTACGAAAATTCGTGTGGCTATCTTGAACGAGAAGAGAGTGGTTGGTCGCGCAGCATATGAATTGGGAAATCAATTTATGGAACAGTTGACGGCTGTGAAATTGGATCCCAATAAGTTGTGCTTGGTTTGTGCATTAGCTAGATCATGATTATATTCGACTACTGGCTACACTTTATTACTCGCGTTGAGTTCAAAACGTAGGTGTTTGTGTGACAATGAACGACTGATGCAAATGGGGTCGATCGAGTTGCTGAGGTCATGCAAGGAGAAAAAAGGAAGGTTCATATTGTTGGTGTTTGCCCTTCCCACTCCTGTGGATTGTATCAATTCGACAAAGGCATTGCCATTGTTTGGTTTACCGTCCAAATAAGGAGGAAGCTACCCCGTGGGTGATCCCGAGTAGCTTCATCAATGTGCAGAAAGTGGTATTCACAGGCTAAAATAGGATGTAGGGAGGATCCGCTCACCTAGACCTTTTAATCTACGGTAGTTTGTGGCAGCGTTTGTCCCTCGAATGCCATCTCTTCCCCCACAATAGTGAGTTACTAGACCGTTGGACAACTTAGATATCGGGTAAAGGTAGAGCAAAGCTTTGGTGTCTACCATTAACCGAGGTACCTCGGAGTGAAGCGGGAAGTTGTGCAGATGTCTTTTAAATTGTGCAAATGTGCCGACGTGACAAATTGGGACGAAGTCATTGACAGCTACAAGAGACTAGACAACTGCACCGGAGTCGACTGGGTTAGTGGTGCTTACGCATACCTAGAACAGATCAGCCCCTTCCAATCTCAATCATATTAACGCCTCTACACTTCGACCACATGCCTCACCGATGGAGACGTAAGCGGAAAGGAAAACCTTAAGACAATCTCAAAACACGTGACTAATCCACAAGTACTTTTAGAAAACTGAAAACAAAATGCACCGAATGACTCGTTCAGAAGAACCATTGCGATATCGTGCAGACAAAGCCAAGTCGTAGAGTTGAGTACAAAAGTAAGAAGTAAACGAGGAAAAAAAAACAATGAAGGACAACTGATGGATAGCTGTGTGAACACGGGATGCCAAATGACTGAAGGGACTGAGTACTTTGTATCATGAATGGGCGAATGGGGGAGCAATAAAAGCTTACAAAAGTAGGGAACATAAAGTGATAGTCATTGCTAGTAAAATCAGCCATTCTTGCCTCCAGCCTCGTAGCGATGGTCTGACCTCGACTAAGGCTCCGCCTCCATTTTTGCCAGCTTCACTTCCTGTACCGCCGTGGCAGCCCAAATGGAGGATTCCAGCACCTCTGACACCTAACCCTACGTAGCCTGCAGTGCTGCGTTCGACGACAAAGCCAGTTCACTAAGTACCACAAACTCTACCAACACTTCTGCTCCGTCGCCCTCCAGCGATGCATCTGTGTCTGCATCGCGCCTTGTTGCTATGATGTAGATGCCACCTGCTTCAGTAGTACACATCATAAGCTCGGTCTCCTCTAATTTCTCCACAATCTCGTGCATGCGCCTTTGCGTGTGCAGGCATTGAAGTGGTGGAGAATGGTCTCCAATTGCCTTCTAGGCGTAGCACTTCCCTTCCGCCGATTGACTGGTCTTACACTTCTTAAGAAGTTCCTCTCCAACAGCCCCAGTTGTATCGAAATCTCATCGCGTAGACAGATCGAAGGCACCACCAACGTTCGGTCTTTGTAAGCAAGCGATTTGTTGTCAACAACTGTGTCTGCAGCCCATCACAAATACGAATAAAGCATGGTCTTTTCGGCATTGAATGATGCGCACTTTAGGCCCGTGGGGGGACCATTTAGGAGAAAACAATGATGCAATTCTTGGTCGCCCAGCAATCGTAGCAGCACAAAAAAGTCTTCGGCATAAGCTTTTCTCTCACTCAGTTTCTCGGCCAGCAATCTACCCTACACTGACGTGAAGGAGAAGCAGAAGCAACAAGTACGTAAACCATCAATCCTACCCTCTGGCGTGTAAGTGGCGGTCGTGTGCTCAGTATCCACCACGACAACCTCACTAGCTCATTCAGAGTGCCCTCACCTTCTTATAGCAGTAAATATTAGCTCTCCTATCAAGCAAAACAGTGACCGCTATGCAAAATTTGTAATTTGTAATTTAATTTTAATTCATCTTGTTCAAATGTCTGGATGCAAAATTGAAGTTTGTGTAGCAGTTATACAGATCGTGGCATTGCCCCTCGATCCAAACTGCGCATTTTCCAAAAGTTTAACTTAGAGCAGGTTAACGCAAAGCACGTTAGCAACGGAAGACTGAAGTAGCACATTTGTGTTCTTCTACTTTTCTTGCAGCCTCAATGGGAATGGTTTTTGGGACTTCAAAGCTGCAAAGCGAATAGAGCGATGTATCATGTCGTCTGATGTTGGCAGCCCATGTGTGCAACGAAAGTTGACCTATCTGTGTTCTCGTTGAGGTTGCCGCATATTATGGCACTGAAATGTAGTATGGGTTGGGCGGAAATAGACAAGAGACAGAATATTAATGTATACAAATGAAACTTGTTTGCATATGACGGGTCATCTATCGAAACAAGGGTAAATAATTGAAATAGTAGTAGATAAAAAGTGAGAAGAATTGAACGGGGATCTTATTATTTTATTCACATCAAAGACCCAACGCTCGTAGACTTGCCGATGCAGAGCGATGCTAAAATCTGACTATGCTTTCAGAAGTAAATACAAACCTCGTTTTGAATTCCGTCGATTGACTTTATTGAATTGATGTGTGGCTGATGCTACTAACTCAGGTGAGCAGGAGAGTTAAGTAGCATCAAAAGAGCTTCTAATCAACAGATCAATTCCTTAACTCGTATATCACTAGAACTGTAAAATTGTCCTTTATGATTTATCTCATAATGTTGGGCTTTTGAAGAGAGTTTGAATTTGACATCACTTCTTAACAACCATCAATCCACTGTGTATGAGACAAGTGGACTCCATCCTTTCCGTCCACCCATTAGAATTGGCCATAATTCGAGCAGAAGATTCGTCATATGCAGCACTACTAGTCATTCGATTGCATGAATGGGACTGGCATAAATCCTTAAACACTGTCTTGCCATGTAAGCAGCTTTGATGGCCTTGGTTTCCGGTCATTGTTCACGTCAATGGTTTAATGCCACTCCTGCTACTCTCCTTTCTACTATCAAGCGAATTCGCCTCCTACACAATCATGTGTCAATTCCTTGAGTTGTGCTGCTTCACAAAGTTGGTCTTGCGAGTGTGAATTATCGTCTGCTCGAATGAAACAGCAATGAGGTCACTTAAATCACATAGGTTGGAAGAGAAAGGAGTGCATCGATTCTACCACCAAAGCTATTCGACAAGTACTGCAATGGAAGCCCTTGCACCCTTAAAGGGGAAAGCAGAGGAATTAAAATGGATGACTAGTTACAGAATTTTAGGATGCAAGGCAATGCGATTTCTCAGGTCGCTAATGAAATGTAGCACATGTAACCGTCGAGTTCAGCAAACGTCCTGTTTCCACCTCCGTCATGTCATGGAGGCGAAAGGAATAGCTTATCGTATCCTATCTCAGTATCAACACATGCCACAAAGTGAACCACGTAAACGACATCCTCCTCAACCATCACTAGTCCTTCTAACATCGTGATGCCTATGCCTCCGATGCATCCACTTAATATTTCATTACCTTGTGCTGCAGTTTAGAGTCATGAGAGGCTTAGATTGCCTTCATATTGGTAAAGCAGTACAAATTTATGCTTTCCCTCTAATGAAATCAAGAAAGATGGAAATGCCGTATTCCCATATGTCGCACATTTATAAGTTCCCCATAAGTTATTAGGGACCAAATCAAGCAAACTTCACTTTAGCTACCTAAGTCTAGCTATCACTTTTGTGCCTCAATGCTTGTGTTTGTTACTTTAGCAATGAAGGCTTCGTTAAAAGCTCACTTGCGTAAGTTTCCACGTACTTCTACAAATAACACTTTCCGCTTGGGTAATCACTTTGCTCGGCTCAATGCGACAAACATTACAATGCGTTCAAATGTTAAAAAATCGACGCAATTTCTTCCCTAGGCGACAACTGTGCGAAAAAATGAGATGAAAGAATAGATTTAGCGGTTCCATGTAGAACCCACCCGTCAAAAAATAACCTCGAAATGTTGTATCAAAGGATATTAATGAGACAGAAGAGCAACCACTCTGATCAACAGCCCAAATAAACTAGAGGAGACAGGCATGAACAGAACCGTCTTTACAATTTCTCTGTCTATAAGCAAGCACATGTTTTCGACGTTTCCTCAATCAATGCAGCATCCTACATGAAGTTAACTCATCTCTACCATCAGTCAAGATGCATCCGTACAAAGCCACGTCTGCTATTGGCAACGAAGACGGCCCTGGGCTCAAACGAAAGAAGAAGAAGAACTGCCGCAGAAGACAACACCAGAAACGGTACGCGAGAAGTCGAGGGACCATTTGATTACTGTTCATGGATGTGTGAGATGCGTTCGGTGAACACGAATTAAGTGATGGGTCGTCAGAACTGTACGAGGCGAAGAGTGTTCCAGGCACGCATAACTCCAGCTTCCGTTCTCCGCCACAAGTTCTGCCAATGTAGGTCTCCTTTCGCAGTCAGTCTACTCGCCTAAGGGAAAAAAGACTAAGAAAAAAAGTAAATATAGAGAACTTGCAGTATGATTTGTATAAGCTTATTTGCGATGCCAAAACAAAATGTTTAATCACCATAATTAATGAAGGTGTTAGGCATGCGCTTGCCTAATAGAAGCTCCTAGGGCACAAGTCCTTCCTTCAACTTCAATGCATCAAATTGCTTTAATGCTTTAGCAATCAGTGAGCTCGACAGTTCATGCTTTTAAAAAGAGGTCCAGTTATTTCTTGGAGCATCGTTAGTTGCTACATGCAACACTGCAGATGTTTATGCGAAGCGTGGACGCCTTCCTCGAACAATCGTGCTCATTAATTTAAAGCTTGATATTCTTCCCAATTCCACAAGTCTCACGTTCACTGGACGTGTTTCCGTGAAGTCGCGTCATTATTTTCTAACTTCCAAGTTGACGCACAAAATTACTGGCTATCTAGTGCTTTGAGCTGTTGTGGGTGGCCAAATCAACTGACCTGATAATTTTCAATTCGAATGGGCTCGAAATATTGTCTACGTCTGTTTTTGCCCATTGACCTTTAAAATCAGCATCGTTGGTCTTGACAACCAAGTAGCCCTATCGAACTTGGTAAATGACCTTCGCGCCTTCCAAAGCAGTTAATTGTGGCAGCTTTTGTTGAGATTCTCAGGATGTACACAGTCATTTGCATCAGGTTCAACTCTCTTTAGTGGTGAATGAGGACAGGCTGACGCTTACTGCGTGTACTGTGCATAGCAATTACACGAAGCAAACATCAATCGCCTTCATTTCACTTTTTGTTCATGATACGATGTGAAGGGAAGAAGAAATGCAATATTCAAATTACTACGCATGGTGATTTGTTGTAATCTGACCTACCAATTTTCAGCGACGCTGGTCTTATCTCGTACGCAAACGTTTTGTTGCGGCTAACGGTCGTATTGCGTGTCATAACAGTTTCGGGGCAATCGTTCCTTATCCTCTTTCCTTTGCTCTCAAAGTATGTCCAATGGGGCGCTTTGAACTACCATCAACTCCGTCGAATTCGATTCAAGTTTGGTGAAGCTGATGCCTCTTCAGCTGTTTGACTAGATTTATTATTCAACTAACGAGCAAAGTTGTGTCTTGGGATGAAGTTTGCGTGCCACAAATGTTTCAATGAAGGTCACCGCTTAGGTTGCGATAGAGTGGTCCAATATCAGAGAACAAAGTTTAACATTAAGAAGCGGCGGAAACGTTTCACTTCTTCTCACCTTTTACGGCCTAAAACACCCGTGACATTATGCTGGCACCAGAGGGCTGCAGCGAACCACCTGATGGTCGCAACTATGTCAAAATTACGCTTGCTTGCACTGCACATTGATTCCATGGCGCTGGGTGACTTCGAGTATATCTCTACCTTGGTTACAGACAACACCACCAGTAACGCATTTTCAACCACATTGCCGAAACAAATTGAAATTCGTGTTTTACACTGCTGGATAAGTGCAGCTTTGAGCAGCATGCGTTGGTGTTAGCGAAGAATTTGTTGTCCTTCTACGCCGAGCTCTTTGGACACCCCTATCTACTGCCCAAACTGGATCTGGTCGCGATTCCGGACTTTGATTGCAATGCCATGGAAA
>JADWOT020000003.1:3597843-3765970 GCA_036345935.2 Taenia hydatigena
TTTTATTCACATCAAAGACTCAACGCTCGTCGACCCACTGATGCGGAACGATGCTGAATCTGATGATGCTTTAAGAAGTAAATACAAATCTTGTTTCCAATTCCGTCGATTGACTTTATTGAGTTAATGTGTGGCTAATGCTACAAACTCAGGTGAGCAAGAGAGTTAAGTAGCATCAAGAGAGCTTCCAATGAACAGATCAATTCCTCGATTTCTATATCACTAGAACTGTAAAATCGTTATTTGTGTTTTATCTCATAATATTAGGCTTTTAAAGAGAGCTTGAATTTGACATCACTTCTTAACAAGCATCAATCCACTGTGTATGAGACAGGTGGACTCCATCCTTTCCATCCACCCATTAGAATTGTCCATAATTCGAGCAGAAGATTCGTCATATTCAGCGCTTTTAGCCATTCGATTACATGAATGGGACTGGCACAAAGCCTTAAACACTCTCCTGCCATATAAGCAGTTTTGATGGCCTCGGCTTCCGGTCATTGTTCACGTCAATGGTTGAATGCCACTCCTGCTACTCTCCTTTCTACTATCGGACAAACTCGCTTCCTACACAATCACGTGTCGATTCCTTGAGTTGTGCTGCTTCATAAAGTTGGTCTTGTGAGTGTGAATTATCGTCTGCTTGAAAGAAACAGCGATAAGGTCACCTAAATCACATGGATTAAAGGAGGAAGGAGTGCATCAAGTCTATCACCAAAGCTATTCGACAAGTACTGGAATAGAAGCCCTCGTGTTCGTAAGGGGGAAAGCAGAGGAATCAAAATAGATGAGTAGTTAGAGAATTTTAGGATGGAAAGCAATGCTATTTCTCAAGTCGCTAATGAAATGCAGCACATGTAATTGCAGAGTTCAGTAGACGTCCTGTTTTCACTTCCCTCATGTCATGGAGGTAAAAGGAATAGCTTATCGTATCCTATCTCAGTATCAATACGTTACAAGCTGAATCACGTGAACAACATCCACCCCAACCAACACTAGTCCTTTTAACCTCATGATGCCTATGCCTTCATTTCATCCACTCAATACTTCATCAACTTGTACTGCAGTTTAGAGTCATGCAGTCAAATTCGTGCTTTTCCTCTAATGAAATTAGGGATAGGGATGCCATGTGTGCTGCAACACTTTTGCCTCACTGCCTATGATTCTAATTAAAAATTCCTTATTCCCATATGTCGCACATTGAATCAGTTTTGAACTGAGATAAAGGAATGATATTTAGCGGTTCCATGCAATAACCCACCTGTCAAAAAATAACCTCAAAATGTTGTATCAAAGGATTTTTATGAGACAGAAGAACGACCACTCTGATCGACATCCCAAATAAGCTAGAGGAGACAGGCATAAATAGAACTGCCTTCATCACCTCTGTGTCTATAAGCAGGTGCGTCCGTACAAAGCCACATCTGCTATCGGCAACGAAGACGGCCTTGGGTTTAAAAGAAAGAAGGAGGACTGCTGCTTAGACAACACCAGAAACGGTACGCGAGAAGTTGAGGGGGCCACTTGATGACTGTGTTTGGATGTGTGAGATGCGTTCGGGGAAAACGAATCTCATGAAGGATCGTCAGGACTGTACGAGGCGCAAGAGTATTCCAGGCACGCATAACTCCAGCTTCTGTTCCCCGCTTCAAGTGCTGCCAATGTAGGTACCGCTTCACAGTCAGTCTGCTCGTCTAGAGCGTTTGAAGACCAAGAAAAAGTAAATACATAGAACTCTTAGTATGATTTGTAAATAGCATTTGTGATACCAAAGCGGAATATTTCAACTACCGCAATTAATGAAGGCGTTAAGTATGCGCTCACCTGCTACAAGCTTGTAAGGCACAAATCCTTCCTTCGACTTCAATGCATCGAATTGTTTTAATGCTCCAACAGCCAGTGGGCTCGGAGGTCCATACATTTTAAAATAGGCCCAGTTATTTCTTGCAGTAAGTTTCACCTTTTAAAAACCCGTCCTGTGAGGAGCTCTTGTAAAAGATGTTGATGTTATCCTTAGTCTGCTTTCCCTCGTCCAGCCTTCCCGTGTGTTGATGAACCGGATAGTAAGGCGATGCTGATGTCAAAGGTCGCCTTACTATCCGGTTCATCAACACACGGGAAGGCTGGACGGGGGAAAGGAGACTAAGGGAAACATCTGCGTCTTTTGCAAAAGCTACTGGCAGGACGGGTTTTTAACAAGTGCACACCGATTGATCCACTGTCTTGATGGGACGTAGGCAATATTTCGAGACCTTTTGAATTGAAAATTATCAGCTCGGTCGGCTTGGTCACCTACAACAGCACAGTCCTTTGCATAAGTGCGAGTTGCGATGATTGCCGATAAGACGAAACTGTGCCTAAAGCATTAGATAGCCTCGATTTTGTGCGCTAAAATGGAAGCCCGGCAGAAATAAAGCAAAAGCCACTGTAAGAAAGCATTCGACGTACGGAGGAGAGCTACCTGCAGTCCCACGAAAACACGTCTAGTGAACGTGAGACTTGCGGAATTAGGAGCAAGGTCAAGCGGGCACTTTATATGTAGCGATTAACGATGCTCAAAGAAATAACTGGACTCATTTTTGAAAGCATGGACCATCAAGCTTACTAGTTGTTGGATCATTAAAACAATTTAATGCATGAAAGATTAAGGAAGGACTTGTGCTTTTGGAGCTTGCATTAGGCAAGCGCGTGACTAATACCTTCATTAATTATGGTAATTAATAGAGTTTGCTTTGGTATCACAACTGTGCCATTACAAGTCACACTCCAATGTTTGCAAGGCAGAGTCTGTGCACTGATAATCTGCATTCTCTTTCCTAAATAAATTGCGAAATTGTGTTGCTTCTGGTCATCATCCCGAGGTACAATCGGCTAGTCTACCTCCGACACCATTCAACCAACGCCTAATAACCCGTCCTCACTGCAGACCTCCTCATTATCAGGCAGTTTATTAAGTTTCTAACCACTGTCAAGGTTGTAAAGAGAACATGCTACGTTACGCTGTCCACCAGCATTTTGTTGACTGCGGCTTTCGCTCAAGCAATGGCGTGTTTCCCAAGGCTGATTCACTAACGTCAGTAACTAACATAAACCATGGAGTGCTCGATTTGAAGATGATTAATGCTTGCATCGTGCAGAGAGGTTCATTTGCTTTATTTCTTTGGAAGTCTCAACATGCTCTCTATCTCTTGCTTAGGAGTCTATTCTGCCAGCTTTTCTTTTAAGTTACGCAAGGAGCTTTCAGTGTGAGCAAAATCCTTGGCAAAAGTAACTCATGAATGGACTTAGGTGGAGAAAGAGCTGCATCATTTGCCCCATCGTGACTGGTAGCTACAGACAGACAGCTTTTGCGTTGCGCATGAACCAGTGCTGCAGACGGCCTTTGAGCCAGTTTTGGACAGTCACTCAATTTCATTCTGCAGACATCGGCGCCAGTGCTGACGCTTCTGCTGTCATCCTCTTCTCCTCTACTGTAGGCAATCTTAGAAACGCTGAAGCAATCTCAATCATGTGATCAAGTGTGGAAATGCATTTATGTTTACTATTAATTCAGTTACACGGAAGTCGGAAGGAGTCTGCATGACACTCCTTCTAGCTTGTGGTATACTTATAAGAATAAGTGGGAGTTGTTTGCGAGCAGGTGGAATTGTAAATGAAAGGCTGACATGATGTTAGAGCATAATGCAGTGGACCACAATATAAGGGTTTTAAGTTAGTCACTAGTTGAGAACTTTGTAGCGCAGGACCGTAAGCAGCATACAACGCTTCCTCTATTCATCACAAACTTGACTAGATGGTAGGAGCAGATGGTATCCGCGTCACGTGGTAGTTAGACCATAATGACTTGTCCAACGTCGTGTGTAAACAGGACAGATATCCACCCAAGGACTCTTCGTAGGAGGGAGTTGCAGACCACTTGTTCCATTAAAAGCTGAGAAATTTTTGTATACTTTTCGTCACCACTGTCTGCTTATAGCAGAGGGTATAAGAAGCCTGGAACAACAGTAGAAGAATCGTTTTGGGTGAACAATGCTCCTAAGCCATGCTGAAATGCAATTTCTTAAGACTTCGGAAGTTTGCCTACGAAGTTAACGTAAAAGTCCTGCTTTATTGTTTGCTCCGTTGCTATACCAATTCACTGCATTAATGAAAAGTAAACCTTAGCTTGGGTTGTTTCAAATCACATTTGTGAGGCATTTTTTAAATAACGTGCAGCCTTTTTGTCTGCCACATAGGTAAACAAAAGACCATCTAGGATAATGTAAGCAATACAGAAGTGATTTGATTTATTAAGGCTAGATTTTGACCTAAAAGGGATCTAATGGAACAGTAAGTTGTGGCCAAATTGTAAGGCATGGCTGCTATAAGTTTAATGGGTTTCAGCCATTTGAATGGCCGTAGATGCAGTGCATCCAAGACGTAAATAGAATCGGAGAAACGAACAAATGTAGATCATTGGGTCTAAGTTCCACCTGCACCTACTATCACGCTTATTCCACTTATATTTTCTAAGCCAAAATTAAGGGGACTAAATAGTCGTGTTCGAATTGCTGATTGATCACCATCACTTCTTGAAGGAAACGCCCAACCTCCTTCACACACCTCCAAGTTAAGCGTCAAGTTATCTCGGTGGTGAAGGAAAGTCTCCAATCGAGGAACTAAATAAGACGAGGACCCACCACTAGGTCAACTGAAAGAGCTGACGAAATCATGATGAAGGAGGATTAGGCTTACGATTACATTTGACCGCGAATAATTTAGAGATATTTAATTATTTTCCTGCGTTACGCGTAAGATGGGCCTACAATGTGTCCTTGCAAAAGCATTACTGAATGACCGCTGGCAGCCAACCATGATAATGACTATCAGAGAATACAATACACAAATCCTTAAAGTAGGCATACACTGGCAGTTTATTCTGTGTCTCTAACAGAGCATATTTTCATGCCTCAAATCTGCAGTAGCCGAGAATTTCATCACCTCAACCGTAAAAGACGACCTTTTGACTGAGTGCCTCAGTGTTTGTGTGACGCACATTCGAATGCCAATACACAGCTAAAATCTATGCAATGCGCAAATTTGTTGGGCATACCACTACAATATGTGATCTCGCTTGATGAATGGGGTGACTGGTCGATCGCTTAGCTAACTGGCTCGCTCTGGTTCTGCCGTTGCGCCTCCTTCGACGACCAGATCAAGCAGAGTACACCACCAACATCCAACCACCTTTCAAATAAATCGAAGCAATTCATTTTGAGGTTCTCCAATTCGCTGACACGCACAGTGTCACCTCAGTAATGTATCAGCCAGAAATTTTTTTCAAAGCACACCTACAGGCACGTTCAGCTGGTTGCATCTGGCATATCCATATAGACGACAACAAAGAAGTGGCTGATTCGCATGAGACGCTTCGACTTGTCTGCAGCAGAGACAACCCACTCGATGGAGGGACATGATGCGACAAGTGCGTGACCATTCTACGAGACGCATCCTATTAATCATCCCACAAGATTAAATAAAGTAGTGAGCGATTGTGTATGCCAATGCTTACGATGAAACTGAAGCCATGCAGAATCATTTGCCTGAAATTGTTGTCAGTCATTGTGATGGAACAGTTTGTTTAACCCCGAATGAAAAGTGTTCAGTAAGTGCTGCACCAACACCGCTGACACGTTTCTCTAAACGACTTTGGGGAGATGCATTCAGTGCTATCGGATGCATCTGAGAGATGCGAGAACTTGCTGTTGTGATGCTGCAATCCAATGGATTCTATAAAAGCAGGTGTATTGCCATCTTCTCTAAGAGGCAGAGACATCTAGACTACTAGAAATCGTCCTCTTATTTCCAAATAGCCAAAGTGGAGCAACAGTCTTGTTTTCAGGTCTCACTTTGTGCTTTACTGACTATAGACGAAATTTTTATCGGCTAAGTGGGAGTTGCAGACTATTAGGATAGAGTCTACGCTCATTGTGATCGACTTACTCCGATCTCATCTTTGTCAACGCTCATCACTCACACTTCACCATAGAATGCAAGGGACACCACAGTGAATTGGACCAACTTACCTACCTACCTATCAACAGGTCCTCCTCCTTACACTTTGATTTTAATCTACTTTGTAAGAGAACAAGACAATGACTGGGATTCGCAAAATTTATTGCTAAGTAAGCGGAGACACGTGGCTGCACAATCACAAAGCAAAGCGCAATTAAATGTCTACAATGCGACTAGGGTGCAACACTGCAACAATGGAAGAACAAGATTTCACTGATTTTCCACACAGAAGGATCAAGTCTATTTCAGCAGACACAGAAAACACAGCAGCAAAAAAGGGCTTGCCAAGTCCTCAACATGTGTAGTAGGAATGACATGCAGAGAGAGTAGAAGATGATGACACTCTTGCAACGTAAATGTAGATTGATGGGATGAGGTGGTCGCGGTATCACAGATTGCTTGTCTGAAGCAGGAAAAGAAGTGACCCTTCTTGAGGCAGGTTTGCAAACAGGATGAGTAAAGAAAGCACGAGGTTGTCTGCATCTTTACCTTTTTTAAAAAGAAGAAGAAAATGCGCCTTGTAGTGAGCGTACGTAGTCCACTTCCACAGCAGGGTTTTCTCATCAAGTTCTGCCCCCTTCCATCTAATCCCTAACGCATTATCTATTAGGAGCACAGACTTCCATACCAATTCCCAATAACAAAAGGAATGTTAGGATGGGAACCACAACCAGTAATTCATCGCATGCAGTTCTCATGACTGACGCAAATGCAACTACCAAAGAGCAATGTGATGATAACGAAAATCAACAGGAAGATTGAAAACATGTCCACCAGTAAAACCGAAGCAAAGGATGCCAAGAATTTTCTCATTTTTAGTGGTGCACATAACTTGACTGGAATAAATACCTGTCCACTCGATTCTTGTCTTACTTCAGTGCATTGAGTCATCGCAGCATCGTGTTTGTTTCTATGCCCCTCCTCTTCATTATTCACCTCCTTACATTTATCCTGTAATACCTTATAAACAGGGAAGACACGCACACACACCACAACACAAACACTCTTTCTGAGTTGCAGCACACCGATGAAATTGGGCACTTCGTACTACTCCTCCCTCTCGTTTAGCACAAATCTAAGACTTCTTGTGGAAATAGCCCAGTAAACTAGCCGAACAGAACACCACATTAGGAAGAACCACTGGCAAGTGCTTATACAATGTAAGAAAAGAACTTACATACAGAAACCTAAGTGGTTGTAAGCCAAATGTATACGAACTTTAAGGCGATGAAGGCGGCAAATTTGAAGGTTAGTAGCGGAGATCAGAAAGATGGCATCCACAACCCTGACATACAAATCATGCCTACCCAACTTTATCCTTTCCACTTTTGGCTGTAAATTAGAAAAGAAGAATTAGCGTTCCGAAGGAAAGTATTCCGATTTATAAAATTGCAACTTTTAATCAAAAAAGGAAAATCTTACCTGCCTGTAACAGAGTGAATTATGGAAACATTTTCAACTGCGTAGAAGGTATCACATTTATGCTTGGAGGTAGAATTGTACAGTGCTGCAATAGAAGACGGGAGCAGGAATGGAGGTGAGAAGAGACGGCGGCATGGAGCAGACGATGGTGAACAAAGTAAAAAGCCGCAGTCAGCCAGATACATCTCTACATGACCAGTCGTAACGGACCGTTTGACGAGACTTTACGGCCACGTCTGCACTGCGATTTCACTCGAGAGATGGTGACATCCACCAGACGCTCAACCATCAACTCCTCGCTCCCCAAGTAATGTGAGAAGAGTCCTGAACCTGATCTGCAGTGACAGACTTAGACAACACTTTCTATTCGTGTTCACTGTACACATTTTAGTGCATTTCAAGAAAGCATTAATTTTGCTGAGCTCTTACTGATTTACTTCTTGGAATGCAATGCAAAATCGCCCCAAGAATTAGCGTCAAAGAGAAAGCTCCGAGGCAATTAGCTTGCTTCTGCATCAGAAAACATCCAACTCTACGTTCAAAACAAAGCTAATAATCAGTCGGTTTGAGATCGTTCGTAACTTCTCACTTACCATTCGAGGCATTAGTGGGACCTTCTTCTTTACCGCTGAACCGCAGGCAGCCGTAACAAAGTGCGTTTTGCCACTGTAAGTTTTGAATGTCTTCACCGACCGCAATTTTTCATTGAATCACATGACTAAGGCTGCTCTTGATCTTCCTAATGCAGAGTTGATGTTCACGACTGATCTTTACTGAGTGGTTTCTTCAATGAATACTCATCTTGCTGAAGTAAACACGAGTCATCTCGATTAAGGCTACCCAGCCTGGTAACACCATTCGTCTCTTTTGCAATTATAGGCCACTCCAAACATCAACCTGGTGGTCACTTTGCAGACGCAGTTGAATTACCACGTAATCTTTAATCAGTTCACAAGCTGATGCAAACGTAGATAATCGACAAGATAAGAATTAGGCGCGTATCATGATGCTGAATATTTGCTTAGTAGTAGCATTTACGGTGGTATGAAATGAAAATGGATACTTCGAAGGACGGCGTCATGGTTGTAGCGTATCGAGGCTTCCTTGAAGGCAAAAGAAGGCACAATACTAGGGCAGGATGTATACACTCAACATGCAGAGGGAAGAGACTGCCGGCATGGGCTGGAGATTAGCCTACCCAGCCAGACCCGAAACCGACAATCAAATAAACAAGGTATTACACTGGCATCTTAACAAATGTCGACCTCCACTCATTATGCCACAGAACGTGATTCGGTTAGACAAAGCAGTCAATGCAGTCGAATGCGTCAATTACGAGGACGCCACACTTTACCTACCCTATCCTCATCTCCATTTGCACAGGAGTCATCTCAACATGAGATCAAATGTTAGGCCATGGAAATGTCATTTAGTACACATAAATGCATGTCTCGTGTACAAATAATGTTAATATTCGGCAAAACATGAGCACCGTGCTGGTGTTAGGCATAAGGCATCAGCTTCATTTTCTCTGTAAACTGATTTCTGATTTCAATGCTCCACTTTTAGTGATGCACATGTGCTAGACATGCATCACTGGCCGAAGCACTACGCAGATACGCTGTGACGCAAATTCGTTCGTCGTACAAGTGACTAAGGGCATAGAATGGAGGCAATTTTTCAAGCTTTTCTTAAAGGAGTTATAGCAGAGCGTTATTATTCGATTGACTTATTAGTGAGTTCTAAAGAGCGGAGAATCTACCTCCTTGATCAAGGATCTAGCCACAATAAAGTTACCAAGACTCAGTCCATTTCTCTCTGCATCCACCGGAACATTTTGGACTTAAATCAGAGTTGGATCCCGCCTTGACAGTGTTCGGAGGCAAGCCAGTGCCTTCATAATAAGGATCATGCTAATGTCTCAGATCCATAGTCATTTACACCTCAAATTCAAGGCAATAGAGTCCTCTAAGAGGCGCATTTTTTTATCTGATCCTATTTTACGGGGAAATCCGCATCTCACCCTCCTAGGTCAATTCAACAAACGGCGTCAATTCGTCCCGACTTCCGACTGCAACATTTGTAAACAACTGCATTTACTTCTGGAACAATGAAAAGAACACCGCAAATTTCATTGGGTTTGCGATAAGGGCATCAACGCCATTAGACAGCGCAAAATTTGTGATTAGTCCAGGGCAATTCGTCATTTTACAGCTGTTCAAACATTATTAAACCCCATTAGATTAGCCCTTTGTTCGCTTAGAAACAAGATTTCTGCATAAATTATATTAGTTATGCGAATAACATTCTGGATGAGCTAATCAACTGTTCAAACTAGAATAGCCATTGAATGCCTGCTAACGTTAATCGAACGCTTTATGCGAGGTAGTCGTTATCCTCCTCCTCCTCCTCTTCTTTGCATCTAACCCAAGTGCAAGAACATTGACTGCTTTGAGACATCTTTATTGTCTTTGACAAAACGTTGGACCGATCGCATGTTACTAAGGGGCTGTAGGAGGACCTCTGTCGGCGTCATGAATACAAGCTGCTGCCTAAGGACTAGATTTGGGTTGTTTCTCCGCTTATTGCCTTAATGAAAATATTCCTTAAGCGACAGAGAAGTGAGAAAAAAATTATGAAGCAAACTCAGTAAGACGGAGAACTAAGCCTTCATCCGCTCACTCTCCCACGTATTAGCTCGCGCATCCCAGTTAAATGTAAGTGCAAACAAACCTTGTTTTAACGAACTCTCTGAGTCACATGGGACATCGGTGAAAAGGAAAGCTAGTGGCAGCAACACTGAAATAGCACTTAGCCAATGCGAATTCAACCACTGTGATGAAGGCTGAATCTCGCTACCACATTTGCAATGCATTGCAGTGTTGCAACGCAATTTCAAAATCAAGAAACCAAATAAGTTTGCCTCCATTGGGGCTTCTTTGCCGGTCAACTACCTTCCCACAAAAGGACTTCGAATTAAAAAAAAGGCAGAGAGGTTGATCGCAGTCGTAGATAAGAGGATCATAAGTGTCAATATAAAACACGCGAAAGATCAAAACAAGCCTAATGCTTGAGCAAGTCTAATGAACATAACTGTCGTATTACCTTATCAACTCTGTAATTGATTAAAAGAACATGTACATCGGCTTGACGCTTGGAGGTTGTTTCCAAGTTTTCAGACGTCCCCGCCTTCCTACATGCGTATCGCGACCGGCCATCCTTTCAATCATCCATTCCTTAATCCTGCATTATATGCACACATCAAGCCAGATGTTAATGGTAAATATGTGGTCAAATGTTTTTGTTAATTGGTTTTCGGCGAAACTAAACATTCACCATTGCAGGCATGACCATCTTGCTAGACAGATCCCACCGTCATTCTCTCAAGTAGACATGTCACGCCCCTTCACTTATTATTTCCACGATAGTACATACTCATACGGGTCTTGGCATCCCATTCGATGTCAAGTCAGGTGAGGCGCAAACTGACTGAAAACACTCCGGCCTACACAGCCGTTTGGTTCCAACCACATTTATCGATAGCCGACAACCTAACCCCTTCCAAATGTGGTAAGCTTTACACCCTGTCAACATCCCAAACGCGGCAATATATGGGATGTGATTCATCAAATTTCATTAGCTGCACCCTGACGACTAATTAATTAAGCCAGTTCCTGCTCTTCATAGCAGACATGTTTTGAACATTGGGCCTATTTACAATGTGCTCCCGTTTCATGCTTCACTATGGAGACGAATATTCAACGTTGGCACTGTCTCTACAGCTCGTGCATTTCTATTTCTGAGGCAAACACATCTCCTTCTTCTCATCCACCTCGCACATCAACAGCTCTAAGACCGCCCTCGCCTTGCCTTTAACTTTACGCCCCTCATAGTGCTCTTTCCACCACACGCCACACGCACTATCTCCTCATAGCCGCATTCATCAATTTGTGTGTTTGTGCGCATTTATTCTGTCGAAAAGAAGGAGTGAGAAATAAAGAAAGCATACTGGAGAGGTGACAGAGCTTAAAAGTATGGTGAGAGTGTTTGGACATATGGCGATTGATTTGCGGCACATAATTTTGGCTACTACCAGTACAGTTGGTGTGAGATTAGTCCTTAAAAACCACACAGACCGGCACAGAAACCTTTCTGCGATTCTTTGAATTCAGTGTCAAGTAAACTTGATGGCCTTTCAGGTAAAAAAAGGGGCGCCTTAGAGGTCTCTATTGCCTTGAATTTGAGGTGTAAATGACTATGGATCTGAGACATTAGCATGATCCTTATTATGAAGGCACTGGCTTGCCTCCGAACACTGTCAAGGCGGGATCCAACTCTGATTTAAGTCCAAAATGTTCCGGTGGATGCAGAGAGAAATGGACTGAGTCTTGGTAACTTTATTGTGGCTAGATCCTTGATCAAGGAGGTAGATTCTCCGCTCTTTAGAACTCACTAATAAGTCAATCGAATAATAACGCTCTGCTATAACTCCTTTAAGAAAAGCTTGAAAAATTGCCTCCATTCTATGCCCTTAGTCACTTGTACGACGAACGAATTTGCGTCACAGCGTATCTGCGTAGTGCTTCGGCCAGTGATGCATGTCTAGCACATGTGCATCACTAAAAGTGGAGCATTGAAATCAGAAATCAGTTTACAGAGAAAATGAAGCTGATGCCTTATGCCTAACACCAGCACGGTGCTCATGTTTTGCCGAATATTAACATTATTTGTACACGAGACATGCATTTATGTGTACTAAATGACATTTCCATGGCCTAACATTTGATCTCATGTTGAGATGACTCCTGTGCAAATGGAGATGAGGATAGGGTAGGTAAAGTGTGGCGTCCTCGTAATTGACGCATTCGACTGCATTGACTGCTTTGTCTAACCGAATCACGTTCTGTGGCATAATGAGTGGAGGTCGACATTTGTTAAGATGCCAGTGTAATACCTTGTTTATTTGATTGTCGGTTTCGGGTCTGGCTGGGTAGGCTAATCTCCAGCCCATGCCGGCAGTCTCTTCCCTCTGCATGTTGAGTGTATACATCCTGCCCTAGTATTGTGCCTTCTTTTGCCTTCAAGGAAGCCTCGATACGCTACAACCATGACGCCGTCCTTCGAAGTATCCATTTTCATTTCATACCACCGTAAATGCTACTACTAAGCAAATATTCAGCATCATGATACGCGCCTAATTCTTATCTTGTCGATTATCTACGTTTGCATCAGCTTGTGAACTGATTAAAGATTACGTGGTAATTCAACTGCGTCTGCAAAGTGACCACCAGGTTGATGTTTGGAGTGGCCTATAATTGCAAAAGAGACGAATGGTGTTACCAGGCTGGGTAGCCTTAATCGAGATGACTCGTGTTTACTTCAGCAAGATGAGTATTCATTGAAGAAACCACTCAGTAAAGATCAGTCGTGAACATCAACTCTGCATTAGGAAGATCAAGAGCAGCCTTAGTCATGTGATTCAATGAAAAATTGCGGTCGGTGAAGACATTCAAAACTTACAGTGGCAAAACGCACTTTGTTACGGCTGCCTGCGGTTCAGCGGTAAAGAAGAAGGTCCCACTAATGCCTCGAATGGTAAGTGAGAAGTTACGAACGATCTCAAACCGACTGATTATTAGCTTTGTTTTGAACGTAGAGTTGGATGTTTTCTGATGCAGAAGCAAGCTAATTGCCTCGGAGCTTTCTCTTTGACGCTAATTCTTGGGGCGATTTTGCATTGCATTCCAAGAAGTAAATCAGTAAGAGCTCAGCAAAATTAATGCTTTCTTGAAATGCACTAAAATGTGTACAGTGAACACGAATAGAAAGTGTTGTCTAAGTCTGTCACTGCAGATCAGGTTCAGGACTCTTCTCACATTACTTGGGGAGCGAGGAGTTGATGGTTGAGCGTCTGGTGGATGTCACCATCTCTCGAGTGAAATCGCAGTGCAGACGTGGCCGTAAAGTCTCGTCAAACGGTCCGTTACGACTGGTCATGTAGAGATGTATCTGGCTGACTGCGGCTTTTTACTTTGTTCACCATCGTCTGCTCCATGCCGCCGTCTCTTCTCACCTCCATTCCTGCTCCCGTCTTCTATTGCAGCACTGTACAATTCTACCTCCAAGCATAAATGTGATACCTTCTACGCAGTTGAAAATGTTTCCATAATTCACTCTGTTACAGGCAGGTAAGATTTTCCTTTTTTGATTAAAAGTTGCAATTTTATAAATCGGAATACTTTCCTTCGGAACGCTAATTCTTCTTTTCTAATTTACAGCCAAAAGTGGAAAGGATAAAGTTGGGTAGGCATGATTTGTATGTCAGGGTTGTGGATGCCATCTTTCTGATCTCCGCTACTAACCTTCAAATTTGCCGCCTTCATCGCCTTAAAGTTCGTATACATTTGGCTTACAACCACTTAGGTTTCTGTATGTAAGTTCTTTTCTTACATTGTATAAGCACTTGCCAGTGGTTCTTCCTAATGTGGTGTTCTGTTCGGCTAGTTTACTGGGCTATTTCCACAAGAAGTCTTAGATTTGTGCTAAACGAGAGGGAGGAGTAGTACGAAGTGCCCAATTTCATCGGTGTGCTGCAACTCAGAAAGAGTGTTTGTGTTGTGGTGTGTGTGCGTGTCTTCCCTGTTTATAAGGTATTACAGGATAAATGTAAGGAGGTGAATAATGAAGAGGAGGGGCATAGAAACAAACACGATGCTGCGATGACTCAATGCACTGAAGTAAGACAAGAATCGAGTGGACAGGTATTTATTCCAGTCAAGTTATGTGCACCACTAAAAATGAGAAAATTCTTGGCATCCTTTGCTTCGGTTTTACTGGTGGACATGTTTTCAATCTTCCTGTTGATTTTCGTTATCATCACATTGCTCTTTGGTAGTTGCATTTGCGTCAGTCATGAGAACTGCATGCGATGAATTACTGGTTGTGGTTCCCATCCTAACATTCCTTTTGTTATTGGGAATTGGTATGGAAGTCTGTGCTCCTAATAGATAATGCGTTAGGGATTAGATGGAAGGGGGCAGAACTTGATGAGAAAACCCTGCTGTGGAAGTGGACTACGTACGCTCACTACAAGGCGCATTTTCTTCTTCTTTTTAAAAAAGGTAAAGATGCAGACAACCTCGTGCTTTCTTTACTCATCCTGTTTGCAAACCTGCCTCAAGAAGGGTCACTTCTTTTCCTGCTTCAGACAAGCAATCTGTGATACCGCGACCACCTCATCCCATCAATCTACATTTACGTTGCAAGAGTGTCATCATCTTCTACTCTCTCTGCATGTCATTCCTACTACACATGTTGAGGACTTGGCAAGCCCTTTTTTGCTGCTGTGTTTTCTGTGTCTGCTGAAATAGACTTGATCCTTCTGTGTGGAAAATCAGTGAAATCTTGTTCTTCCATTGTTGCAGTGTTGCACCCTAGTCGCATTGTAGACATTTAATTGCGCTTTGCTTTGTGATTGTGCAGCCACGTGTCTCCGCTTACTTAGCAATAAATTTTGCGAATCCCAGTCATTGTCTTGTTCTCTTACAAAGTAGATTAAAATCAAAGTGTAAGGAGGAGGACCTGTTGATAGGTAGGTAGGTAAGTTGGTCCAATTCACTGTGGTGTCCCTTGCATTCTATGGTGAAGTGTGAGTGATGAGCGTTGACAAAGATGAGATCGGAGTAAGTCGATCACAATGAGCGTAGACTCTATCCTAATAGTCTGCAACTCCCACTTAGCCGATAAAAATTTCGTCTATAGTCAGTAAAGCACAAAGTGAGACCTGAAAACAAGACTGTTGCTCCACTTTGGCTATTTGGAAATAAGAGGACGATTTCTAGTAGTCTAGATGTCTCTGCCTCTTAGAGAAGATGGCAATACACCTGCTTTTATAGAATCCATTGGATTGCAGCATCACAACAGCAAGTTCTCGCATCTCTCAGATGCATCCGATAGCACTGAATGCATCTCCCCAAAGTCGTTTAGAGAAACGTGTCAGCGGTGTTGGTGCAGCACTTACTGAACACTTTTCATTCGGGGTTAAACAAACTGTTCCATCACAATGACTGACAACAATTTCAGGCAAATGATTCTGCATGGCTTCAGTTTCATCGTAAGCATTGGCATACACAATCGCTCACTACTTTATTTAATCTTGTGGGATGATTAATAGGATGCGTCTCGTAGAATGGTCACGCACTTGTCGCATCATGTCCCTCCATCGAGTGGGTTGTCTCTGCTGCAGACAAGTCGAAGCGTCTCATGCGAATCAGCCACTTCTTTGTTGTCGTCTATATGGATATGCCAGATGCAACCAGCTGAACGTGCCTGTAGGTGTGCTTTGAAAAAAATTTCTGGCTGATACATTACTGAGGTGACACTGTGCGTGTCAGCGAATTGGAGAACCTCAAAATGAATTGCTTCGATTTATTTGAAAGGTGGTTGGATGTTGGTGGTGTACTCTGCTTGATCTGGTCGTCGAAGGAGGCGCAACGGCAGAACCAGAGCGAGCCAGTTAGCTAAGCGATCGACCAGTCACCCCATTCATCAAGCGAGATCACATATTGTAGTGGTATGCCCAACAAATTTGCGCATTGCATAGATTTTAGCTGTGTATTGGCATTCGAATGTGCGTCACACAAACACTGAGGCACTCAGTCAAAAGGTCGTCTTTTACGGTTGAGGTGATGAAATTCTCGGCTACTGCAGATTTGAGGCATGAAAATATGCTCTGTTAGAGACACAGAATAAACTGCCAGTGTATGCCTACTTTAAGGATTTGTGTATTGTATTCTCTGATAGTCATTATCATGGTTGGCTGCCAGCGGTCATTCAGTAATGCTTTTGCAAGGACACATTGTAGGCCCATCTTACGCGTAACGCAGGAAAATAATTAAATATCTCTAAATTATTCGCGGTCAAATGTAATCGTAAGCCTAATCCTCCTTCATCATGATTTCGTCAGCTCTTTCAGTTGACCTAGTGGTGGGTCCTCGTCTTATTTAGTTCCTCGATTGGAGACTTTCCTTCACCACCGAGATAACTTGACGCTTAACTTGGAGGTGTGTGAAGGAGGTTGGGCGTTTCCTTCAAGAAGTGATGGTGATCAATCAGCAATTCGAACACGACTATTTAGTCCCCTTAATTTTGGCTTAGAAAATATAAGTGGAATAAGCGTGATAGTAGGTGCAGGTGGAACTTAGACCCAATGATCTACATTTGTTCGTTTCTCCGATTCTATTTACGTCTTGGATGCACTGCATCTACGGCCATTCAAATGGCTGAAACCCATTAAACTTATAGCAGCCATGCCTTACAATTTGGCCACAACTTACTGTTCCATTAGATCCCTTTTAGGTCAAAATCTAGCCTTAATAAATCAAATCACTTCTGTATTGCTTACATTATCCTAGATGGTCTTTTGTTTACCTATGTGGCAGACAAAAAGGCTGCACGTTATTTAAAAAATGCCTCACAAATGTGATTTGAAACAACCCAAGCTAAGGTTTACTTTTCATTAATGCAGTGAATTGGTATAGCAACGGAGCAAACAATAAAGCAGGACTTTTACGTTAACTTCGTAGGCAAACTTCCGAAGTCTTAAGAAATTGCATTTCAGCATGGCTTAGGAGCATTGTTCACCCAAAACGATTCTTCTACTGTTGTTCCAGGCTTCTTATACCCTCTGCTATAAGCAGACAGTGGTGACGAAAAGTATACAAAAATTTCTCAGCTTTTAATGGAACAAGTGGTCTGCAACTCCCTCCTACGAAGAGTCCTTGGGTGGATATCTGTCCTGTTTACACACGACGTTGGACAAGTCATTATGGTCTAACTACCACGTGACGCGGATACCATCTGCTCCTACCATCTAGTCAAGTTTGTGATGAATAGAGGAAGCGTTGTATGCTGCTTACGGTCCTGCGCTACAAAGTTCTCAACTAGTGACTAACTTAAAACCCTTATATTGTGGTCCACTGCATTATGCTCTAACATCATGTCAGCCTTTCATTTACAATTCCACCTGCTCGCAAACAACTCCCACTTATTCTTATAAGTATACCACAAGCTAGAAGGAGTGTCATGCAGACTCCTTCCGACTTCCGTGTAACTGAATTAATAGTAAACATAAATGCATTTCCACACTTGATCACATGATTGAGATTGCTTCAGCGTTTCTAAGATTGCCTACAGTAGAGGAGAAGAGGATGACAGCAGAAGCGTCAGCACTGGCGCCGATGTCTGCAGAATGAAATTGAGTGACTGTCCAAAACTGGCTCAAAGGCCGTCTGCAGCACTGGTTCATGCGCAACGCAAAAGCTGTCTGTCTGTAGCTACCAGTCACGATGGGGCAAATGATGCAGCTCTTTCTCCACCTAAGTCCATTCATGAGTTACTTTTGCCAAGGATTTTGCTCACACTGAAAGCTCCTTGCGTAACTTAAAAGAAAAGCTGGCAGAATAGACTCCTAAGCAAGAGATAGAGAGCATGTTGAGACTTCCAAAGAAATAAAGCAAATGAACCTCTCTGCACGATGCAAGCATTAATCATCTTCAAATCGAGCACTCCATGGTTTATGTTAGTTACTGACGTTAGTGAATCAGCCTTGGGAAACACGCCATTGCTTGAGCGAAAGCCGCAGTCAACAAAATGCTGGTGGACAGCGTAACGTAGCATGTTCTCTTTACAACCTTGACAGTGGTTAGAAACTTAATAAACTGCCTGATAATGAGGAGGTCTGCAGTGAGGACGGGTTATTAGGCGTTGGTTGAATGGTGTCGGAGGTAGACTAGCCGATTGTACCTCGGGATGATGACCAGAAGCAACACAATTTCGCAATTTATTTAGGAAAGAGAATGCAGATTATCAGTGCACAGACTCTGCCTTGCAAACATTGGAGTGTGACTTGTAATGGCACAGTTGTGATACCAAAGCAAACTCTATTAATTACCATAATTAATGAAGGTATTAGTCACGCGCTTGCCTAATGCAAGCTCCAAAAGCACAAGTCCTTCCTTAATCTTTCATGCATTAAATTGTTTTAATGATCCAACAACTAGTAAGCTTGATGGTCCATGCTTTCAAAAATGAGTCCAGTTATTTCTTTGAGCATCGTTAATCGCTACATATAAAGTGCCCGCTTGACCTTGCTCCTAATTCCGCAAGTCTCACGTTCACTAGACGTGTTTTCGTGGGACTGCAGGTAGCTCTCCTCCGTACGTCGAATGCTTTCTTACAGTGGCTTTTGCTTTATTTCTGCCGGGCTTCCATTTTAGCGCACAAAATCGAGGCTATCTAATGCTTTAGGCACAGTTTCGTCTTATCGGCAATCATCGCAACTCGCACTTATGCAAAGGACTGTGCTGTTGTAGGTGACCAAGCCGACCGAGCTGATAATTTTCAATTCAAAAGGTCTCGAAATATTGCCTACGTCCCATCAAGACAGTGGATCAATCGGTGTGCACTTGTTAAAAACCCGTCCTGCCAGTAGCTTTTGCAAAAGACGCAGATGTTTCCCTTAGTCTCCTTTCCCCCGTCCAGCCTTCCCGTGTGTTGATGAACCGGATAGTAAGGCGACCTTTGACATCAGCATCGCCTTACTATCCGGTTCATCAACACACGGGAAGGCTGGACGAGGGAAAGCAGACTAAGGATAACATCAACATCTTTTACAAGAGCTCCTCACAGGACGGGTTTTTAAAAGGTGAAACTTACTGCAAGAAATAACTGGGCCTATTTTAAAATGTATGGACCTCCGAGCCCACTGGCTGTTGGAGCATTAAAACAATTCGATGCATTGAAGTCGAAGGAAGGATTTGTGCCTTACAAGCTTGTAGCAGGTGAGCGCATACTTAACGCCTTCATTAATTGCGGTAGTTGAAATATTCCGCTTTGGTATCACAAATGCTATTTACAAATCATACTAAGAGTTCTATGTATTTACTTTTTCTTGGTCTTCAAACGCTCTAGACGAGCAGACTGACTGTGAAGCGGTACCTACATTGGCAGCACTTGAAGCGGGGAACAGAAGCTGGAGTTATGCGTGCCTGGAATACTCTTGCGCCTCGTACAGTCCTGACGATCCTTCATGAGATTCGTTTTCCCCGAACGCATCTCACACATCCAAACACAGTCATCAAGTGGCCCCCTCAACTTCTCGCGTACCGTTTCTGGTGTTGTCTAAGCAGCAGTCCTCCTTCTTTCTTTTAAACCCAAGGCCGTCTTCGTTGCCGATAGCAGATGTGGCTTTGTACGGACGCACCTGCTTATAGACACAGAGGTGATGAAGGCAGTTCTATTTATGCCTGTCTCCTCTAGCTTATTTGGGATGTCGATCAGAGTGGTCGTTCTTCTGTCTCATAAAAATCCTTTGATACAACATTTTGAGGTTATTTTTTGACAGGTGGGTTATTGCATGGAACCGCTAAATATCATTCCTTTATCTCAGTTCAAAACTGATTCAATGTGCGACATATGGGAATAAGGAATTTTTAATTAGAATCATAGGCAGTGAGGCAAAAGTGTTGCAGCACACATGGCATCCCTATCCCTAATTTCATTAGAGGAAAAGCACGAATTTGACTGCATGACTCTAAACTGCAGTACAAGTTGATGAAGTATTGAGTGGATGAAATGAAGGCATAGGCATCATGAGGTTAAAAGGACTAGTGTTGGTTGGGGTGGATGTTGTTCACGTGATTCAGCTTGTAACGTATTGATACTGAGATAGGATACGATAAGCTATTCCTTTTACCTCCATGACATGAGGGAAGTGAAAACAGGACGTCTACTGAACTCTGCAATTACATGTGCTGCATTTCATTAGCGACTTGAGAAATAGCATTGCTTTCCATCCTAAAATTCTCTAACTACTCATCTATTTTGATTCCTCTGCTTTCCCCCTTACGAACACGAGGGCTTCTATTCCAGTACTTGTCGAATAGCTTTGGTGATAGACTTGATGCACTCCTTCCTCCTTTAATCCATGTGATTTAGGTGACCTTATCGCTGTTTCTTTCAAGCAGACGATAATTCACACTCACAAGACCAACTTTATGAAGCAGCACAACTCAAGGAATCGACACGTGATTGTGTAGGAAGCGAGTTTGTCCGATAGTAGAAAGGAGAGTAGCAGGAGTGGCATTCAACCATTGACGTGAACAATGACCGGAAGCCGAGGCCATCAAAACTGCTTATATGGCAGGAGAGTGTTTAAGGCTTTGTGCCAGTCCCATTCATGTAATCGAATGGCTAAAAGCGCTGAATATGACGAATCTTCTGCTCGAATTATGGACAATTCTAATGGGTGGATGGAAAGGATGGAGTCCACCTGTCTCATACACAGTGGATTGATGCTTGTTAAGAAGTGATGTCAAATTCAAGCTCTCTTTAAAAGCCTAATATTATGAGATAAAACACAAATAACGATTTTACAGTTCTAGTGATATAGAAATCGAGGAATTGATCTGTTCATTGGAAGCTCTCTTGATGCTACTTAACTCTCTTGCTCACCTGAGTTTGTAGCATTAGCCACACATTAACTCAATAAAGTCAATCGACGGAATTGGAAACAAGATTTGTATTTACTTCTTAAAGCATCATCAGATTCAGCATCGTTCCGCATCAGTGGGTCGACGAGCGTTGAGTCTTTGATGTGAATAAAATGATAAGATCCCCCATTCGATTCTTCTCACTTTCTATCTACTGCTACTTCAAAATATTTATCGTTATTTCGATAGTCGACCCGTCATATGCAAACAACTTTCACTTATATACGTGAATATTCTGCCTCCCATTCATTTCCTCCGAATTCATATTCGACTGTAGTGTCGTTGCACGCATGAGCTGCCAATGTCAGAAACATGCTACTTCGCTCCATTCACTTTGCAGCTTTGAAGTCTTAAAACCATTCCTATTGAGACTAAAAGAAAGGAAAAAGAACACAAATGTCCTACCTCAGTTTTCCGTTTTTAAACGCTTTAAGTTAAACTGCTCTGAGTTAAACTTTTTGCGAAAACATGGACAATGCGCAGTTCGGATGGAGGGGCAATGCCACGATCTGTAAAACTGCTGCCCAAACTTTAATGTTTGCATCCAGATCTTTGAGCAATGCGAATTCAAATTAAATTACAAAGTTACAAGTTTCCCATAACCGTCATTGTTTTACTTGATAGCAGAGATAATATTTACTGATATAAGAAGGTGAGAGCACTCCGAAAGAACGGCCGGATGACATGGATGAGCTAGTGAGGATGCCGTGGTGGATGCTGAGCACACGACCGCCACTTACACGCCAGAGGGTAGGATCGATTGGCCATGTATTTGTTGCTTCTAATTCTCCTTCACGTCCGTGTAGGGTGGATTGCTGGCCGAGAAACTGAGTGAGAGAAAAGCTTATGACAAAGACTTTTTTGTGCTGCTATGATTGCTGGGCGACCAAAAATTGCATAATTGTTTTCTCCTAAATGGTCCTCAACAGGTATGAATTGCTCATCATTCTATGCCGAAAAGACCTTGCTTTGTTCCTATTTGTAGTGGACTGCAGACACAATTGTTGGCAACAAATCGTTTGCTTACAAAGACCGAATGTTAATGGTGCCTTCGATCTGTCTACGCGATGAGATTTCGATACAACTGGGGGCTGTAGGAGAGAAACTTTTTAAGAAGTGTAAGATCAGTCAATCGGCGGAAGGAAAGTGCTACTCCTAGAAGGCGATTGGAAACCATTCTTTACTGCTGCAATGCCTGCCCACGAGAGGGCGCATACACGAGATTGTGGGAAGATTAGGGAAGACCGGGCTTGTAATGCCTACTACTGAAGCAGGTGTCTTCTGCATCATAGGAACCAGGTGGAGTGCAGACAGGTGCGTTGCTGGAAGGTGACGGAGCAACAGTGGTGGTGGAGTCTGTGGTACGTAGAGAACTGGTGTTGTCGTTGAACGCAGCACTGTAGGCTACGTAGGGCTAGGTGTCGGAGGGGCTGGAAGCCGTCATTCGAACTGCATCGGTGGTACAGGAAGTGAGGGTGGCAGAAATGGGGACGGAGCCTTAATCGAGGCAAGGCCATTGCCACGAAATTGGAGGCGAGGGTGGCTGAGTTCATAGGATTGACTATCGCCCTCTGTCCCCTACTTTTTATGCTTTTATCGCTCCCCTATTCGCCCATTCATGATGCAAAGTACTCAGCCACTTCATACAATTTGCATCCCGTGTTCACATAACCATCCATCATTTGCCCTTCATTGTTTTATTTTCTTCCTTCACTTCTTTCTTTTGTACTTAACTCAACGATTTGGTTTATCTGCTCGATATCGCACAGGTTCTTCTGAACAAGTCATTTGGTGCACTTTGTTTTGAGCTTTCTGAGAGTACTCTTGGAATGGTCACGTGTTTTGAGATTGCCTTAAGATTGGCCAACCCGCTTACGTGCACAGCGTCTCCATCGGTGAGACACGTGGTTAAAGTGTGGAGTCGTTAATATGTTTGAGGTTGGAAGAAGTTGATTTGTTCTAGGTGTGCGTAAGCACCACTAACCCAGTCATTCCAGTGCAGTTGTCTAGTCCCTTGTAGCTCTCAATGAGTTCGTCCTACAGGCAGACAATGCCAGCCACAGACACTGAGCGCGCGTCTGCCTCGTGAGCAGATCTGAAAGAGTCAGTAGGCAATCGTTTGCACGTTCAATGTACGCTCACCACTTGAGGGATTGGTTCGGATGACAAGGCAAAGATAAAATGCGTTTTATGTGGAGGGGAGAGGGGGAGGCGAAAGGGAGGCTGAAAGGTGAGTGCGCGTAGCATTCTCTTCTTCCTGTATACACACGGAATGAAGATGGAAGTGGTGACACAGTAGCACTGGACTCTCCTCGATGTGACTGAACCGGAGCTTGGAACTGGTCAAGTGCGCTCCTTTTCTCATTCTTAGATCCTGTTTGTTTGTACACAGCATTTGGCATCAAATTCCGTCGAAGTGGGCTTTACTTGTTAGAGACTGAAAAGCGGCCCGATCGCTTCTCGTGTTGACCTCTTCGCATTAGTACAGCCTCACTACATTCCTCTCCATAATGTGTTCGCGATTTGTCATACACTGGCCAGTTTCTGTCTACTTTAAGAAATTTGTGTTTTGTATTTTCTGAAAGCAATTGCCATCGTTGGCTATTAGTGGTCACTCTGTAACGCCCCATCGTTGCCATGTTTGTCGAAGCTACCATGTTGCATTTTTAACTTGATCCGTTTGTTAAGGTGATGGTTTCGTTGTTGTGGTCTTCGGCAAAGTAGTCATTGAACAGTATTTTAAATCAGCGGAGGTCAGCCGTTTGTTTATTTTAGCTTTCCCATGTAGCCATGGTAGATGTGGAGGCGAACCTGCAAATGCTTTCTGATCTTTATCAAATCGCCAGCAAATGTCAAGATAGTTTTAAGGCGGCCGGCACCGTTCACCAAATGCTATCTTTGCTGTTTGCTCGAGTGCCTTTTTCTCCTTTTGCTTTCCTGGCAGTTCGTACCAAGTTATGCTCCGAGGTAAATATTGTATTTCCTAATTTTGCGAGAGCGTTTACATTGCTCCACATAACAAAGAGCAATCAAACTGATTGGCTCGGTAGGTAGTGCCAATGCTGATGCTATTGGCCGAACTACAAAACATCTGGCCCATGACGGATGTTCTTTTGGCCTCTTCTTTGTCACCACTTTAGCTGAGACCAGTGTGTGTTAGCCCCCAAAATATGTTCCCTTTAAGTGTGCTGCAAAAACTACCATCGTATCATCGATGGGGCAGTTTTCAAGCCAATTCGTCACGTCGGCACACTCGCACAATTTAAAGAACGCCTGCATAACTTCCCACTCCACTCCGAGGTACCTCGGTTAATGATAGGCGCTAAAGCTTTGCTCTACCTTTATCCGATATTTAGGTTGTTCAACGGTCTAGCAACTCACTATCGAGGGAGGAAAAGATGGCATTCGAGGGACAAACGCCATCAAAACTGCAGTAGGTAAGAAGACCTAGGTGAGGGGGTTCCCCGTCTACCTTATTTTAGCCTATGGAACCCAGTTTCTACACTAACAGTATGAACCACTTATCCTCCTCCTTGCATGACCTCAACAACTCGATCGACCCCATTTGCAGCAGTCATTCACTATTACACAAACAGCTACGTTCTGAACTCAGCGCGAGTAATAAAGTGTAGCCATCAGTCGAGCATAATCATGACCAAGCTAATGAAACTACCAAGCACAACTCACTGGAATCCAATTGCGCAACCGCCAACTGTACCATAAATTGATTTCCCAATTTATACGTCGCGCGACCGATCGCTCGCTTCTCGTTCCAAGCAGCCATGCGAATTTTCATAACTCCACCCACAAGAAGCCTTCCAAACATTCAACGTTCCTCACAAGCACAAGCGTACCACCGCAGTTCCCGACCAGCATCTAGAGGAAGGTAAATGTATGCGTTGGTTGCTGCCATCTGTAGGGTGCTTTGTCTTTCACTTACTAGCGAGTGATAACAATGTGCAAGCTTGTAAATGCAAATAACTGCTTTGAGGGAGAAGTGGACAGAGAAAAGTGACACGATGCGATTAGGGTATTTACAAAACTGAACAGGAAGGCTAAGTGTTCCACGCCCTTTCCTTTATTCTATAGGACAGGTTCAAACATGGAAGGAGGACTTAATGAGGAATGTCTCGCTTTTTAGCTCCGCATTGCCTCGGCAATTGGTACATGAAAGTTTTTAGCGGGAGTACGTGCCATCACAGTGCAATATTACAGACAGACAGACAGCAATTAATTCATCGTTTTCGTGTGCGTGGTCTTCTCAACTAATTTGAAATGTCAATGTTAGTTTGATAAGTGCCAATTTGGTCCACGTCTGCATTGTTGAGGTCGTAGTTGTTAAGAGTGAAGCAAGAATTCTAAGTGGTGCACCACCTGTCCTCCTCTCACTCTGGCACTGACATATGTCTCATAATAATAACTAGGTACCGGACAAGGAGGTAGAAATAGATGAACGTCCAGTACTGACTCCTGCTCTGGCATTGTGAGGAAGGATTACGTGGTTGTTAGAAATTCGTGCGAAGTTCCATTACTGTGGGTTCTATTTGAGCAACAGAACAAGAGCGATCAGGTTTGGCTGTGCTTATCATCAGCACAAGTTCTGGCAGCTCTCCTTCCATTGATGAAAGTGGTCATTTTTCGGACTAGTGTTTGTCGTTAATTGAGATGGGTGATGAGGAGCGATTGAAGCAATGGCAACTGATTCCTTTTTACTGCAAGGGCTGGTACTGGTGGAAAATGATTATGAAAAAGGGTTAGGAAAGTAACAACAAGAAATAAAAACAATGTAGTTTAAAATGCACTTACTGTGGGTGCGAGCGCATCGCAAGCGCAAACTTTCGAATGGGAAGTGATGTCTTTGTTGAATTCCTTTTTGCGTGCATAGAAGGTGTGCGAAAATGACAAGACCATGTCATGAGCTTTAAAATAAATTATTCGATTTAACTAGTGCACCGGCGGATGCATCGTCAGCTCTCATTAAAGCTGAGGGAAGCTCGGAAAGTACGCACTTCAATCTCTGTTCACTCCAATCTCGGTTGCCAAAATGTGCCCCCACAAAATAAGCCTATTCTTTCAAAATGTTTAAAAGGGAAATTGAGAGGAGATTGGCAACGATTCTGCTACACTTGTGGCAGCAACAGCTACTCATTTTTTCTTTGACGTAGTTAAAATTTTGAAGAAGTTTTTGAATTACTAACTTGACTAATACCTCCGTTTTGAATTAGAGCATACGTCAAATTGCTTCTTACCCTCTAGTAAAATAGCTTTCACTGTCCTGCAGTAGTAGACATTATTGTGTACACTGATGTGTTTCAGTGTTGCGTCACTTTATTATAACTCGTCATTCAAAAGGAGGTGAAAATCCTCTCTACAGACTTCAGCCATTCCAAATAGAAGGCGTTAGGAGCTTAAAGTCTCGCAACGCAACTATTAAAACTAGAAATTAAATCGTGCCTCTTTGCTTTCCACCTTAATATCAGGTACCCCTTCTGCTTCATCATCTTGTTTGCTTTTAGTCGGCTTCTGTTTGTGTTCATGATCCCTAGGCAACCTAGAAGGCCGTCTGCGCAATCACCTTGTCTACACTATAGTAACTTGATTTATAATGAATCATCAGGCTTTTCGTATTACCGTCACAAGAGTAAGAGTTTATGGTGGAAAAGAAGATACCGTTGGAGACCAGTATCAGCAGAGAATTCTGGGGAATGATTTGAATCATATGCTATAATTAGCTTAGTAGGCGATTTCAGGCGCTGATTTTCTACGTAATGTTCAAGTCCCTCCCCAATATACTACTGGGGTCAATTTAGCTGTTTTATTAATAAGCAATAACGCTGGCGGCATCTGCAACGCTCACTTAGTGGCCACAAACACACCCATGAATAACTTTGATGTCCCCTGCAAGTGGTAGGTGTATGTCATTGATAACGAAGAAGAGGACTACCACTAGCTTCTCACAACGTTTGCTTGCTCGTGAAAGAGACCTCTGCTTCACCCAATGGTGAGAAATAATTGAATTGCCATCTGCATCTTGTCGGCTCACATAATGTGTGGGTTAATCCCAATTAGTATTAAACCAGTTAAGTTGCTGATGCAAGCCTACATCGAATTGTCTTGATTTTTCATGTTTTTTTTCTTTAAATAAACAAAAATCTCTAAGCCGTTACCTTTACACTTTCAATGTCTGCCAGCGCCCACTCAGATCTACAAGTTAAAAGTGCCAAAATGATGTAACAAAGACTTAAAAAAACAATGTGCTCCGAAACCAGTTAGGTGAGGATTTACGTGAGTTGCGTGCAGAAATGCGCATGATGTCGACTTCATGTCCACGCATTTTCTCGTAGCAGGTGTATCATTGAATTGAAGGTGCGTCCTATGTGGTTGGATTGGAAAAAGCAAACAATGTGCGAAAGCAAACAAAGCATACATAGGCGGCAGCAGTAATGAATACTACAATGCTACGGCATCCCAACCAGTCTTACGCGTTGTCAATAGGGTGTCAGCACCAAAATCAGGTGGAGCAGTGGCTTACTGGGCTCGAATTTAATCACATGTACAATCACGGCTGCACATGCCTTCTGGTCACCTCTCGACATGGCACGCTAAGCCATGGCTCACCTGATTCAGGTATAGCCAGCCGGCCATGGCTTAGACATCCGACGTCCGCGTATGCGTCATCCACGGCTTGCGCAGAGCTGTCCACTATCGCAAACTGCAGAGGCTGTGCTTTCTGCTCGGAACGGACCTCCTTCTATGCTAATAGTTGTTTCTTGCCTGATTTGGATAGTAACGATAACCTGTAGGGCAAAGTAAGATGTCCGATACTGAACCTTAAGCGGCGGACTAATACCACCACCTCTTAAGTGAAAATGCCGTCATTTGAGTTTGCCCTGTAAAGATCGCGATAATGAGAAAACTACAGCACACAATGCCTCATAACTGATTGCAGTCTACACATGCTCTACTTTGGCCTGTTACCACCCCAAGGAGGGCACACCACACCATAATGGTGGCAATGAGAGGCAAATTCTATCTAATTATAAAAGCATCGTAATGTCCGTCTCTGCGTGTTGCACCTTGGTGCGTTGTGGCAGCAGTAATGGCATTGAGAATTGTTGGGTGAAATGCGCGACTTCCAACAGAAGAGTCGCCAATGTCGTGCACCATGACAATCACCCGAACCACATGTTCCACATAATTGGTGCTGGCAACAGGAACCGGAGTACACTTTAAGCCGTGTCTTCGTGAAGACGTTGGTTATGTGAGTAAGGCGCACTCCCTTTCACACCCTACTAGCTGATTATCGATAAGATGGACAGAATGATAGGCGAAACTAAGAATAAGACAGCAAGGGCAACATTAGACACTCGAAAGAATTGTAAACTATGTTGTTTATTATATGGCTTTGCTATAATGCAACTTCAGCCTTAAATTGGTGATTGGTATAAGAAATAGTCTAGTTGAAGAGTGTTGAAGAGCCTGCTATGGCATTGGAGTGGTGGAAGTAAGTAGGATAATCCAGTTCAGATAAGACACCTTAAAAAGAAGCAAAGAAGCCTTTAAATTTGAATTTAAATTTCACAGGACTGCGATCTGACTTCTTCAACCAAGCTTCCCCCAATGGTCTCCTTCACCCTCAACTCTCACGAACATGTTCTATTGGAGCAGGTCTGGCTACAGGACGAGTACGTCCCAGAAGGGCAGGTCTGGCCACAACACGAACACGTCCTGGAGGGGCAGGTCTGGCCACAACACGAATACCTCTGATAGCCCACTTTAAGTAGGTAGAACAGAAGTTGCATCAGCTTTTGCAAGTCGCTTTGCGCCACTACACTCTCTTCAAGCACAGCTCCTTCCAGTTCGCCCAACTCTCTGCTGACCATCAAATTGTCAGCGTTACCTTGTCCTCTGTTGTACAACCACTTGAGCAAATAAATGATCAGTTTAGTTATATCATCCGTGGTTCACTGATATGTGTTGCATGTATTGCCTGAGCATGAGCCGCAACTTCCTCCTTCCATGACTGCAAATATTGTGATGGAGATTGTTTATTGTTCTCTGATGTTTCATGCAATTATTTTATACTGCTTTGAACTCACCTGATCCTCATGCATAGTGACACATGGCCGTACTTTAGTCATCCATGTGATTGTCTTTGTCATAGCTTTCAGGTGTCTTCACACCTCTACTTCTTCGGTCCCTGAAGAGCACAACTGGTCTAATTTGAAACGTGCCAAAGCAAGCCCATTTAACAGAGAGGCAAGTGAATGTAATGCATTCTGTGTCTCTCTCATCCACTTCCGATTTCATACCCTTGATATGAGAGGGAGCGCAGTCTGCGAAGGCCATCCCAACTTCAAATTCGCCCGTCTTATCCTGCAGGTGATAAGCACTTTCGAACCCCTAAATTAGTCCCTTGTTGCGTGCACCTCGCGAAATCTCGGCACTTTAATGCATTATATCTTATTTAATAAGTTGATATACGTAAGCATTACAAGTAAGCTCCAGTTCGATGTACCCGCATCTCCACTCTATGACCTACACTTTTGCTTTCGTTTGGATGCCTACCCATTTGGCTAGAATCCTGTCAGTTTGCCTGCCTCCCCAATGCATTGTTAGGCATGCACACTCATTACTTGTCCTAACATCTAGCAAGCTGCAGCATTGTCCTCTCTTTTTTCGACTACCTGTGCCTTAGCCTCACACATTGTCTCGGTTCCTCTCTCCTCTTGCCTCACTCCTCCCATCCGATTGGTCATCTCTTCCACCATCGCCTCAATGTCTGCCTGCCTGCGTGCCTGTATATTTGACTGCATTTCCACTGGCTTGCCTACCCACTCACTGCTGCATTAGGCTGGCTAGCTTGATGACTGCTTTGATTTCTGGCAGGCTGCGGCAATTGGTCATTAATGCGAGTTGCCCAATCAAATGCTTTCCACTGCATGTCGATAAAAGGCCATGACAGAGTTATTTTTTGATCATAAAGAATGAATGCAGTTGCCTTTGCAATGACTTATAACACATATCTATCTGAACGTTCTCCATAATGCTTTCTAACGTATTCATACTCATTACTGTAGCCAATGAATAAAGGGTGCAAGTTGAGGAATATTCGTGAACTAACTCGTTTGCATTGGTCATTGTCGAGTGGCATTTATTGTTATCAAGGTGCGAATTAATGCTTTTATACCACAAATACATTTACCTATTCGTTACATGTGCTTCTCGTAAGCAGCAGTTGTAAGCAGTGTCGTGGGAGTTGAGGTCAAGCTCCCTCTCCAATGAAATTTGTAAGCCGCCACTTTCTGCCGTTTTGTGTCTATAAAGAAGTCCAGGCACTAGACCTCGTAAAAGTTCAAACACTTGTTGCATTCGTGGCTGAGGCAGGCTTTGGTGAATTTCCTATGGTACGTTCTTTTAGTAAGTCAAACACAAATTTCCACTAATGCACGCTTGTCGATATAATTTAGAACGGATCAAGAGCGCCAATTTTTCGGGGTATACAAATAGCAAACTTGACACTTTTCTGCCACAATTGCTCTTAATTCCAAAAGTTTGCTGCTTCACTATCACTGGCTTCACCTCTACGTCAATTTTTTTTCGTTTATTTTTTACTTGTGACTGGTCGTGCTGCAGTTTTGATTGCGAAGTTACGATATTCTAGCTAATAAATAGCCGATATGTGTAGTGACGCTTGAATTGACACAAACATACGCGCACATTTGTTCCCAAAACTAACGACTGGCCAAAATTAGATGGAGATCTTACGAAAATAATAAGGAAGACTCAAATACAATGAACAGGTGGACGGAAAATTGCCGCACACGAAGCTCACAACTCTTTTTGCTTTCACTCTTGGCAAGATTTTCAAACTCCCGTAATTAAGTGATGGTTGTGTAGAATAGCCAAAAGAATAGGAAATCAGGGCTCAGGATGAATTTTGATGGATGTGAATGTGAGCATTGCATTAACACTGCGTAAGATGCGGAGCAATCAGGTACACATCTTCATTCGGGAGAAGTTCATCCTTGGAAGAGCCTCCAAGTGACACATTGGTGATAGTGACGGGTACAACCATCAAATGAAGGCAAGTGCTTCATCTCTCCTCTTTAGTGATTAAGTTCTACTCGTGGTATATGCGAGATACTGCTCTGCAGATTGTTGTAACTGGTTATCATCGCTTTCTGAGAGTCAACGAATCCACATTAACTCAATTCTGCATTGCGCCTGGATTATATTCTCCATCAAACAATTCTAACAAAAGGCTCGTAAAAGCACTTTATTTAATGCTACTAACTTATGCGAATCCGCAGAGCTGCCTTGAAGCATGTCTAACGGTAAGTGAACAATTTCTGCTGCTGCGTTATCTTGCAGAGAAGTAGTGCGTATCCATCCCTACATGCAGATAGCAAAGGAAAGACACACTCTGGATGCACTAAAATTGGCAGGATGCGTCGCTGGCTTTGGAGCTGACAAATGCTATTTCGTCGCAGCACTGGAGAAATGGAAATAGTGCCTATCAGACTTGTGGACAAATTATATGCTCCTGACGAGGTTGCAATAGCCAATGCATGAAGCGAATTGATGAAAGCCCCATTTTCACGAAAAATTGCTGGCCTTTACTGTCTCTGCTACTCTCGATTTTGCCGCCTTAACCCTTCCCATTTGCCTGCGTCAATTCTTGCCTTAATTGTAGAGGAGAGTAAGGTTGACAGCCTCTCAGGAGCAGGCTGAGAAGGAAATAGAAAGAGGTAATAAAAATGGGAAGGGTTTGGAAGAAAATGTAGTGATATTAAGACTCGATGGCTATTCAGTGTGTGGGGCTCATTGCAAACACTTTATTTCCTCCATTCGGACATCACTTTTATTTATTTGTCCATCTACCCTCTGTTCAAGCAGATGTTGTGAGCATTCTCAGTGCAATTTATTGGCATAATTACATTCAAGGATAAACATGAAGCTGGTGCTCGTGATGTGGACTCACAGACTTCTCTTGACACGTCTAGCCGGAAAAGCTGTCATCAAATTTGATGGAAAGGGAATCGCAGCAAATTGAAGCCAAAGGAACCCAAAGGAAGAGATGCCATCACCTAGCCTTAATTTCTATGAATTTCGACACCTCCCAACACTTTTGCCTTTTGAAGCCCTTTGAACGGAGAAGGAAGTAGCAGTAAGGAAACAAAGGGCACAGTCTACGAGGACAAAACGAAACAGGAGAAGGGTGATGGGGATGAATTGAAATGCAGTATGGACGATATCGTAGAGTGCTGCGACGGTTATATTGCCTCGTGTTATTCTAATTGAATTCTTCCTTCTTAACACGTGCTACATGCAGTGTGCCGTGTGACCTATTGCAGAGTCATGTTTGCTGGCTGATAGAGCACAATTTATTTTAGTTGCGATTTAGCGGATGAATTAAAACTCATGTGCGCCTCTTCATTGTGACTGAACTACACACGCTCTTCGGCAGAGAGCTGGAAGTGTCAAACCTTTTCTCAAAGCCTTCCAACTTTGCGCACCATGCGAACCCGGAATATAGTTCACGATCAAAGCAATCTCAATACCAATCTTCAATTCACCGCAGCATCATTTCGAAACAACCTAACTATTTACGCATGTACAATTTCTCATATTCTGAAAAAAGAACGAACTTAAAGCCAAATGATGTAATGGAATGGATACTAGCTCACAAGATTTCGGCGACTGAGACCGTGGTCTATTTAACGACAAAATCTTCACCCACTTCAAATCGCTGGTTTCCTACTTTACTTTTTTAACGGTTAGGTAATATGCTTGACCCAAATCTACAGGCATTAGAATGTCTTTCGTTGTGGTGAATATGCGGCAAGAAAAGTGCTTAGCATAGTTACTCTTACCCTAGTAAGCACAAAGATACATTTTAGAGTGACCTGGACTCTGCAAGTAAAGCGGATGGGAGAAAGAAATACACCTTACGAAGAAAGGCGGAGGAGAAAAAGCACCATAGGCAACGCATCATGGCGAGCAGGTGCTCACGCTCCTCCGTGTAGTCTGCCCTCATCTGTGTCGCCTCCACTGTACAGCCCACCTCACCAAATTCCTTTCCTTCGTTGTACCATCGCAGACTCTAAAGAGAGGACAAATTGAATATGAATAGGAGTAAGAGCAGAACCCGGATATCAGTCTTCCTACCACACTTCTTATTTAGTGAAGTGATTTCGCAGGTATCGAAAACGTCAGCTGCCCACACTGCCATTACAATTCACAACGAAGCATCACGACATCCGTGTTTTGCTCCCGAGAATCATCATCTTCTTCTTCCTCATTCTTTGCACAAATTAAACCTTCATTTTTATGAAGACAGTCTGCCATCTCAGACGTCGCAGCTTGCTTTTTACACAAGAGAACATCACCTGAAGGGACCTTTAGCTGGTAAATCAGGGGAAATAAATGTCCCTGCTTCTCGTCTTAGCTGATAATATGCAGTACGATACTGAGATCCCACTTCACTGGTCTCAAGATCACCTGCCATTTTAAGATGGGTGCATTTAACTTGGGTCTACAAGGGCATATTGTATGCTGTCCTTACAGCATAACTAACACCCGTTGAAGTCATTTAGTATCAGGTGAGAGGTGGGCTGCATTTCTTTCATATTAATTCAAAGAGTCCGTTTAGCATGAACTGCAGTCAGTCTACAGACATAGATGTGGTAAACAATGATGCTGGATAGGCGATGTCAGTGATTAGGTTAAAGTTTACTTGCAGTGCTGTGTTGGTGTCCGTCAGTCGGGTAAGGGAGCACATAAAATCCGCGGCCCCACCGTGCCTATGTGCTTTTGAGTGGTCTTCCAGCAAACAAAGTCGCTTATGCACTGGGCTTCGCTTTTTTACTTTACTAGAATGGTTAGACTCTCACTGAGGATGCAAACAATGATTGTGTCTGGCATTGGGAGAAAATTTTGGTAGAAGAGGAGCTGTAACAATAATCTGCGTGGAAATCTATTGGAAAATGCACTTCGTAGAGCAAGCCTTTGCTACAGCTTTGCTTGCACAGTTACAATGCAATTTGCTTAGCAGATTCTGTAATGGATCTTAAGAAGTGCAGAAAGTTTGCAACACTGAAGAAGCTCAATAAAAGAGATTTGATACTTGTAACTCGGTGCACATTGTTGTCACACGATGGAATGTAGGTTAGATTTAGCTTGCCCCACTACTTGCGCTGTGATGGACAACAAATGGCCGCATTCTTGCGATCACCTCTTTGGGCTTACTTCAAAGAGAAGGCTTGGAAGAGTTATGCTTTTGTAGAGTTAATGGATTCGCTTAACGAAACATAGTTGATAAGTGGCAATTTAAAAATAATGCCATGGGAAAGAGCACAAGTATATCAGGTTCTTTTTTGGCTTTAATTTCGTTTTGATTGCATAGAAGAGGTTTTAAATACACGGCATTTATTGACGTAGTTTAAGTGTGCCACCTCTTCTGCCAAAGAATCAAAAGAGAAGGGAGACAATAATTTGAGAAATGTGTGGGTTTCGCGTAGTTGTTTGCCACTTATCTGAGATCCACAACACTTCGATTCGTATTGAGAGGTTTTACTACTTCTCGTTGGCCTAAGATCGCATCCTTTATAGGAAAAGCACTGTTAAACAGCAAAGGAGAGCGACTTCATAAGGCCTTGGATGCTTGTACCATAGATCTTAAAGGCGAACGCTTCGTCTTCAGCATTAAAGTAGAATTATTCAAACTATGCCTAGTTATTTGTCAATCGTACCATCACTCATCTCAAATTAGTAATGCTTTCATTAAAATTTGCATTTATTTGGATTATGCATGAACCTCGTAGAAACCTGCATCAGCCCGTGATAGACGGCAGTGGTTTTGTAATAGTTTTTAGTAGTTTTTGTGTTTATCTATTCCTTCTCCACTCCCACTGCGTCGCGGACGAATGAATTTTGACTGAAACCTGCAGCTATGATTCACATTTCCGTAGGCAGACGTGCAATACACATGCATTTTGTATAGTTCTTTTGATCTAGAAGAGGGTAACATGTGCCCTTACCTTCTGCTGTACAGCAGCCGTGTGGTTTATTCCGTGTTCAAACTCTCAAGGGTTTGGGAGCATGCAGTTTGTGTGTCTACCCTGCGTCACGATCCAAAGCGCATGCCGCCTACAGTACTTTGGCCTACTACTACTTGAGGGCAGATTTGAGGTGTCATAGTGCAACATTACCGAGACTTCATACTGAAGATCATTGAGCAAATTTTACTATCGAACACACCGAAAACATCTCTACAAGCTTTGTTAACTAAAAAATTTGTTAATGATCCAATGGCTTATTAAGAGAAATTGAAGTAATAATAACAGTAACAGTGAGGGAATACGCACCACAAGATAAGACGGATGCTGTTTGTCCTCGAGCAGAAGGAGGTATAATCCACTTTAACCCAACCGTATTCACTCTGTATCGGCTATAACGCAGTCAATACTGACTAAAATTGGTATTTTCAAATCCGTCAACGTAAATCAAACGAGTGAGCACCGAGGCTGAAGAGATTGGTGGCTACCTACCATTCACACTAACGGCAGCGTTATTGGAGCTGTCGTCCTTCAAGCTCAGCATTAAAGCTTCACCCTCTTCCATTGTATGGCTTAACAAGGCAAAATTCAACTTTTACTTCTACCACTGACGTCAGAGAACACTTCGACCCTTGCTTGCCTCTCACGAAACTCATTTCCAGATCCAAGTTGGAGAACTGCTGCAGTTCTGCTTAACCTGTCCTCGAGAAGAACAAAACAGCCACCGATCAGAGAGGCTTCCCTCGACACCAGACAGTGATAAAGACAACGAAGAGTAACATAAGGAAACCGCAACTGCTGAACAAATGGGAATTCCATGGCTTACATCGAATCAGCATTAATTCAGTCGAAAAGGAAGACTTAATGTGTATGGAGAGGAAGTGAGGTAGACAGTGAAAGATGTAGGATGTGGGGTGATGATGAGCAGATAAGTTGGAGGAATTGAAATAGGCCTATAGAGAACCCGACTTTGGAGGGATGGGAATTTGGGACCAAGTCAATTAGCCAAAGTCTAACATTCAGTCCAAAATCATCTTAACTCTGTGAATAATCATGAAATTGTTACTGTTAAACTCAAGTAGACGTGCATATCCCTTAAGGTCAGTGTTGCGATTCTCATTCTCTGATGCAATTTCTTAACGCAGATTGCCATTCTGTGTAGAAGGATTTATCTACACGCGTTGGAGCACCTGCCCTCACTAGCCGACAGCCAGCAGGTTATCAGTCTGTGTGTAGTACGTGTTCTGTGAAGTTATGCTTTGGTCTTCTCAAATATCATCATTATAAGTCCGACGTTTGGCATATTCCGTCAGCATGAGTGTATTAGCATGCTTACACGCACGTAGACATTAAAAATGAAGCGACGATTCCACCCACGAGAAGTATATTTGCACATCAAGGAATTGTATAAATAACTGACTCCACAAAGTTGCAATGGTGTGACTTTCGCCACTGAGATAAACGGATTGCACCTCATTACTTTCCTATTTCCTATTTTACAATCCCAATCTCCTCTCCATTTCCATGCAACATCATCCATGCTCTACTTCAGTAGTACGACTTTGTTATGTTTGCATGATTTATGTACTGCTGTATCCTGATTTTTGAATCCTAGGTGCAACTGTGAATCACTGCGGAGAAATTACTCAACCAAAGGACCACCACTGAGATGTGATTATGAACTGCGAGATTCAGCTAACACTGGTGCAAAATAAGATAGTGCTGGCTGTGCGTCGCGCTTAGTGAAAGTGAGAAGGACATGACGCCTGCATTGGGTGACGACCACAGCAGCGGGCTTGAGGCAACTGTGGGTCACTTCGAGGTTGGTCCGCACACTGGTGTCAATTCGTCTGGGAGCCCTGTTTCTGGACCCATACACCGCACACCTATCGTCTCCCTTCTCAACGAAACCAACAAATTTATTCCACTAGCCCATGGCTTCGGAACTACCGAATCGGTGTGCGTTTGATCTCCTGATTTTATTTGGCATTATTTACGCCCATTACTTCCATTCATATTGCGGTCTTAAAGCTAATCAAATTCTTTGCACCGGAATTCGTGGCGTTGCTTCATCACCACTTACCAGTCGTATTAGAGGGTAAAAATTATCGCGGCATTTTAATAAGGAGAGCGTGGAAATAGTGGGCATTTGAAAGTGTCATGAAGTCCACTCTCTAGAAAATGACACAAATTCTTTGAGTGATTGTTGAATACTAATCAGTTTAAAGGGTGAATAAGCAAAAGATCCTATTCTTTAATCGCGGTTCATATACAGTCCCAAATGTCAAATTCTATCTGAACTTTGGCATTGACCCACTGGATCCTACATACGCTTCCAGCACATAAACCTCCTTTTCCGATAAATCCTTCGACGGAGGAGGGAAGGCAGGTTTGCATGACCTGTAGTCCGACAGGCAGACTGACATTTTGGACATTTAAGCACACACCTTCAATGCATTGTCGGTGATGACCTCTAATATGTTAGGCTGGAGAATTTAATCAAATGTTTGTGGCCATAAAGCAGGAATTACACCCTCAAATTAAGGCTGAAAATCTTATTTAACATTCCTTGTGTTTATATAATAGCAGTAAAAATGAATTAGCATTGTTAGCTTAATAGTTTATCAAATGTTGAGCAAGGATCGGTCCACCGGTGTGACCACAAAGAACTGTGGTTTTGGGCTGATGACGTGAATGAGTGGCGTAAATAATCGCCGAGAGTGTAGTAATGCGTTGGACCTCTAGTGAGTTGTAGAACTGAGGGCATTGTGACACGTCTAACGAATCACACATTGAAAATGATTATTAAAATTACTTCAGTGGAAAATTACACATTCACTTCCCCTATAAATATTTAGTGAAAGGGGATTGATCTCTGTGTCTCTGGCCGAAACAGGGTCTGGAAATCATAACCAGCTAATCTTTGAAGTAACACCTTTGCCTGTTCGGTCGCGAAATCATTTGAATCCAGCAGCAAAGGCTACCAATCAGGAAAGCCACAGCCACAATCCACTTGTTACCTATTCTAATGGCATCAGAGTTGGAGGGAGGAGGGATTAGGTGGTAAAAGTCAAACATTTCTAATGCTGTATGCCCTACATTAACTGCGTGGTCACGTCGAAGCCCTCACCATCTGTCGAACGTACCTCGTGTGCTTTTGTGTTCCTTTTAGGGCTTCCATCTCATCCTTATTTGCATAACGGTACCGAAAACACGCGAGATTTAAGCAAGTTTGCTACAACTTCTGCCGTAGAAAACGTCTTTAATAAAAGTTGGATTATGAACTTATCTGCCTTGGATATGGTTGCTTGATAACCTGCATTCCTTAAAAGAAGCAAACAACCACGTTTTGCGTTTTCGTCCATTTGTTTAAACAGCGTGAACAGCTTGGTGAAGAGAAACATCGAGCTGTAACCAGATGTTTGAACAAATGAAGAAACTATTCATACTTCATGCTCACCATCCAGCTCCAACCAAACTCTGGTAGACTTCCATTCTGTTTTGGTAATTCTTTAAACAACCTACCAGCACGTTTACTACCAATGCCACTTTCGAGTTCTGCCGTCTCAATAATGCGTTCCATGTATGCATTTTGAAGTTATGAGAAACGAGTCTACCCAAGCGTTTCTTGTAAAATGTACGGAGCTAGTGTGCTACTGAAAATTAAAACAAGTAGGCGCAGCATTTACCGTAAAAACGCATTCTCAGTAAGAATAGTGGACCTTAAACACCAAACTAAAACCAGTGAATCTTAATTTGACACAAATTACGCTACAACGGATAGTGCGTAAGAAGAGTGGCATGTAGGAACAGTCAAGCTTGCCTGGAATGTGTCCCTACCAAAGGCGATAAACTCAAATTTTTCCTAAGCAAAGAACCCTAAAGATAATAAAACCAAGGAAAGGATAAAAGTTCCACATCATCGAGATTTTGTTCTCTTTTGAACGTCGTCTGTGGGAAATCTGTAGAAATTATTCCAGTTGTACAATAAATACCTGAGTCTGCAAACAGAAGTCATTGTGATTTGGTACATGCGATTTCGCAAGAAGTCTACTGTGGCAGACACAGGGTCACCGTTGAGTGTTGTGGCGTTGAGGAATCGACACATGTTGTCCCTGTAAATGGCAAACATTTAAACTGTTTACTCTGATTATCTCTTCAACATAAGCGTTGATTTTTGGTGGTGCTTAAGATTTTTAACAGATCAATTTAAGCGTCAACTTCTTCAAATAGATGATGGTTTATCTTCGCGTAGAACCATGATGAGTAAAGAAAATAGATGTCACTACAGCATTCGCTTGTTTAATCGAAAACAAATCTTTTAGGTGACACTTCAGGTGTGCAACTTTCATGGTGGCAAAAGTGCGTCCTGGACATCTTCGCTGCGCTGATCAATTTGAAACTGCTGGAATGAATGAGGGCTTATTCGTTTTATTCGACAAGGCAAAACAGGCGAAGTTGGCAGTCATTCTTCCTTTGTTAGATGTTAAATTAAGATTAGCCATTCCCGAAGCACTCGCACGTTAAAATCCTGTCTTAAGAAGAATATAATGGCCAGTGAGACACGTACACGTTGACGCTAGCAAATGTAATTCAAATAGGGTTTCCAAATAATCGTGGTAGATGCTTGTGGCCGCCGAGACGACTAAGGGAATGGCAATAACAGATGTCTTTTAAGTGAAAGGCATTGTATGCGAATTTTCACTCTACGGGCACAAAATCCGCCTATTGTTACTTCTCGGGTCATGGAGCACGTCCAATGAAGGAAATGGTGAGCAGCGGACGAAAACAAAGTACAAGCGAACGGAGAAACATGGCGAAGCCTTCTTGTGGCTAAGGCATTAGCTCTTATCCGCTCCAATTGCGACATCCAGTATTTACCGGAATGACATTTTCAATAAGCAAGTCAAAACTATCCATTAATTAAATAGAGATTCTGTCAAATTAATATTTTATTGTTTTGTTGGTGTAATAAGAAAGACATTCGCTAATCGAAAGTCTTTAACATTGGATGTTAAAAGCGATCCGTTAGGCAAGCAACTTTCTGAATAAAACTAAGTGTTGGTTAATAGGTTATCAGAATACATTGGAAAGTTTAGTCCCATCAATATTTTTTGTGTCTTATATTCTAAACCAGTGTGTTCAACATACCGGGGTTAAAGCAATGTGCACCACACAATTTGGTTTGGGTGAGAGGTATTTGGCAAACACAGGTGTGGTACAGGAGACATCGCGAATTTCCTCGAGGTAAAGGAGTGGTTGGAAAGCTAAAACTTGTGTCAATGCTAAGTCTATCCCCCTGCTTAAAGGGCATGAGGTTTGAGGACAAAGAACTCAACGTGGAATATGCTAAACTGGTGGCAACTCTAGTAAACCTCATCTCGTTCAACTGTGATATGAGCATAAAAGATTGATTTCAAACTGCCAACTATGACCCTTTGCTCTGTTTTGACGCCGCAGCGGGACGAAAGCCTTTGTGCCTTGCTAATTCCCTCCAAGGTCTGGCATCATCACTCATACCGACCTGGCTCAGTGTTGTGGCATTTTAACCCACCTCGTTATTGGCGAGCAGGGGAAGACCCTCGCCACAGACTTTGTTGTACGTCACCAAAAAGTAAGCCACAATGACGAGAAGTATGCTAGGGAACTTTGATAGAAGGAACTTGCCACGGCCTACTCCCAAGTGGAGTCATGGTTGGACAAACGTTCAGTGTAGGCGCGCAGTATGACCACCCATTATGGTTGAGAAGTTCTGTGGCATAAGGATAAATTATGCCAGCTGGCTGATGGTACGGTCTTGATTCGCCGCATGCCCAAAAGACGGTCGAACCCAATGCTCTCCTACTGTTCCCCCTCCACCAACCATGCTATACCCTACGATTAGATGATCATCCTTCGCCTTATCCTGCCCGTCCCCACGAGCCTTGCATTCACCTTTGCAAGCTGTAGACGGAGTTGGAGAAGGTTCATACAGTTTCCTTACTTAGCCCAGGGGCAGGTTAGTCTGTAATGAACCTTCAGGTTTCTCACACCCGTTAAAGCAAGACCACAATCGCTTCTCTCCTTCTACAAGGCTACAATCGGTAGAGGGAAGAGAGATTTTAGTTGGCTTCTAGAATTAGTCGTGGTCATGCATTCAGGCACCACTGTCTATTTTAGGCCAACTTTGAACTTCTTTTAGTGCATAAAAGCTATTTTCATTTTGCGGAATTATCCGCATTTAGAATCTTACGCGTCAGCTTATTAGGAATGATGGGCAGTGCAAAGAATTTAGATAGATCTCTATTCAATTGTTAGTTTAATGGCAAAACTATCTAACCAAATCACATCAAGCTTAATTTTATTTTCGAAATAACGGCAAAATAGTGCTTCTTAGAAGATCAGGACACAATATTTTGCCTAATGGAAGTTGTCAAAACCCCAAAATTTTGTATGATTATCACAATTATTCCAATGATCCTATGAGTACAAAGAAGTAGTAAGCTTAATAAACCCTTGTTTACCTTATTTTAGAGCATGGCCTCAATGCAGACGAATGAAGAATTCACAAATGTCTGCTACCTTAGATATTCCAGGATCGCCCATGGCAAAGCTATAATGACCAGAAATAACGCGATGCCCTCGGCGGTGCAAACGCTTTAAGCTACAGCTCATCAGGTCTTTAACTTTCATGGTATGTACGAAACCAGTTGTGACACAGAGAATTAGCAAAGCACCGCCATTTGTAGCATGAAGTTAAGAAGGATAAGAAAACTACTTCGCTACTTATTGAGCTTAAGTAGCAAAGACGATATCGGACGCTACCATCGTCACATTTGCCTTGTTAGCATTTTTTTCAAATGGCTGCACTCCACATCAAACTTTCTCTCCAGCGGATTCAATTTAATAACATTTCGCAATGGTAATAGTAGCAAAGAGGGATGTTTGGGCTATAATGGTAGCAAATTTTGTCATTCGGTCCAAATGCTGTTAACCTCAATGCATAGGCGAAACATTCGTAAGTGATTGCGTGCTTCATAGAGAAACTTCCTTAGATAAGCAAAAATCAAAGCAAGTAATTTATGAAACCCAAAAAGTTGTCTTGAAAGCTTTGTAAAGAGGAGTTCTGCTTTGGAGGCCAAAGCGGTGCAATCAGTTGAGAGGTTAGACGTTACAAGTCCTCCAAGACGACTATTGAACCAGCACGCTGTCAGCTTCAATCCATTGTAGTTTCAGAATGCATTGAATTCTCCATCGCTATAACTCATGTCGCCACTTATTGTAGCGAAAAATTAAGAACATGTAATGCGTAAGGCGCTTGCATTTTTGAGATGCGCCGAGCATAGCGTGTGGTTGTTACTAAGTTTAGGAACGGGTGATTGTTCCACTGCTTTATGTAAACAGAGGAATGACTGTTTTTAATAATCCATTTTGCTAAAATAAATACACATAATTTTAGCTTATCACAAAATTTTTGTGTTTTATGTTTTATCTAACGCTGATAAGTCCTAGAAAGCCAAATCCATTTGAGGTTTGTACTTCCTCTTTATATGGTTCCTATAAAAGTACGTTACTTCATCATTCTACTTTAATTGCCCTTGCATCCGCGTTGACGTTAATGCTTAAGCGAATGTTACATGTTAAGCCACTAGACTTAACAAGCACTTAACAGTCACAGGAAAGCAAACGTGTTGTCGATTCTCTTAAGCAAATTCGTGGTTTTCCGACCAGCCGATAGTTGCTTATTTTCAAAGAAATTATGAAGTGGAATGAGGCAGATGAGCAATGATGGAGAGTGTTATGAAAGCATAGCGGTGAGTAGGTAAAGATGTTAGAAGCCAACGTGGACTTGTGGGCGTGCGTGGGCTTAATGTAGTAATCGCGAAGGCGAGGATCGCACCTTATGATAAGAGCTCTGCAAATTATTAATTTGCCAGTAATTTTCCTCCAGTCCTCACCACCTACAGCAATCTTCTTTTACCATCGGTCATGACCTCTTCGCCCACGTACCCATTAGCACAGCATGGCTAACTTCTGCCAAGTGAGTTGGAAAATGATGCCTGCATCACACTATCCACAAGATACTCATTCACAATTCCGATGCCGGACATTTTATATTCGCCTTGAATTTTAGCATACATTAAGTCCATAATCCTCGGTCTAGTCATTGATCGGTTACATAACTTACCTACATCCTTTCATTTACCAATATAGCCTCTTCTCATTCATCCACCCACTACCCCGTCCAACAATTCATGCACCTACTCCTCCCATTCACCATTCGAATGCCTCCCCTCCACCACCTCTTCGATGCCACTATTTACTTAAGGACAGGTTTTCTTTTTGCTGAACTCCAATGCACCGTGCCATCTCCGTGCCTTCTGGGCAATGTGGAGAGAGGCGGTGAAGCATGCCAACCAACAATTGCTGTTTCACCATTCAGCGTACACACATCACATGGTCTGTGTGCACACGCCTACACTAAGCCCACATACACCCACAAGTCCACGTTGTCTTCTCACACGTTCACCTACTCACCCCTATGCTTTCAAAACAGTCTCCATTATTTTGCATCTACTTCATTTCACTTCTTAATTTCTCTACTACTTTAACTTGGATGCAGATGTAGCTGGTGACTTGAGGGCTGCATTCGTCACTGATTTTCAACAGATGAAATCTTTAAGTGCTCACTTTAGCAACTTGGGATGCGTGATTCATTTGGTGTTGGTCATTAGCTCTGTCATCGAGCACGCATATTGTGAAACCATCGGAAAAGGGGCTTTGATGAATGCAGTGCACTCAGTGTGCATTGGTGCGGTAAGAGCATTCTGCTCAATACTGTGCAAGGGCCTAAGTAGCAATTAGCTTGATGCTGAGGAAATGCCTCGAGGCAAAGGCTTAGTCTTTGAACACAGAAATATTAGCGCAGTTCAGCAGCTGGAATAACGAGGCACTGGGTTACTACACGGCGATGTGCCTTCCTCTCATTCACGCTACTTTATGCGTCAGCAAAGGTGTTTTAAGGGAGTAGATGAATGCACGGCGCTTAGCGAATTGAAGCGTAGCATTCGGCAATCTACCTCACTGCTAGTACAAATAAAAGCACACATGGATTCGCATCTCATTGGCCTTGCATATATAGAGGTACTTTGTGGAATGCGAAAGTAAAAGCAGTCGACCCTCACACGGTGCATATGTCATGACATCCACCAACTCCATGGTTGATGGAAAAGGAGGAGGCCCTACCATTTGGTCACTGCTATGCCTTCACTTGACGCAATTCACTGCCAACTCTGTTGGTGGAGGCAATTAACTGGAGGTTTGGAGGACTGGTGAATATACTTGACCCCCGAGAGAGTTGTGGCGATGGCTGCGGTGCTGTGCATGGAAGTTATTCTGCTGATCAATCGATCAAATTCACGGATACTTCTAAAATGTGCCTCATACAACGCTCACTTGTTGCTATCACCTACTTTTCCTTGTATCATGACTACTACATTCTGTCATGCACTTGACTACACAAGATGAAACAGGAGAGCTTAATAAGGCACTCATGGACGCCACATTGTCCATAGTGGCAAGTTGGCAGAAGTGCAAGATTTGAAGATGCCATGAAGGATATGCGGACTTCTGGATGTAGAGTGGGAGGGAGTGTCCTTAAAGAAGAAGTCTAATCACTTCTGTAAGACACGTCAATCCTCCTCGTCGAATCCTGCATACACCACAGCTGGGAGACCTGCACTGAAACATTTCACCACCGCATCCCCATTTACTTTTGCAGACCCAAAACTTGAGAGAATTCCTTCGCAAGTGCGGCCAAATCACCCACTCACAATATTACCGCTTACGCTTGCACAAAGGCAGGAAATGCCAAAAGAGTTTGAAGAATAACATTAACTTACGCCCGCAGTCAATTTGAACCAGAGAAGCCCATCACAATCGATCAAACGTGGCGTTGCATTTGTAGACGTGAACACTGACAAATCCGAACAAATTCTAACTGTTTATTAAGTGAGAACATGAGCAGACTTAAGTCTCGCTTGTTTCAGCTTGAATGTATGCTGCATTGGTCACTGTACGCAATCTTGTTCATTGAATGCAGAATTTCCGCAAGTGGTGTAGTACTATGGCTTAAGTGTAGTTTGGAATACTATAAAAGTTAATCTTGCGCTTGTTCATGCGAATGCGCAACTACTGCTATTGACAGAAGTAGCAGTTTTGAACCAAATGCGTTGCGCTGTGCTTCTTTACGGTGAGGTGATGGGAGATAAACTGGCTGATTTTCTGCAAGAATTTGTGTGGATCGCTGCGATGCATGTGAAGCTTCGTTATGCCCTCGCTTTTTGTGGCTTTGGTCTGACGAGCACTTAAATCATGTCGCGCAATCCCACTGCGACAATAATGCGTCTGTCTTGTCAGTGTCTGGATTGGTCTAAGTGTGGTGTGTTGACGACTGTCCGGAAAGATTATCGTAGCAATGGAGGTGAGTCATCGTCGTCATCGGCACTGCTGTCGTCTGCTTTGTCGATGTCCGCATGTATGCTGGATGACTATTTCAAATCGTATGCCGCCTGTCCTATGCCTACTGCTTTTTTTCATATTCTTTATCTCCTTAATATCTTTCTCGCTTACCACATTCTTCTCTCCCTCGTTCTCGCTCACTGTTGGCACCACATTACTCACCCATTGACTTACTACTTGTAGCGAGTGTTTTCGTCGACGTAGATGGCGACTTTTTCGTGTGAATGGAGGAGAAGAAGGAGGAGACGGCAGTGACAACAGCCGACTGATTGCATTTTCCTGCCTGTATTTCTATTCTGCGTAGAGCTCAAGTGTGGACAATGGCGTGGAAGTGGATGGCGACGAAGTGGGTGAGGCCAGGGCAGCGTTGGTGGCGACGGTGATGATGATCGTAGTGCCCCTATCTAATCCTGCTATTTGGGTGCACACTTACCAACATCAAGCCTTGGTGTTTTTTTCACGGAGACATGGAGAAAGTGAAGTAACGTAATCCTGACGACGTGTCGGAGCAGTTGGCGGATGAGACGCCCACTTTGTCCGAAATGCGAGTCTTCCCTTTCCTATTATAAATGTTGATCGAATCAAGCTTGACCTTTACTTGGCTGATTAAATATCACTGGAATTTGTTTTGTTTTCACATTTTTTAAAGCTACTCGAATGTCATTGAAGATACGCCCCATTCGACTGCTACTTACTTATGGATTCCTATTCTCCATTGCTAATGCTATGCGTCCTGGAATCCGATATGGTGCCTAAAAGGCCAAACCTGCATAGGTTACTCTTTCACACAGGTGATCCTTATTTGCTAAAAGTTTAAAATGTTGAAGCTTCTGTCCGATCGGTGAATACGGGAGATTGCAGCCTGCAAGGAACTTGTGTTTAGACCACTCAGTGAGGTGGCCCACATTGCGTAGACTAATCGGTTCCAGACTAATCATTTTAAGTGATGTTGGTTCCGATTTTGCGTCGTGGTCTCTGAACAGCCTGTTACTGGAAACCCTACACTGCAGCTTGTTCACGGCACACAATCCATCTTTCGCCGCTGTCAAATGCCTAATGGATTCTAATAGCTAAATTTTAACAACATTTTTCAGGTTATTGCTTGAGCTCTTACCCTTTCTGAGTCACGAAGACTCGATAACACATCTGATGGGAAGCACAAGCATTTGCATCGGTATGGTACTCCTTAATGTTCTTCCACTGATTTCTCGTACTCATTGACTGCAACCAACTGGAACTCAAGTCGGTTCAAAGGTTGAAGCGAAAGCAGGAATTTCGTCTAGTTTACGTGTAGTATTCGATAATGGTGTAGCAGGCAGTAGCAAAAATTGTTCCTTCTAACTGTCTTAGGCAGTTTGACCTTTGTAGCCTTAAGTCAGTTGAGGGGCTTACACTTAAGTAGGATCTTTGTACGAAATAAAACACGATTGCAAATCATTTTAGTCAGTGTTATTCTGGACCAAAGCGTAAATAGGAACAAACAGTGATGTGGAACGGGAGCGATTGTGCAGTGGTTGGTTTTCCTTCTCCTCCTCTTCAACATTTAAGCAGATACGTTGAAGGTCGACTGCACGACTGGTACCCAGCTGCTAGGAAACAATGAGTGGCAGACAGTTGGATTGACAGTTCATGAAATTTTTGTTTCTATAATAGGAAATGGCCTGTGTTGCTATGATCACTAGGCAAATAAACACTTCGTTATTGGTTATCGCTCAAGCACCCACACACTGGTCGCCTCACCGTTCTGAAGTACCCGACACTCCATGTCTAATAGTCGATGGTTTGTGTGTATTGGTGCGTGCGTGATGGACTGTAGATGCAGTCGTTCACGGTGACTCCGTGACTTATAGATGACCAAAGAATCTGATGGCTAAGATCTACCTGCTCGATAAAATTCGATGTAGCATAAAGGTGCTCAAGAGGGACTTCTTTAAAACAGTAAGGACTGGTGATTAATTGCTGAATTACGTGTCCATTGAGAGAGCGACTTGACGTGGCTGAGTAATACACTTCCTCTTTTCGTTCTTCATATTCCTTTAGTAATATTTCTTTAAGCTCTTTGTGGCTGGCAATAGTTAGTGGTATCGACCGTTGGGTGAGAAACATAACAACACAGATGGTTCGAAGACTGCAGTGGTAGTGGAGAAGCGCCGGCTAAGTACTGCTTTCTTGTTTTTGATGAGAAAGGCAAGAATCGTGCAAAGCTTATGCACTATTAAGAGGGACTTGGATTGCGGACTGAAGTGTTGCAGTGATGCTAGTAAGTTATATAATGGACATGACGCCTTCTTGGTTTTGCAGGACACCTCGGTAAAAGTTTCGACACAGTTGCTTTTCGGTTGGCTGATGATTGATAATCGGGATGTTCTTATTGATCGCCTGGAATTTCTGCGTGTATCTGAAGGTTTCGTAAGCAAGCACTTTTTGGTCCTCCCCGTGGGCCGATTTCGCCTCTACGTCTCAGATGTCATCGCTTTATTGCTCATCAAATGACTTCGTTTAGACTTTGTATTTGAGGCCATCTCTACTGAGTATTTTGGGCCTGAGGTGGAAGGTATGCTTTGCCATCGCGCTTAAAGGAAGAGGACGCGCCTTCCCTCCAGTGGTAGGCCACTGGGCCACTTCCAAACAATTCTCCAAATTCAGCGGTAGTTGTCAAAACGAAAAATATCTGGCTGTGCTTCAGTTCATTTTGCTGGAGGTGACATTGGGTACATCTATGTGTGCTCACCAGTTCCAATGGTTGTTTAAATGTCCGCTTGCTCTTCATTTCACCAAAGTGATATGTGGGATAGGCATTCTTCACTACCGATTGAATCTCTTCACAACAAATGAGACAATGCAAGCGCAATAGATTTATGTAGCGAAAATTGTCACTTCTGGAAGACGGCCTTAGTGTTTGAGGCTCTCTACCCCGTTGCTCCTTTGAAGTCCTCTCTGGAATTAGCAGTGCTGTAGAATGCGCTCAACATGCCACTTTTGGGAGATCTATTCTCAAGTAATATCTGGTTACTGGCTCAACCATCCCAGTTCACCCTCTTCAACACAAAAGAATTTTTTCGCAGCAGATAACCGGGGTTCTGATATTTGTCTTACTCTACTACGGTAAATGTGTCTAAAACTGTCTCTAGTCCCATAAAACATTATGTGAGAAAAACGATTCTCTAGTTGATATAAAATCCAAAACCAAATCACTTAGTCCAGCTAACTATTCGTCTATTAACCCATCCATTCACCCACTTTTTTGCCTATTCATCGGCTTGCCTACGTAGGACTTTTATATTTCTGGCGGCATTTGAATGTGAGTCTAAAACAGACATAGAGTTGCTGGAAGGCTTTAAGCATATGTGAGGTGTGTGAGTGATTAAAGAAAGTCTGATTAGTAATGTTTGCCATTCAAGCAGGTGTATTTACAACACTACATCAAGCAGCGGAGACGCACAGAGATGCCCACTGCTGGAAATTCGCAAAGCGGCAGCAGCGAATTACACGACAAAGTGTGAGGAACTCGCGTCCTCTAGCGCAGCACTGTAGGCTACGCACGTTCAGATGTCAGTGTAGCTGGGGACAGTCCATCGCAAGCATGCTGCTTCAACCGTAGCAACTCAGGCTCTCGATGGCCATGGAGGTGGAGTTCGCAGAAACGGAAGGAAGTCCTGTCTGGACGCATGTCAACGCCGCGGAGCTGGAGGCAAGGAAGAGTAAAATTGCAGGTGGAGACTGCCGTCGTTTATCAGTCTAGTTCACTATCCATCCATTCCGTATTCTTGCAACTAGTCATCCACTTGCTCTTCTTTTTTACGTTTGCATTTTTGCTTATTGTTTATTGGGGTGTCAAACGTCAGCTTAATTATTCGTCTTTAATCTACTCCGTAATGTATTATTCTGTCCAACAAATCTGTGCGGTGGATTTTGTTTCAATAATTTGGCAATGCTTTTGAATAGTTTACGTGTTTTGAGGTCACCTCATTTAAGGTTAGCCAACATTTGAAGCGTTTACATGCGTGGTATCGTCACTTCTTAAGCAAGTGGTGGAAGTTATGAGCGTCTGATGTACTTAAAACTGGGAGAGGCGACATATTTTAGAAGTGCGTACTTGCTGACTTATTTAGTCATCTCATGTCCATTTACCTAGTTTTTGGAAATAACACATGATTCGGTCCCTCCTGTAGGTCTCGCAAGCTGAAATCACTGAACGCACGCCCAGTCTGTCAGCAAAGCTGGTAGATTCGAAAGAGAATGTTGGGGTGCGTGATTTAAGCAGACGGGATTCTGATAGACGCACGAAATGGCAATTGAATTAATGACAGAATTACTCGCCTCATCCTGAAATGTCTAAATAGAGGCTTTTGGCTGGCAAAGTAGGAATTTTTCCATTCTAAAGGATACTATTTCTTACATGCCATTTGCACTAACTTTTGTCAAAGAGGGATAAGTACTGCAAGATTTCATCCAGTGACGCCGAAATTCGGAATCACGAATGGACCATTGATACAAAATTCAATCAAGAGAGAGCCAAATTCGCAAACACAAGGAGAACAAGACCAAAAAAATTCCATTCAGTGAGGACAAAATTCACAATCACGAGATAACCAATAATAATAAATTTCATCCAGTGAGGGCGAAATTCGCAATCACGAGAGGATCAATACTACAAAATTGCATTCATTGTAAGCGTAATTCGCTGTGCTTTAGAAAGCGAAATTCAAAATTGCAAATAGTGGAAGGTAAATTCGATCTGTCTTGCTGATCAAATCTACAAATTGTAATTAATCGGAGCGAATTCCATCTGTCCTGTAGATCAATACTAAAATTTGCATTCAGTGGGAGCAAAATTCGCCCTGTCATGAAGACAAATACCACAAATTTGCATTCAGTGGGAGGGAATTCGTTCTGTCATGCAGATCAATACTACAAATTGCATTCGGTGGGAACGAAATCCCCTCTGTAGTGCAGATCAATACTATAAAATTGCCTGCAATATGAGCAAAATTCCCTCTGCCATGCAGAGCAGTAATACAAAATTGCACTCAGTGGGAACGAAATTCGGTCTGTCATGCAAAACAATACCACAAAATTGCATTCAGTGGGAGCGAATTCGCTTTGTCCTGCAGATCAATTATACAAAATTGCATTCAGTGGGAACGAAATTCACTGTCTTACAAAATTGCATTCAGTCGGAGCGAATTCGATCTGTCCTGCAGATCAATACTTCAAAATTGCATTTAGTGAATCGGAACTTCGCATTCACTCGTATATCAATACTATAAAAGTGGATCCATTGAGAGCCAAATTCCCTCTCTTGCGTAGATCATTAGTACAAAATTGCATTCAGTGTGTTGAATTCGCACTCCCGTGCTGATATACACAATCGCATTTAGTGAAAACCAAATTCGCAATCTTGTGGAGATTGATTCTATAAAATTACATTCCGCGAGAGCCAAAAACGCACCCTCAGCCGTACGTGCTTTGCCTTTCAGCCCAGGCTTCCCAATGTGTGGATCTTATAGTAGGTTACAAAAAGGAGATGAACTTCCAGAATAGGATTTTACTTACCCTATCTCTTATAGGCACATCACTGCCGACATGCTTAATTGTTTTTAGCCATCAAAAACTTTTTGCACGAAACAAATGCAGCCATTCACCCAGAAAATTGCCACATTGTTCTCTGCTCAAACTCTACCTTGTAGGCTTATAAGAATTTTAATCAGTCAATTATAATAAAGCAATGCTCTTTATAAGGAAAATCAGGCCCATTTGCAGAAATTAGCATGTCAAACGTATGTGACGTTGGTGAGTAGGGAGTTAACGCCTACTGCAGCTCCTACCAGGTGACACAATCACCAATACCTCCGTTGCACTAACAACCCACGAAAGGGATGGGAGAGGGATATAGCTTGTGGCAACTGGAGTCCCACCAAAGACACAACTTTCTGAGCGTTTGCCTTTACGCACATACTCGACCCCATGGAACTGCGGTTCTCCGTGTCATGGAAGGAGTGCCTAATAAATTACACATTGTCCGATTGGGCAGCAAGCCTCGCGATGAGAGAGTGCGAAGTCTTTCGGCGCACCAATGACTCTATTAAACAGAGGAGACATTTACTACATCCCTTGCAACTGAAAAAGGGGTTTGATAACTTTTCCCAGAAGCGAAGAAATCATGTTCATATACAGAAATCATTACAAGTCGCAAACCAACATAGCCGCTTTTGACACAACATTGACCAGCTCCTAAAGCGGCATGCCATTTACCTAGCAAGAAATCAAATCGCCACATAAAAAGGTTTGAATGACCTCACAGAGCGAAAGCAAAGTATTAGTTAATGATTTTGGCGTTTTCGAGTCCAAGTTATTTCGCATCTCCCCTCACATCTACGTTGAGACGATCTCTAGTATTATGCCGTCACTCGGTGAAAAGTTGGATAGGTTACACCCCAACCAGTTTGCTATCTTCATCCATTCACTGAAGTCAGCATGCATCATTTCATTGTTAACTGCCGTTGAAGTCAGCAATTTCTTTATCGACCACAGCAAGGGAAAGGAAGTCCTACGAAGCGCCATCTCTTAGGTGGACTCTCACAGTCAACCACTCGAATGACTGGAACGCGCATTTTTCAGCTCAGTAATGCGCAAGGGACATAATCGTTAAATTGTCCTGTTACAGTTTCCTCGGTTCAATTTTGTGATTTCCCACAATAATTATCACCAGATCACGAAGATTACCACTGATTCCTCTAGAATTTTTCGACTGCCCTTAAGTGACAAACCCGCAGATTCCACGTGCAATTTATTACCACAAATAAATCACTGGTAACCAATAATAGGAAAATCCAATCGCCCACATTTCGTCATAATTTGAAAAAGACTTGAAATGGCCACAATCAGCAGGCACCATCCAGGCGCAAAATGCGCTCAAAGTAGATGAACGTGGTCCACGTCAGCGTTTAATTAAATACTAATAGAATTCGAGCATTTCGCCACAAGCATTACACAACCCACTACTTCAGCAGGCCCAAAAGTCGCTACCTACGCTACCATGTCAACATTATAGGCTCAATTATGCGTATGCATAAAATAAGTCAAAAAAATTTTAAAATGGATACTCACATACCCGAACTCTAGCGCAAATTGGAAACCAAGCATAGCAACGGCCACACCAAAGCCCAGCGTTTCAAATATGCCGCCAAATGCACAAAAAGGATATTAGGTGTGAAGAAAGCACAATAGTTGTCACAAGTGTTTTTTCGACCTTTTTTATCACAATTAAAGAGGCTTTTAATTCGGCACTTGTAAAGGATTTTAAATGCGATTGTATAATTCTAATGATTCTTATTACACAAGCCAGTTAAGAATAAGTCTTTCTCCAAAACTGTACTACTTTTTACTAGGTTTTAATTAAAATTGGTTATTTTTAGCTTCTTTGGAAGTCACATTAATAGAAAGTGTTGCAATCGTGTAGTACTCATTTTTCTCTGACCGCACCTTTTAGGCTAGGGGTAAGTACACAGTTGGAATCTGCCGGTGCCGACTATGGCCATTGAATACCTTCCATTAACACGCCATTGATACACCTTTTTGTATAAAACAACAAATATGTGTCAGAACATTCAACTTCCTCGTATTAGGCACGGGCGCAGAGGTGGAGAGGCGAATGAAGAAATCCCCGCAAACATAGTCTATACGAATAATGTGCAAAGGACATAGCGCACAGTCAGCCCGTGGAGCATAAAGAACTAAGGTAGTTGTTTATATTAAACCAAACACCATGTCGCTACAATTTAGCATGCCAACCAAAATGTTCAGCACAAGAATTTTTACGTTTGTTGCTTTTGCAGCTCTAAAGCCTCGTCTACGGTCACTTCGATGGTGCTTGTACCTTCGCCGATGGGCTGGTCTCTAAGCCACGCTAGTAGCTACAATCATTCCCGCGCATCGAACATAGTTATTTAAATGATAGGAGTAACCAAATCTTGGGCACACCCCTCCGTAATGTTTTATGATAGGTACAGCGTTCATCGATAGGCAGATTCTTGTGCTTCCTGTTGGCACTTAGGTTTTGAATGTCTATGTTCTTTTTGAAGAGACATGTATTCGTCGTTTATTTTGTGCGAAAATGCCACTCCTTTAAGATAGTTAAATCTGAATAATTATTTTCTTGACGTTAACTTCTCTCATTATGATCGGTGGTGTCATTGCTGCTGATGATACAGTGGACCATACACGCGACAAATCATCCTTCTTCAGGAATTGGTTAAAAACAATCACAAGGATAGTCCACCTGTCCGTGGGGGCCTGTCGAAGCCTGCAGCAGGCGGGTGGGTTTGACCCCCATAAACCCCATGTTCAGGACACCGCACTCGAGATGAGCCTTGAGTTTTGTGTGCGAACACGTAGCACAGTGAGGTCAGCCGGGACTGAGTCATTACCAACTCTCAAAAACGGATCCTACCACCAGCTGCATAAACATTCCTTATTTGTAAATTCCATGAGCCAAAGTGACAGCACAACAAGAACTCATCAAAAGTTTTAACTCTCTTCTTGCTTCGGATCTATTCACGCCTGCTTGACAATGTGCTTCTAGCTATAGGCATGATACACATTAAGCAACAGATAAGTCACTCATTTCAGATACAACCGTTTCATGCTTCAACTTTTGACTACCACTTGGGTTCACTCCCTGTCCCGATGTGTGGTCACACGTATATAAGGCTTAGACAATAATCCAACTCGCCATTTTCTTTGAAATATTGCGTATTCTATGGAAGGTGTTGTAAAGTGCACCAATTTGTGGTTGTCTCTATCACTTTTATCGCTCAAGCACCCAATGTTTCGGATTGCAGAACATATTCCAAATTTTCAAGACTTAGATACCAAAATTAGCCTTCGAGGAGAGCGTGCACCTTGTTTGCCTTAGTAACGTCCAATCTTCCCTTTGTCATCGCTTATTTTCAGTAGGCGCTTCGATGCCCAAAAGTCGCCCTACCCTTCCACGCATTAGTTTCGCAAACTAATCTATCAAGGACGTGAATTATTTACGCTGGTGTGAACATTACAAAATTGCTTATACGGGGAGCTATAATAGCGTAATGCTCAAACATTCTAGCGGATAGCAAAAATAACTACTCAATTCGGACAGAGGTGAAAAAAAAGAAAGATTTGCAGGTGAAAATGCTTACCTTCTATTATGCATCCCAAAAGCACGTTTCTCTGTGAAGTTATTCACGCACACTATTTACTCCTAACCGGGAACACACGATGCTCAAAATAGTCCACTAAGCTTTCGTCATCGCAACATGCTACTTATTATTGCTAAGTACATTTTGGATTTTTACTTGTCTACTTCAGAAATCAATCACATATGCTCTGTCTAGATCCACTTAAACATATACTATTTGGTAGCTTATTCTAGCACAGGAAGCCCTACTTTAATACAAAAGGAGAGTTACCATGATCACTTCTTCTAAACAGTACTTATAGCTCCATATTTTAACAAAAACCCATGTAGACTTTTCCCATCAAGGTAAAGCATTTCTGTGTCGAGAGTACAAGATAGACATCCCCATGCCGTAGCCATTCAAGTTCTCATTCTTGGCCTCCATCTCGTTTATGCTTGTCACATTCACCTTTAGGAAATAAATTTGGTTAGACGATACCGATGCAAATAGTGGTCTACAATTCAATGGAGTCGAAGTTTCTGCACACCCAAACTCGGGAATTGTCTTCCACTATGGAAGTCTAATATTTCCAAGATTTGTAGTGGTTGTACTATCTGCAAATAAATTGAAGCTGAGATGGTAGTCAAGAAGACAAGTCGATGACAGTCTCTGTCCCCTTTGAGCACATTCCTCGCACACTTTTGTAGTCATAAAATGGGATTAAACTTTGCAAAAGCATTTGCGTAGACGGCGGCAAGACAACTTTAGTATACTTTGCTGGCTTTAGATTTTGAAGTCCTCTGCTTATCTCAGTGAAATAAGTAGGAGTGCATAAGTGATTAAGTAGATCCTGCATCCACAAACAAAACCCATGCATCACTTCTAGTTCTATTTTTAATACTCATTAAGAATGATAACTGTAATGTTAGCTTTATGTGACTTAGAGTAATGTTGGTTGATCGCTAGATAAAAGGAGTTGAGAGTTGATGGTTCACAAGGCACTTGATTAGTTGTTTGCTCATGTTTGGGATGCATAGCGATTTTTATCAAAACTCCTAGCCAAATAATGACACCTCCAACAACAAATACAAAAATGCTATTTTTTACCAGTCGATAAAGACTTCATGCGCTGTGGCACTTCCCTTGTCCTTTATTTTCATGCCTACACGCATACGACCATCCACCGAGAGCTTTGTGTGTCCAATTGAATGTAAATTTATATCTCTATATCCATCAAGGTGCAATGCTTCATGCAAAGATTTATTTCCATTTTGAAATTAGCCTACCAGTGCATCTTTATTTAGCAGAGCAACAAGAGTGTGGCGATTGTTATATCAACTTGCCCGCACTTTTACATCGTTGATCACCTTAAACTGCTGTTGAGATAATAGTTGAATCGAGTATTCCCCATGAGAGAGTGTTCGAATGTGAACAAGTGGCTCCGTGGAGGAAGTACGGGGCATAAGAATGTATAAAGTGTGTTTGGACACAGGCGCCGCCTCCAAGAATATTAAGTGCAGAGTTCTCGAAGAGCCATTTCTTCTCTCACTTCCTCTCATGGTTGCGATTTCCCCATATATGAGCAAATATTGTTGCGACATTTCAGTAAAAGCCTCGCAAAGTTGCCGTCCCCCCAAGCCTCGTTGAATCAACGGTCCCAGCCTTTAAATCTATGATAAAGGCAAATCATTTGGCTTTTCTATAGGGTCTGCCAAAACATCTTCGAAATGAACGGATGGACCGGACCAACTCAGTGCATTTGGTGACAACCTAGTCTACTTAGCTGGGTAGCGGATCGCATTAATTATAAATAATCACTATTCATAACATTAAAATTCGTCTCTACGAGGATGCACCAACAATCGAATGTGGAGATTATTTCTACGCACTAGTGGCAGAAGATACATGATAGACCACGCATAAGTGGAGAACATAGGAAGGTACTAAAAGGGACGAGGAAGCCATGTAATCCTTGTTTGTTAAATTGAACTTGTAGGTAGGAGGCATTTGGCAGATGTGAATCCCACAATCCAAGAGGTACCAACAATTCCTAAGACCTATGAGTGTTTTAAACACGTATACCACAACCTCTGTTCCCTGCTCCATACGTTACCAGCAAAAAATACCCTTACCCAGTTAATCCACTTCTTCAAAGAGAATGAAGGTCCAAGATGATTAGCTGAGCATCAAAGCTCTTAGTTAGAATACCATCTGTGAAGCAATTCAAGTGCCACAAATAGCCTGCCCAGTGTAGACGAGAAAGTAGGCACTTTGCCTAAGGGAAAATAGACGAGCCCATGCCCTCTCCGGTCTGCAAGCAAGGGTGTGGTGACTCTGCCTCTTACCGCAACTTAGCAAGGATAATGAGCTCAATTCGACAATCACAATATTTCACAAACGGACAGTTGTATCATCTCCTTAGGCCATTCTTAACTAACTTACCCAACTTGTTAGTCAAATAAGAGAAAAGTAGGCAAACTACAACACTTTCTTTAATTAGCGAAATAACACGGTATCACACCTCGTCTCCCACCCGCAACGAAGTCACCAACCCAGTCACTCTCAATTCCTTTGGAGATCAGTTCCCTAAGACCATATTTCAAGAACTTGGACCAGTTTCTAAATTGTCCACTTACCTCATATCCCCCAGCACTTATCATGACTGAAATCGCCGACATTTGATAGGGTGTGAGAGATGCTAAGGTGGTTTTAAAAACATTCTTGAATAGCCTTGAAGAATGCTCAACATAGATTACGCAGTCACAGCAGTCGTGGCCATCCAGTCTACTTATAAATGTGAGCTTTTGGAGAAAACAACTCATGTCTCTTTCAAGAGAACAGCGTGGAAGTAGGGTATGAATCCGCACTCTGTGAAGATCGATTTGCGCTACCATTTCTAGAAAGATTCTTTGACTTTTAAGATGCCTTGTCTTTTTTGTACATCCAAAAGTGCCGTCACTACAAATTAGAGCTAAGGAAAACAACCGTCCATCCAGTGGCATGGTAGCAGACTCCTGTGAACGACCGTTAGCATCACGATTGAATCGATTAGTAATTTCCATCACGCGCAATGTCTGCACGAAGACCACTTCACAGCCGTACATTGACTTCAAAAACACACAGGATTCCAAGGTCTCTTTAAGAGCCAGCAGCTGCACTGTAAATGGACCCAATTTTGGAAAAGCCTTTAAGGATATACAATCTTGAGTGTACATTTTCCCTCTTCAGAGCACACTCATGTCTTCATCGTCAGTTTGCTTTACAAATTCTTCACCCGAAGCCCTATTTTGGTTTAACATTAATGGCTTCTAGCGCTGCTGTCTCTCAAATTTGACATCTGAAAAGGGGATTTGACCAACCTCTAACTATCGTCAACGATTTCCTCTTCTAAAATTGTAACCTTCTTGTAATCGCTATTACTTTCTCCACTGTGTGGAAATCAGCAAGCGGAACTCGATTTTGGATGTATTGAAGATGCAATCCATGCAATTTTATCAACGTTACGTATCTTGAAGTGTTTGCGCCTTGATTCTAGCCTTCTCGGTTTACATCCACTGTCAACACACTGGTGCTGCATGTAGTGCCTGTCGGCAACGGCGTGTGAGTTGGTGACGCTATTCTGGCAATCTTCTTACGAGATGGGCCGTTGGCTGCAGTAAATGCAATATTGTATCGTGCTCCTCCTCTTCCAATCACCCTTATCCATCGTAGTATGTGCGCCAGTGGTCAGCTGTTTGTTTCTGTGGTCTGCCGTCTGCTGACACTTACGAAACTGCAGGCTGACAGTAGTGGGTTTCTACTGACCCACTAATAGCAAGAATGTCGAGAGCTTTTGCAACTGCTTCAAGACATCACTGGATAAGATTCCGTAGCCTGCATTGCTGCTCTTCCAATTTCAGACTTTTGGCATCACGAACACCCCCACCTCTGATCGATGTCTCGTCAGAGGGAGCGAACCTTGATCTAGCGCTCCCTTTTTATAGCATTTAGTCTGTTCACAAATTAATCTACACTACAGAAGGAAAAGTAACATTATGCGAATTATAAAACGAAAAAAAGGTGCAGTGCTACTTTGCGGACCTTAAGAATCTTATGCGGGTATTTAAAGAATCCAGGTTCCACAATATTCTCCTTTCACAAGCATCGGATGCTTTCACGGCAGCTATGTGACACAGTGCTGTCTAAGGAGCAAAATTCCTGTCCTCTTAGAAGGCTTCAACGTAACTTCGGCAAAGCTTATTGCCAGTAGATTGTGCATGCCGAGGATGACGAGCAGGAGAGAGAATGCAAAGGTTAGGTGTAGTCGGGATGACAGATACGCCTGCATAATAGAAAACTGATGCTGCGAGTGTGAAGAGGGGATTGAAGGACCCCGCTGATATCGCACGGGAAGGCGATGAGCGCAACATCGGGTTTAGTCTGCCTTCCAATGTGCTCATTGCAGCAAACAATTAACATTGGGCGCACAGAATTAAAGGCGACATCAAAGAATTAGAAGAAAAGTTTCACACAAAACTTAGCCAATTAGACATAAATTTGTGCTAAACTTTTACTCAGTAGTAGAACAAAAATAGGTTGTCCTTACTTTGGACGGATGAGGAAATGAACGAAGAGTTCCCGAAATGGGCAGGGGCAGCAGATGAGACGACAATTGTAGGCCGTTCTTGTGTTGTGCCGACTGTCATTAGTAGAACCAGGAGCAATTGGAGTAACCGAGATCGATAGGTAGAGAATTTAAACCTATGCTGATTGTGACGGCGAATCTAAAGGGATAGTAAAGCAGATAGCTAAGAAATCGGATTTCAAGGCAATGAAACCAAATGCTCAGGACGAACCAACCTAGACAGAGATGTTCAGTCAATCCGAATTGAGGTGCGTATTTTGTGTAAGGTACTACAAGGCAGGACAATAAGGAAGGGGTAAGAAGACCTTTTTAGCAAACTTACTTTTGTTAGTCTTTGCCACAAATTTCTTGGTAAACAAAATAAAATGATGGAATAACAATTGGCCAAATATTCTACATTACAACCATTAAGCGTAGATGAAACGATTAATTAAGAAAAAATTACGGAGCAAAATTATGCCTACGATAAAATGACCAAAAAAATTAGACATTAAGTAGCGGTTGAATGTAAAAGAATGCCCACAATCATTCCTCAGAAGGGCTGTGACGTGTAACGCATGATTCGGCAAGACCTGCGTGTCACACATTGTCAAATCTGTGCATTCATCTCTGATTGTCCTCATCACGTCTACCCGAATGCCCAATACACCCGCTACAGCAAACACATCAGCTCATGAAGAACACTGCTCAAATCAGTTGGGATGAAAAGTTTATTGAACATCAACGCCAGCAGCATTCGTTACTGATTCAACGCAAAATGGTAACAGAGGAGAATGTGTACACCGTCGACTAGCTCATCCACCACCATGGCACAAACTCAGTCGTCTACCACCACTGCTGCGACCATCCCCACGGATGCGCGCATTGCGGCGCCACTACAGGCGACCATGCATGTGGCATTCCCCACTGCGCCTTCTGCACCGGCCACCATCCACACTTCTCCTCACATTGTGGGCTCTTCACAACCTCAGTCCACGGTGCCCACTTCCACGGATACGGACATGACCAACCCCCACACTCCATTTCTTCGGCTGTCTCTTTGATATGACTTGTGTGCAGCACGGTGTTTGCTTATATACTCTCCTCGTTGGTTCCAATTGTTGCACGTGACGTTCGTGCTAATTGTACTTCTACTTTTGTGTTCGTGCCTCCCACTCCTCACCACCACTCTCGTGAATGGGACTTTAAGATATACCTAGAGTGGTTGATCACCCACGTGCTCGTAACTCAAGGAGATAGAATTGTTTTTGACTGCGCACATGTCGGCAACAAGATCAATGTTATTGGCAGCACTTTGTATAACTTGCCTATCTTATCTCGATGCGGAGCGAGCTATAATAGCTTTGCTGGACAAACTGCTTACAACACCCTGTTAATCTGCAATGACTGCAAATTAAGTGCCAAACACCCTCCTTACTGACATACGCCCAAATAAATGTTTAACGATTTCAATCGGGATCCGTGATGATTATGCCTTGTTTGACTGCCGCGCACAATATCCTCCACAACTTACCCTGCTAATCTTGATCGTTCGCATTTCCTTCTGCCCGAACCTCCAGTAAATTCTTATCTAACGCCAAAAGCTTGTTTACATCACCCAGAAGTTTGTCATTTAAATGTTTCCTTTAAACTATTTATGTGCATTTTCGGTGCCTTAAATTCATTCTCTAATGGATTCACAAATGCCAAGGACCACCACTTAGTTTGCATTTCACGTTTACTACACCTCCTGCATCTCTGCATTAATAGTATTAGATAATTTGACAATCCGCTCTGTGATGGTATCACATGTCGTGGTACGTCAAGTAGCTCCAGGCCTATTCACAATTTAGCAACGTCTTGGTACCTGATTGATAAGCCTGATACATTGGCAGTGAAGAATAGACTTTCAACTCCGTATAATCTATTTGTCTTCTAGTTTAAATTAATGTGACTTTGCTGAACACATGAGGAAGCTAAAGCTAAAATAAACTCTATATTTTCATCATTTTCATTGCTGATCGTTGTAACGCCTCCATTGAGCATTACACCGCTTGCTTGCTTCTATGATGCCCAGCCCTTTACTGAACGATTCCGTCTCTTTTGCTGCTGTGAAGGTTTTTTGAAAATAATTTTTGTTGCATGAACCAGCAGAGTTGAACAACCACTTTGATCATGATTTGCTTGCAGACCGATACGCGGATATATCTATCATGGTAGGACCATGGTTATTTAGATAGGCACCTATGCTGAGCGCCAAAATCTTCCGATTTTCCTTAAAGGAGGCATTGTAAATAACCCATTCACACAATAAAAATCTTGACCTACCCTGATTTTACCTCAGTTTATGCATTGATGAGGACAATGCAAAGTAGTTTAGTGCAAAAGGACAGCAGTACCTCGTGGTAGAGTATGAAATTTGTCTAAAAGGAACCAGCATAGGCTGGTTGCTTATACTCAGAGGTTATTATACTTTTGCCAACAAATGGCTCTATAAAATGAACAGTAATGCGACTTCGGACAATTATCAAACTGCGCATACATTAGTCGAAATTCCTAAGGTTCTCCTAACAGTAATAGATGAGACCATGCTGTTGTTAGCTTTGATAATATAAGACAAAATAAAAATGAATGCATAAAATTAAGCGAATGCAGTCTGGTTCAAAAAAAAAATAGCTAAAGCCGAATTTTGACTAGGTGATGTGAAATCATTGCGCAAGTGTGTGATAAGTCATTCCATGTCCACTCGTTTATACACACATACACACCGAATTTATACGTCTCATGAAATCAGGGTTTTGGTATTAATCCAAAACAGCTTACTCATGTGTATCACACGCGAACTGAAACAGCCTCTTAAGTTTTAAGCAAATCGTGAACGCAAGCAGTTGTTGCGGAGAAAATTGTCAATGAATGCAGTCACAATCACTGACATCCGCTATGCTCATCACACCACCATGTCCATGGTTTGTGCGCATACATGCACGCGCAGGGAGGTTTCTTCCAGTTGTCGCAACACGAGCACAAAAGAAGAACAAGATTGTGTGCACAACTGATGGGTATGTACATATCACTTATGACCTAACTACGTACCATCCTTATACCTGCGCAGCCTCGTCTGCAGCGCGCATAAACTAATTTCTACACCGTTAATGCCACAGTGCATCTAGACTGCAGATTCGGTACAGCCTTTAATACTTTTCTAATTGTGCTTCGTAAAAGAAACAATATGTGGAGGCTAAACTATTCGCACTGCTACTAAACGTACTTCGCAAAACATCGCCGCATCGTGTAAGCTAAATTCTTTATAGCAATCGCCTCTCAGGTTGGCCAATGGTAAATAGAATATTAGCTTAAAAATAAACGGTTTCTGACCAAAACCTTTTTAGATTATATTAATGGCGTGACCTCCTAGAAATGTAGATGCCTGCAGCAGAGGGCACGACATTCCATACCCCAAGATCTGCTCTTATTTCTTAATTGCCATCACATCAGCGAAATCTTTACAAAATTAATCGAGACTATTAGTGCCTACCAAGAAGTTTATTGCTGTAAGAGAATAATCATGACAAATTGGTTAATTCAGGCTGTCCACACTATAGTGATAATTGACTAAAATTGAAATTCATTGCAGCATATAAAAGCCATTTCACGATACAAGAGACGATGTATGTGCAGGTGCTTCAAAGTCCAATCCAAACAAATAAACAAACATGCATTCTTTCATCCGCGAATTCACCTGCATGCGACCTTCAGCGCTGTTAAATTGTATCCGCGTGTTTATGTCAAGCGGTTCTTGTCTAGCCTTTTACTATATCTGCAGATATTGCTAATGACCTTCTTCACAAATGGACCGTTAAAGCAGTTCGGTGATACATCGAAGTTGATGTCTTTGATACCAGTTAAATCACACCACAAACAATGCCAACGTAATGGGCGTACCCTTGAAATGTGATGGAAACAGTTAAGCTAACTAGACATTAAAATGGACTACGGAATCATGCTAACTGTCGAAATAATTTAAATGATTAAAAATTCAGTGTTTTACTTATTGGCAATTGCTTTGGACGTATGCCAGTAAGGAGGGTGTTTGGCACTTAATTTGCAGTCATTGCAGATTAACAGGGTGTTGTAAGCAGTTTGTCCAGCAAAGCTATTATAGCTCGCTCCGCATCGAGATAAGATAGGCAAGTTATACAAAGTGCTGCCAATAACATTGATCTTGTTGCCGACATGTGCGCAGTCAAAAACAATTCTATCTCCTTGAGTTACGAGCACGTGGGTGATCAACCACTCTAGGTATATCTTAAAGTCCCATTCACGAGAGTGGTGGTGAGGAGTGGGAGGCACGAACACAAAAGTAGAAGTACAATTAGCACGAACGTCACGTGCAACAATTGGAACCAACGAGGAGAGTATATAAGCAAACACCGTGCTGCACACAAGTCATATCAAAGAGACAGCCGAAGAAATGGAGTGTGGGGGTTGGTCATGTCCGTATCCGTGGAAGTGGGCACCGTGGACTGAGGTTGTGAAGAGCCCACAATGTGAGGAGAAGTGTGGATGGTGGCCGGTGCAGAAGGCGCAGTGGGGAATGCCACATGCATGGTCGCCTGTAGTGGCGCCGCAATGCGCGCATCCGTGGGGATGGTCGCAGCAGTGGTGGTAGACGACTGAGTTTGTGCCATGGTGGTGGATGAGCTAGTCGACGGTGTACACATTCTCCTCTGTTACCATTTTGCGTTGAATCAGTAACGAATGCTGCTGGCGTTGATGTTCAATAAACTTTTCATCCCAACTGATTTGAGCAGTGTTCTTCATGAGCTGAGGTGTTTGCTGTAGCGGATGTATTGGGCATTCGGGTAGACGTGATGAGGACAATCAGAGATGAATGCACAGATTTGACAATGTGTGACACGCAGGTCTTGCCGAATCATGCGTTACACGTCGCAGCTCTTCTGAGTGATGAGCAAATTTTCTATGCTTTTGCGTTTTGAATTTTTTGTTTGCAAGAAAACGCATTTTTCTGGTTTGGAGGTTAAAGTGAGCATTTGAGCATTTCATTAAGTCTAGGCATGAATTCCGCTAGAACATAGGATCGAAGGGCATTGCACTTTTTAGAACCCTCTGACAATTAGCCAGATGGAATGGGTCTGAAGCCCGCCTTATCGTTACTGACGCACTTGAGTTTAGCTCCAAGTTTCCGAGCCTTAGCGTTTCTCCAGGCATTGAAGAAAGGACGCAAGTCTGAATCTTTCGACTTGCAGTGATCCAAATTTTAGCACTCAATTATGGGCCATCCACTTGCCGCCCTACACACTCTAGCCAACCTCCAGCCTTGTCATAATTTCCTTAGTTTTTCGCCTATCATCTTCAAAATCCCACTTCTTACCATTTGCGAGCTCCATATTCACTACCAAATTTTCTTTTATTACTTTCCGATCCTATACTTTGAATGCTCAAATCATTATTGTAAACATCTGCATACAAAGCAGTGAAAGGGACTGCAGCAATTAAAGGGATATTATCCTCTATATTTTTACTGACCATGGCTCTCTGCCTGGCTTACCATCGCCTGTGTTTTAAATAGTTAACGTTTTATGCTGACAGTTACCTCTGCACTCGAAGACGGTTCCTTTTGCAGTCACCTTCACGACGATGAAGTTCTTTGAGTCAGAGGATAGCATAAGATTATGCTTTGGATGCGCACTGGTTGAACGCACTTTCCATGAACTTGTCTAAGAGAAAGTGTGCTTTAAGACAAAGTGTATAATAATGGCCGTAAACTGAAGTTCTTTGGATTCCTGAAAGGAAATTGTGGCCAAAAGTAATTCGGATTGCTCAAAACTGTAGTTATGACCTGTAGTTTGACAGTGTTCCAAATGGAGTTAATTTGTTTTCAAACGCCCTTGATTTAGAATCACATGTGAATACGTTAACAGCAATTACACGGGACTCGGGATAATTGCCATTCAAAGACAACTACAGTGCAGTGTGCGAACATGCTTGACTAACCCCAGTTATGCAAAGTTAAGAATAACACATTTATTACTTGACCTTTAGTGCAGGATTTTTTCTTGATAAGTGGATCGGCAGTTTATCATGGAATCGCATACCATGCTTGATTACTTTGATTGCTCGATTCTAGATTATGATTTTGTTAGGGCTAATTTACTACCAAATAACCCAACGCTTGATGCTAGTTTTGATGCATTTTAGAGAATTGAGAGCACGACCGAATCGTTTATCGGCCAAAAATTCGTTAAAGATTAGTTATATGCTGCCTAATTACATACTTAAAATAAAGTCAATCATTCAAGCCAAAAAGAAGTGCATTATACAATGGTATTATTGCAAAACAATGTTATTATTGAAAGCGAAATCAGCCTTAAAAGCATTTCTTTTTTTCCAAAATGTTTTAGAAATTGCCCTTAGGGATGAGTACTCTATTTAAGTGATTTTAATGGTCACTAGAAATAACCTTGAACATCTGACTTCTTGCTTCGGAGGTAATTTGAGTTGTGAAGACACAAAGACAGTTTTTGACCCAAGTCTGTCGTAAATATGTGCTAAAATATGATTTAATGAGTTCAAACAGGTGCTGATCTATTCTGCCTGCAATTCACGTGCGTTTTTATTTAATTTGACCATGTCCAGACCCTTCTGCTCATCCTTCAAAAAAATTTCGTAATGCACGAATTGCAGAAATTATCGCAACCTTTTGCACTTTACCTACAATTTTCAGTAAAATCTAAGCACATGCACCAGCAGTACGGTATTACGATGCTTTTGTTTGGTTTTGTGTAAACTGTGGTTAACATGCAAAGAGAAGCAAATTGAGCTCAGCAGAGCAATTTTTGAAATAAGTAGTACAGTAGCCATATAAACCCTTGATCTGTGCTTAGATTAAAGTTTTCCATGCTCGGGTGCTCCGGTTCTTAATAATTAGTGACATCAAGATAGTTCCACTGTTTATGATTGCGTTCAAGCCTTGAGCAAATCAAATAACTTTGGAAGTATGCTAGTGCAGTAAACTTTCCAAGCAAGTAGTTCGCTGCAGTAACGCCAGTGGCAGAAATTTCAAATTGTTGAATATTTAATTGAATGCACAAAATATGCAAGTGTGAGGCTTGCTTTATCTGTTTGATTGGCACCTTCCACTCTACCGGCTTGAGGTGACCTCTTTATTTCCCTTCCCTTCTTACTCTGTTTCCAAAATGCCACACCACAAGGCGCCTGCAATCTTTCAGCAAATGCTTTTCTGGCATGCAACAAACTAGTATATTGTCCTAATTTCGTTGTTACCTATTAAAATTCCTTCCCTCCTCTCCTGCATTTGCACTAATCGTAGCCACACAATGGTGTGACAAGCACCTCAACGACCGATAAATGGCTCGATTGAATGCACATGATGCAGTGCAGTAAGCCTAGGCACCCACTTCCTTACAGAGCACATAGCCGAGCTTGCGTTGGTAATAAGCAATTCAGCGTAACCTGCTGGGTTGCACTAAAACGCAGATAAATGAGCCTACATTTGCAATGTCCCATAGCAAAACGTAAAATGCAATATAAGCCGGTGACTTGAGAAATCACGCTCATTTGTTACGATTATCACTATTAGCGCTAGTCGCGGATGTGCATAAAGTACTTGAATAACTGCCTCTTCTGAACATTTAAAGGCAGTTGTAAGTCGGCCGGTGAAAGGTCGCATAACTAGCGCAATGGGAATTAATTTTTAGTGGATAAAAATAATCATGTGCAAGTTCAAAAATAAGCTGCGTCGTACATTGAAACCACTTTCCACAATTGATTGAGACTATTCTGAGTATTTCAGGAGTGCTGCGAATTGTTCCACACGAAAGCCTTCCAAGCATCCATCAAACAAATGGAATTGCGGTGCAAAACTGAGGCTGGATATCGCTTCAAAAAGCAAGTCTAGTGTCCCGCTCTGCATTTTGGTTCTTTCTGGAAAAATCCCATCACAGCCCACACCCATCTTCTTGTCATACCAAACGGTAGCAAATTCTTACAGAAGCTATTTTGGTAAAAATTTGGCATTAATTCAATTTTAATTCTGCAACAAAGCTTTCATCCAAGTAAGAAAAAACACGTTCTCCTTTGATGAAGAAGTGAGGGCACTCGCTGACAGCCGATTAGGTCGTACTCACTCAACTCCCTTGACCATGCATAATCTACCACCTACACAAACTTTTATTCGTGTTCCTTCATTTCTTCCTTTTTTCCTCATCATTATGCCTGCCTCTTGCCTATTCCTACACACGCCCTCCGAGTAGTAGTGGGCTTCCCAGTACCTTTGCAATTCCCCACCCTCCCACTCATCCGCATGCACCCACTAAGTGCACATTTCAGTCACCCCACCACCTACCACCCCTTCCATTCCGCCATCACCACCACTACTCATAGCCCATTAGTAGAAGCACTTCAACCCTTCCTTCATTCGCATACTCAAACATTCAACTTGTCCTTTTCCTTTCTACTTTCTCCTGCAAAGGTTGAGTCGTTAAACAAATTAAACTATTATCAATTTCGCCTTACTGTTTTCGCATTTTGTCCCATCAACACACGTGACACACGCACATGTTAACAATTTACCTTTCCCCTCTGAAACCTATTAGTGCCGCCGATAGTTTTCCTCTTGTACATACATTCATGCAGATCCATACATCACTGCCTCGTTTCCTCAAATTATCTAACACCTCTTGCAATACATCCTCGCCACTAACGCTTCTGCTACTCTGTAACGCATTATGCTCATCAAAGGTTAGATTATCACTGGACAGACGGGAGGAACCCTCGGGATAAGTGGAAATATCGCAATGTCCGTCCCTGCATGCTGCACCTTAATGCAGTGTGGCAGCAGTAATGGCATTGGGATCTGTTGTGCGAAATCGCGCGACTTCCGACAGAAGAGTCGTGAATGTCGTGCATCATGACAGTCACCCCGGTTAAGTGTTTCACATAATTGGTGTTAGCAAAGGAACGAGAGTACACTTGTTGCAGTGCCTCCATGAAGGCGTTCGTTCCGTAAGGCACACTCCCTCCCACACTCTGCTAGCTGATTGCCGTCCAAAAGGACGGAATGATAGACAAAACTAAAATGAGAACAAAACAGCAAGATGGAAACATTGTACATGCAAAAGAATTGCAAACTATTTCGTTTATTATATGGCTCTGCTATAATATAACTTTAGCCGTAAATTGGTGATTGGTATAAGAAATAGTCTAGTTGAAGAGTGTTGAAGAGCCTGCTATGGCATTGGGGCGGTGGAGGTAAGTAAGGGAATCCAGTTCAGATAAAACTTCTTCAAGAAGAAGTGAAGAAGCTTTTGAATTTGAATTTAAACTTCCCAGGACTGCGATTTGACTTCTTAAACCAAGCTTTTCCCAATGGTCTCCTTCACCTTCAGCTCTCACGAACACGTTTTATTGGAGCAGGTCTGGCTACAGCACGAGTACGTCCTAGAAGGGCAGGTCTGGCTACAACACGAACACCTCTGATAGCCCTCTTTAAGTGGGTAGAACAGAAGCTGCATCAGCTTTTGCAAATCGCCTTGCACCACCACACTTTCATCAAGCACAGCTCCTTCCAGTTCTCCCAACTCTCTGCTGACCATCAAATTGTCAGCGTTACATTATCCTCTGTTGTACAACCACTTGAGCAAATAAATGATCAGTTTGGTTATATCATCCCTGGTCCACTGATATGTGTTGCACGCATTGCCTGAGCATGAGCCGCAACTTCCTCTATCCATGACTGCAAATGTTGTGGTAGATATTGCTTAATGTTCTCCGATGTTTCGTACAATCATTTTATACTGCTTTGAACTCACCTAATCCTCATACATGGTACCACATGGCCGTACTTTAGTCACCTATATGATTGCCTTTGTCAGAGTTTTCAGGCGCCTTCACGCTCCTACTCCTTCGGTCCCTGAGGCTAACAACTAGTCTTATTTGAATCGTGCCAAGGCAAGTCCATTCAGCAGGGAAGTAAGTAAGTGTAAGGCGTTCTGTGTTTTTCTCCTCCGCCTCCGATTTCGTACCTTTGCTATTAGAGGAGGCGCGGTTTGCAAAGGCCATCCCAACTCCAAATTTACTTGTCTTTTCTTGCAGGTAATAAGCACTTTTGAACCCCTAAATTAGTCCCTTGTTGCATGCACCTCGCTAAATCTCCGCAATTCAGTACATTGTAGCTTGTTTAATAATTTGATATACACAAACATTACAGGCATGCTCCAGTTCAATGTACCTGCTTTCGTTTGGATGCCTACCCATTTGGCTAGAATCCTGCCAATTTGCCTGCCTCTAATGCCTTGTTAGGCATCCAGCAAGCTGCAGCATTGTCCTCTCCTTTTTCGGCTACCTGTGCCTTAGCCTCACACATTGTCTCGGTTCCTCTCTACTCTCGCCCAACTCCTCCCATCCGATTGGTCATCTCTTCCACCATCGCCTCTATGTCTGCCTGCCTGCGTGCCTGCATATTTGACTGCATTTACATTGGCTTGCCTACCCACCCACTGCTACGTCAGGCTGGCTAGCTTGATAACTGTTCTGACTTCTGGCAGGCTGCGGCAATTAGTTGTTGGTGCGAATTGCTCAATCAAATGCTTTCCACTGCATTTCGATAAAAGACCATGGCAGAGCCATTTTTTGATCATAAATAAGGAATGCGGTGTTACATTTACGATGACTTGTGGTGCATATCAAGCCAAACATTCTCCATAATGCTTTCTAGCATATTCATACTCTTTATTACAGCTAATGAATGAAGGGTGTAGGTTGAGGAAAATTCTTAAAATTGACTTGTTTGCACTAGTCATTGTAGAGTGGCATTTATCACTATCTATGAGCAAATTAATGCTTTTCATTTACCTATTCGTTGCATGTGTGTCTCGTAAGCAGCAGTTGCAAGCAGTCTTGGAGGCGCCACGTTCTACCATTTCGTGTCTATAAAGAAGTCCAGGCACTAGACCTCGTAGAATTTCAAACGCTCGTTGCATTTGTGGCTGAGGCAGGCTTTGATAAAATTTCCTACGGTACGTTCTTTTAGTAAATCGAACGGAAGTTTCCACTGATGCAAGCTTGTCGATGTAATTTAGAACAGATTAGGAGTGCCAATTTTTCGTGGTATGCAAATAGCAAACTTGACGCCTTTTCCGCCATAATGGTTTTTACTTCTAGAAATTTGCTGCTTCTGCTGCTTCACCATCACTGGCTTATTTTTTCATTTGCCCTTTGCATGTGACAGGTCGTGCTGCAGCGTTGTTGGCAAAATTACAATATCCTAGCTAATAAATAGCCAATCTGTGTAGAGACGCTTAAATTGAAACGAACATACGCCCACATTTGTTCTCAAAACTAATGATTGGCCAAAATTAGATGGAGATCTTAAGGAAATAGTAAGGATGATTCAAATATGATGAGCCCACAACAATTTTTGTTTTCAGCCTTGGCAAGATTTTCTAAATGTCTTAATTAAGTGATGGTTGCATAGAATAGCCGAAAGAGTAGGAAATCATGACCTGGGATGAACCTTAATGGATGCAAATGTGAGCATATTAATGATCTAGTCTTTGTTAACCTAAGGTTTTATTAATACTGCGTGAAGTGAGACATGAAAACAAAGTAGGATTTTGCAAATATCGCGAATGAAGGTTCCGCTTAACCTTAGTGCATTTGGTAAGTCACCTTTGAAAACTAACCAGCTTATACCTGGATTGTGTGGATCGAGTGGCACTTTGGACAAACAGGCACCTTTTATCTGTCTATCATAGGGGATGCTTCTGCAGTGGATAATCATTGTGCAATTAGACATGCTGCTAAGTCCTTGGTGATTTGAGCTCATCATTATTTTATCGTGCAGGGAAGCAAACTTTGATAGTGTGGATCGAGTGAATATAAAGGTCCACATTCCATGTTCCTGTCCTTCATCGAAAGGTAGCAAATGCGGATCCGCTTCTAAACCCAGAAATTTATGAGCATAAGCATAGATAATCCACTTACATTGTTTATTTGAAAACAAGGGACTTATAGTGCATAAATTGAGAGGTTTGCATCTTATTGAGGACCATTTTTTGACCAGAAGTAACCAAGTTCGAAGTGTTCACAAACATATTACTGTGAGACAAATTAATTTCCCGTGAAAACTTAGTGCTATGGCGTTATTTTTATCATCGAATCCTCAGGCTGCATGTTGGTGAGGTGGCGATAGTCTACACTACAGCAATAATATTTTCGCACACCGTTTCAGGCGAAGCCGGGAGCCGTGTCATGACTGATAGAAAAAGCAAGTTGATTCGAAACAAAAGAGACCAAATTCCAAACACAAGGAAAAATTGTGAATGTGTCTGCACTTAAGTTCCAACGGTTTCCACTTTCACCCCATGGCATGACTATTGAGTCAGGGCCGCAGACTCCCAGCCTCTCCCTGTACCTTGGCTAGCATTCTGCCCTACCATAGTGCTTTGGCTAATTGAGAGTTAACGAGAAACTCGAGATGCTTTTGACTGCCTACCATAAAACGGTTTACCAAACAGAACAATTTCATACTAAATACACAGTGGTGTAGTGCATGTTCAGTTGAATGCATCTTTTGGGTGGCAAGGCAGCAGGTCGCATCAATCTCGTGACTGGTCAGGCACTACTGATTGACAACTACAGGAAAGGCCTAAGAGCATAGAACTTCCTGTTCCTGAGGCATTACAGTAAATACAGCCCAGCCAAAAGTGGCTCAGAGTAGAGCAAGGGAATGAGTTTCGGCATAAACACAAGCCTCCAGCTTTGCAGGTGTGAGAGCTACGCTGTGTGCACTGATGTCAACATCAAGGGAAATAAGCATAAGCACATTCTCATTTGACCGAATGTGTGTGATATGGAAAGATATTCCATTGGTTCAACCATTAATTGCTACGATCTTAGATTCTGCTCCTCCTTGTTCTGTAAATCACAAGGCGAAAGGTCATCATATTGCACATTTTACCAGCATTCCATATCCAATAAGAACATGGTTGAAGGAATGGGAAGATGAGTGAATTTAATTCCGACTCGTGCTTCCAACTTCCTCCATATCACTAACTAATCTGCGTCAAATGATCTATCAAACAAATTGATCGAATGATGTAAATCTTCGATGTGAATTCGTTTCGGATTGGTTGACTGGGTAGAAGAGATAGGTAAGATGCAGGGCACTCGTGTACACATCTTCATTGCAGAGCAGTTCATCCACGGCAGAGGCCCTAGGTGCCACGTTGGTGATGGTGATAGGTAAAACCATCGCATGAGGACAACTGTTCCATCTTTCCTCGCCAGTGACCAGCACCTACATGTAGCATATGCAAGGATCCTGCTCTGCAGATTGTTGTAACTGGTCAACTTAATTCTGCATTGCGCTCGGATTATATTCTACATCAAACAATCCTAACAGAAGGCTCGTAAAAGCACTTTATTCAATAGTACTAGCTTATACGATTTCACAGAGCTGTCTTAAAATATGTCTAACGGTAAGCGAACTATTTCTGCTGCTGCGTTATACTGCAAGAAAGTAGTGCATATTCATCCTTACCTGCAGTTGGCAAAGGAAGGACACACTCTGGATGCACTAAAATGGACAGGATGCGTCGCTGACTTTGGAGCTGACAAATGCTATTTCGTCGCAGCACTAGAGAAATGGAGATGGCGCCTCTCAGACTTGTGGGTGGCCTATGTGCTCCTGACGAGGTTGTGGTAGCCAATGCATGAAGATAATTAATGCAAGCTCCAATTTTACGCAAACTTGCTGGCTTTTTCGGTCTTTGCTACTCTCAATTATGTCTCCTTAGCCCTTCCCATTTGCCGGCGCTAATTCTTGCCCTCATTGTAGAGGAGAGTAAGATTGACACCTCTCAGGAGCAAGCGAAGAATAGCAATCGTTCTGTTAAAAGGAAATCAAAGGAGTGATTTGATGAGGTGAAGGGAGAAGGGATAGAAAGAGGTAATAAAAATGGGAAGGGTTTGGAAGAAAATGCAGTGATATTAAGCTTTGTTGGCTATGCAGTGTACGACACTCATTGCAAACACTTCACTTCTTCCATTCGGACATCACTTCAATTTATTTGTTCATCTACCATCTGTTCAAGCAGATGTTGAGAGCATGCTCAGTGCAATTTATTGGGATAAATACATCCAAGTCTGAACATGAGGCTGGTGCCCATGATGTGGACTCACGAACCTCTCTTAATAGGTCTTGCCGGAAAAGCTATCATCCAATTTGATGGAAAGAGAGTCGTAGCAAAGTGAAGCTAAGGAAACGCAAAGAGATGCCATCGCTTGACCTTAATTTCTACGAATTTTAACACCTTTCCACGTCTTTGCCTTTTGAGGTCCTTTGAACAGAGTAGGGAGCTGCATTGAGGAAGCAGAGTACACAATCTACGAGGACAAAACGAAGCAAGGGAAGGGTGATGAGGATGATTTTGAAATGCAATGTGGACGATATCATAGAGTGCTGCGACGGCTAGATTCCCTCATGCTATTCTAATTGAATTCTTCCCTCTTAACACGTGCAGAATGGATCAGTGTCACGTGCTACATGCGGTCTGCCGCGTGGCCTATTGCAGTCATGTATGCTGGCTGCTAGAGCACAATTTATTTTAGTTGCGATTTGGCAGATGAATTAAAACGCGTGTGTGCCTCTTCATTGTGTCAAAGCTGCCCACGCTCTATGGCAGAGAGCCGGAAGTGTCAAACATCTTCTCAAAGCCTTCCTACTTTGCGCACTACGCGAACCCGGAAGTCAGTTCACGATCAAGGCAACCTCAATACCAACCTTCAAGCCACCGCAGCATTATTCTGAAATAACCTTTATGTTTCTTCATTTACAATTCTTAACAATCAAAAGAAGGACGAAATTAGAAATAAAATGATGCAATTGGAATCGATGATAGCTCACAAGGGATCGGCGATTGAGACCGTGGTCTTGTTAATGACGAAATCTTCATCTATTTCAAATCTACGGTTTCCTACCTTACTTTTTAGCATGTAAGTATTGGGGTGTTCTTCGTTGTGGTGAATGCCTGGCAAAGAAAGTGTTTAGCATAGTTGCTCTTAAACTAGAAAGCACAATGATGCGTTTTGGGGTAGCCCAGACCCTGCGAGTAAAGCGGATGAGAGAAAGGAACACACCTTACGAAGAAGAAAAAGAAAAAACACCATAGGCACAGGCGCCACCGTTGCCGTCGTCGATGCAACGCATCATGGCGAGGAGGTGCTCATGCTCCTCCATGCAGTCTGCTTGCATTTGTGCCGCCTCCACTGTGCAGCCCATCTCACAAAATTCCTTTTTCTTTGCTGCATCATTGCTACCTTTCACTCCTGCGGACTCTAAGGAGAGAGCGAATTGAGTATGAGCAGGACTAGGAGCAGAATCTGTCCATCAATCTTCCTACCACACTTCTTATACAGTAAAATTGACTTCGCAGGGATCGAAAACGTCAGCAGTCCCCTACCGCCATTGCAATTCACTACTAAGCATTACGACATTCATGTTTTGCTTTTGGAAATCATCATCATCGGCCTCAGTCTTTGCACAAATAAAACCTTCATTTTTCATGAAAACCATCTGCTATCGCAGACGACGCAGCTTGCTTTTCATCAACGTTTACCAATGATGTTCGTTTTACCGATTTTACTCTACCACCTAAATCCACTACTCATTTTAGGCCTCCCGTAAAAAGTGACGATTCACTTTTGCAACCAAACTGCTTCAAATACTAGCGCTCTCTATCCCCGGGATTGATCGTTCAACCGACATATTGAGTCTCCATCAAATATGACCCGAGCGAAAGGTCACAGCTGAATCTGTTCGGCGGTCATACAGAAATATCAGCTGAGCATGGGTAAGAACAATTTAATCATTGCCCTTATTAATGTTTGATAAATTCGGCTTCATAGACTGGCATCTGTGGCATTCAATTCTGGAGAATTGATATTTATTGAGAAACTGCACAGCCAAGTGACATTGCTCCTTTTGCTCTTGGATTTTGAATCTGATTCATTGTGGGCAATGAAATCAAAATCGAAACAAAGGATTAATAATAATAAAGTGGCACTTTCTACCCTCTGCTACTGTAGGTGAGAATCTAGCTTGTGCATAATCATGAGATTAGCTTAAGGTGCGGAATTCGTTATTGCATTATAACAGACCCTGCACAAGACTGCAAAAATAAGGTCTTCACTGAGTTAATTCTGTGAGTACGAATGTGCTATGTGAATTACGGTTAAATGCTTTTATTGAGGGCAGAAGTTATTTTGAAAAGTGGCACAAGAGAATATTGAGAAAATCACCTAAAAGAACCTTTAGCTGACAAATCAGGGGAAAATGTCCCTACTTCTCAACTTAGCTGACTATATGGCAAAATACTGAGATCCCATTTCACTGGTATCATGATCACCTACCATTATAGGATGGATGCGTATAGCTTGGGGCTACAAGGGCATGCTAGATGCTGTCCATACAGCATAACAAACACCCGCTAAAGTCACCTAGCATCAGATGAGAGGTGGGTTGCATTTCTTTCATATTCCTCCAAAAAGTCCGTGTAGCCTGAACCACACTCAGTCTGCAGACATGGATGTGGTAAGCAAAGATACTGGATAGACGATGTTAGTAGCGAGATTGGAGTTTACTTGCAGTGTTGTGTTGGTGTCCGTCAGTCGGATAAGAGAGCACTTAAAATCCGCGACCCCACCGTGCCCATGCACTTTTAGGCGGCCTTCCAACAAACGAAGTCGCTTATGCACTGGGGTTTGCATTTGTACTTTAATAGAACGGTTAGACTCTCACTGAGGATGCAGACAGTGATTTTGTCTAGCATTGGAAGAAAATTTTGGTAGAAGAGGAGCTGTGCAAAAAATCTGCGTGGAAATTTACCAGAAAATGCACTTTTTAGAACAACCCTTTGCCACAGCATTGCTCGCCTAGTTACAATGCAATTTGCACAGCAGATTCTGTCGTGGACCTTGACAAGCACAGAAAGTTTGCCGCAATGGAGAAGCTCAATGAAAAGATTAGATAAGTCCCGCAAAATAGACAAAAATTTAGATTAGGTTGAGGTTCTTGCCTCATCTAAACAAATAAAAATGACACACACTAGCACTGAGTATGCAAGATCTTATGTGTTATCTGCAAAACTGTTTAGTTCCCTTTAAAAATGCGCCGCGAATGGTAGAATGTCTGGCTTTCCATCAGTGAATGGTTGAGAATGATGTTTGCCCTTGGCATCTAGATGATATGATTGCCCGCAATCTGCGTACTTTGTAGCAGATAGTACATTGCTCCACTGCTGGTGCACTTCAGTGTAGGCACCGAGGCCGAATAGATTCTCTTAATACTATGGAGAAATAGGTTTTAACTCACATATGAGTTGGAGAATAAGGTTTGATTCCTTTAGTTTGAGTCTTGCATTCCTGATCATGCTAGCTTTGGCATGCGCGTGATATCTCTACTTACTCTCTGTCTAATTCAACCCTCGAATGCACGCGGCTCAAACGGACGATCGGTGTGGAGATGCACTGCTAGTAACGGTAGCCAAGTTGAATTTGTGTGGAACTCTTACTGAGAAAATAAAACTGGAAATAATTAGGCTGCATTAGCATGTGCACAAAAGTTTGCCTTTCAATGTGCCTTACACATGCGCGTGCAATCAGAACTGTTGGACTTTGGTGTAAATGATAGTATTCGATGACTGTTATCCCCAGTAGGACATGCAGGTAAAGTGGGGCACCTTGAAGTCTTTTTAGACACTAATCTTAGCCAGTAGAATGATTTTGTCGGAATAAATTATGTTATGTTAGTTTATGTTGTTTTGTGTTAAACTTTGAAAATGACTGTGGCAAAAGCGATCGATGTGGGAGGAACCCCGATTTCCCCCTTCTTTCACTGGAACCTTGTGGCCTCTCTGACCTATTGGCTAGTCGACGGTGCGCAAATCCTCCTCTGCTCCCCTTTTGCTTTGAATCTGTAGCAAATGCTGCTAATGCTGGTTGTTTAACAAATTCGCATTCAAAATAATTTGAACCGTGTTCTTCATGAGCTATTGAGATTAACGTAGCGGTTGTATTAGCTTCCAAGTAGACGTGATGAGCACAAATGGACAATGCTTTACATTGGAAAATTGGCAGCAGTTATCAGTGTAGCATCCAACTAAGCAACTTTTGTGGAAGAGTCAATTTATTTAACTGGTTTGATAGTTAAGCGACCACAATCGGACAGATAAAGACTGCATTGGGTTGAGTCATATGCTCTCGAATCTGCCAACTGACTAGAGGTGTGCGAGTGCAAGTCGCTTAAATTTACCCATGCGACAATAGCGTTTTAGTTATGCTTCGCCATCACCCATGAAAACCCTTTTGTCCTCATCCGTCTGCTGCCCACTTCAAACAAATTTATTGAATCCTAAAATTAGTCGCACCCCAAATTTTCATATTCATTTTTTCGCTTACTCATTCTTAACATTTTGCAAACCAGTTTTCCTCTTAGATGTCTACTAAGTTCTACCAATGTTAAACGCCGCAAGCTATAACAGCTGAAGTAGGCTTCGAGTGTGTGTCTCTCTTGCTGCTATGAGGTAGGACTGTTTGACCATTGCAATCGGTTAAAGGGCTTCATTCGGCTTAACGCCTCTGTGTTGTTTCTATCATCTACCAACAAAAAGCGCAATAAAGTTGTGCCAAGTTTTACGCGCTTTGTTTGCACCGCTACTGTATTTTAAACGCTCACTACCTTCAACTCATGACACTTATAATTCCGAGACAGAGTCCAAAATTTAAGACGTTTATGGAAAAATTAATTCTAGTTGATGAAACGTGAATTGTTAGCGTGGATGAAACAAACATGCTTCAATTTAGTCGAGAACTGGGAATTGGGAGGAACTACACATTTGAACTATCGACTGTTAGTAGAGCCCAAACAAAAATTCATTTAGGCATACTCAAGTATTCGTCAAGACCTCTTAATCGTCCAAACTGCGCTTGTTTCTAGGACTTAAAATAGAACAGTTTACAAATGTGCCAGTAGGCTGAAAATTGTAAGGACAAAGCTGATGAGGAAGAGGATAACAAGGTAGTAGTAAAAGAAGGTCATGCTCCCATTATTGAGGCAAAATCAGCTTCCAAGTTATGCGCCCGTTTGACTTGTGGAAGTAGGCATTCATCAGTCATTCAAATAGTGCAGTGTTGCAACTGCTGACTCGTTTACTGCTACACCAGGCTCACACCATGCCCACATACCTAAACTGAGTAATTGGGAAGGTGTCTTACACTTTTATGCACCACGTAACACCCTCGCGAAGGCCACGTTAGGTGGAATCCTGACATCCAGCGAAAAAAAGGCAAGCACATAAAACTGCCCTTAATTTCAGAGGCAAAGTTAAGTTTGTTTTCATGCTGCTAAATTAGTTTAGCCTCACAACACGTGCGTTATTTGCTCTGCAATTCGACTGATTCATAAATTTTCCAAGGATATGCCTGGTAATCTCCAAAGTTTAAATGTCATATTAACAATTTTCAGGTTTTTTCCATTTAAGAACGCAGCATGAATTCACCAAATAAATACTGGGCTTATGGGAGTTAATCGTTTCCGGTTTCTGCAAGATGTTAGGAAATCACAGATGAGGCAACAATATTGGGCCTAAAAATGACGTACCAAATTGCAACTTTAATAAAGAGTTTAAAAAATTTACAGTACCAATTAAATCAATTGTATGTCAGCATTTATGGCACCCTTCGGGTATCATTTGATGAAATGATCTTGATGGTTCTGCTTTTGGCGCTGATTTGTGCCATTAGATTTTGGTCCAACAAATGAGCGACTCAACCTGGGCGTTGACACTCTCCCCCTGACAGTGCATGCAGAACTCAGGGATTACTAAGCCCTATCCACCGGACAATGACCCTTTTCAGCATATCTACTAAACCGACCTTAGATTAAGTACAATTCACGAGCAATGAATTAAAGCGCAATGGCCCGATTCATGTAGCCACAGCTACTACTACGGTTGTGACCACCGCTATAAAGGAACCCTTCAGATGTGGAATTACAGGATTCTTCTTCATTGCAGCGCCAATCAGAACAAACAGACCATTAGCAACTGATTCACTAAGGACATTTGACATTCTCAAAATTGACTTCCACTACACAGCACAGACATCTACCTTCCGCACTCCATTCCCTGTCATTTGGCTAAAGCCTGCTGCTTCTTCTTCATTGTGCTTATATCCTCTCCAATGCAGTCACATTAATTCGCCCTGTCACGGACTTGAAGACAGTAGTCCATCATAATATTGACCCTTTCCTTGATCAAATCTCGTTTTTCCTTCATTGCTGATAATTAAGTCAAGTTCTTATGTCTACGTTCGAAAGAGTAGGCTCCCAGCCAGTTCTCCTAACCATCACTTCAGCACATTATTCGACCAAAAAATTGCTCACATTGAGGCTCACAATGGACTAAAAGCAGTTACTTACAGTAGCGCATCATGTAAATTCTGTCCTCTTTCCTACATTCCGTTAGTACTTCATCAAAAAGCATTTTTGTGCGGTCATGCCTTGACGCCGTGCATACTACAAAAATGAGACTCTAGACCTTTGAATCCAACGCCTTGAGGTGCTCTCATCGGGATGGAAACACTTTTCCTTTTTTATTCATCGACTATTGTGGCGGCTAATCAACCGGAATGATATGCTACTCAAGTTTAGGCGATGCGTGTGCCCAAGTCCTAGCCGCACATGGTACATCTTGTGTAGAGAATCTCAATTAAGCTTTGTAGAATCCTAAGATAGGATTCGTCGGTAAATTTACTTTAGCCCAAAGGAGCTAAGTTGTATCTAAACCAATTCACCATTCAAGTAACTCTCGTCATATCAACGCTTCATTTTCTCCCACACAAATAAACATACACGCGATCTTTCCTACAAGCTGTTAGAGAGTACAGAAAGAGATGTGCTACTCCATATATCGCCACAGCCAAAGTTTAAGCCACTTTTGATTCTAAAGAGCAGCGCAGTCCAAAGTGGACTCATCTGCATTTCTCCATCTTTAACTGTTAAGATTCTACCGAATTTCGTTTTATCGAGGATGCAATGATAGTTTTGGAGGTGTGAACAACCAACCAATGTAGTGAGTTAAGCCATGCCGCGTTAGAAAGGCAGTCAATCTCTCAATTCCCATAATATCAGTTCGTATAATCAATGCGCAGGATCCTAGTATCGTTGGCAGGACAGACCTATTCATAGACAAGTTACAGATCTCTCTTTGACACCGCGTTATCAGTTGCAGTGAGAGTAGTCACTATGGCGCTTCCTTCCGCTGCAATGTCTCTTTTAGCAGCGCAGATACCAAAGCATTGGAAAAGGGTAGCTAAGGCAATGTGTTCTGGCCAGTTCATCTCTCGAGAATAGCTATGCTCTTGCGTTAACGTCTTGTCAATTGCTTGTAGCACATGGAAAGCGACAAAGCTTATGAGTCAAATCTGCCCCAAACAACACGCATAATTTGGGATTTTCAATGCTTTTCTTTCTCAAAGGCGATATCGTCAACAGGTAGGGCCAAACAAAGTGTACGGTTGCCACTGCGCCCGAACCTGCCACACCCCTCAACGTGTCCTATTTGAGCTAACTTTATAAACAGAAGAAACTGGATGACTTAAATGCTAATGCAGACTTAATCAATGATGTGAGGAAGCCATAGGAGAAGCAAAGCTACAAGTAATAGCAGCATCATTTTCCTCGATACCTTTTGGCTCTCTCACATGACATGATAGATGGATGACAAATTGTTTCGCTACAAAAATCCCTAAATAAATTGCAAACCCCCATAGACTGGACCGTAATAGCGATGAAATTGACCATGCCTCTATAAAAAGATAAACTGTTACAAAAATAATAGCCTTATTATATTTGAAGTACGTGCATTTGTCACTTAGGAGGGAAAAATACCTTAGTGAAGGGGATGCGGTTTAACCCAATGTTTAGCACAACAATTATGATTTACACATTCGTTGGGCTGCTGCTGGTGGAAAACACATATTTTCCCTTGCATCTCGACCTGTTGCAGCGCCTTTTTAATTACCACTTTTAAAAATTGCAAGGCATATGGTAATTTGACCTGGACATCAATAAAATGCCTAACCATACAAAGGTATGGGGATGGCATTATGGTGATAACCGATTCCGCAACAGCCAACTTGTCGTGAAGTAGATGAGAGAGTCAAGTGCTAACTTATCACAACAATTGCATAACCTATGGAGTTATCTTGCAATTAAAGATGTCCTGCCCAACATGATCAACTCGGTTCACTCATTTATGCCCTATCATATAAATGAAGCCAAAAGCACTGATACCCTTGCGCCAGTGATATTCTTAAGCTGGCACTTTAATTTTCGAAATGCTTATTGCACGTAGAGGGTGTCGACAAATGCTTTCGTATCTAATATGGAATCAGGAACGCAAAATGTCCTAAAGCACGTACTACGATCGAAAGAGATGCTACAAGCTTTGGACAATTGGCAACTGCAGATGCTGAGGAGAAGATCCAAATGTGTTTTGGTCTTCTTTATCCATTATCCATTCCTTTTGGCACGAAAAAACCTCTTGATCACAAAGAATTTGCCGCAAGCTTTCTAATGAGCAAGTATCAGTTGCGAATGCATAACAAATTTAGTCATGTATGTAATTTGAATAAGCATGACTACTACGACTGCATAATCTGTCCGATGAATGGCCACAGAACAACTGCAATTTGTCGTGCATCTGACATTGCACTCGTTGTGAATGGGAAGCGGTAAAAACCGCCATGAACATCCAAGTCGGATGCGTGTGCTTTGTCCACGCAATCAATGTATTCCTAATGCAAACAAACTACAGTATTAACGAAGACAGGTTTGTATGTGATCAAGCTTATTTAGTCCTACCTAATCAAGACGTCGCCAAATGCGGAATGACGCAGATTTGGCTCATCAGCTTCGTCACATTCTATGTGCGCCCAGGAATCGACAAAACGCTAGAGTGATGGCCTTTCCATTTTTGAGGGGTGGATTCTCCTTTTTAAAATAGTGTTTGCGGCATCTTATGTTTGAGAGTTTGGAAATGAATATCAGAGATAATATCAATCACGCATTGCAACAGTGCAACAAAGCCCCAGCTTCCCTTCTCCGAGACTAAAGTATCTGCGCTGCCTAGAAAAGGCTTTGCGGCGGAGCTATATGCCAGATTCACGGCTCTTACTGAAGCTGAGGGATTGGTCTTTAAGAGAGATTTGCAATTTGTCTATGAGTGGATCATTCCTGCCAATAACACTAGAACCCTATGCATCAGTAGTACGAACTGGTACCGTGCGAAGTTGGAATGTAACTTGGTTTATCCGACGCATTGTTAGAGTCGTGTTTCATTATAGAAACTTGCGTTATGAGCTGACGTACAATAAGGCCTTAAATGTGGCATTGCAACTTATCCACGATATTCAGGTGCAATTGTAATAACTGTTTCACCTCTGGTTTCATCTTAATGTCAATGTGGGAGCACTAACTCAGTCTTGTCGAAGTGCACAATCATTAAAACTATTCCAGGTTTAAATATAACAGTAACATTTTTGGCCAAGCACTTTAAAGTGAAGCACTAAACAAGCTTATTTTGCACTATTTAATCAATCCCTATTGCAATGAACAAACAAACATCAAAATCATACGTCGATAATTAAGTATTCTGGTTATTCACATGAGAACCGATTCATCATTTAAATATTTATTAAATTAGAAACTTATACTTTTAATTCTTTAATTTCCGATTATTCATGCGTTTGATTCTCTACCAAATCAACTAATCGGTCTACCTTTCGCTCCATTGCTTTACGAACGACTGTCATTCATGAGCTAGTATGGGGTTCGTGCAAGAATACCTCTTTGCTCTAATTAGCATTTTCAGTTCTTCGTGGGACGGGGCATCATATTTAACATCTCTCAAATTGCTGAGTCCATTTACGCATTACAAGTGACAATTGTGAAAAAAACTCAAAACACTAATTCGGACTCAATTTCGAAGAGACCTACAATTTTTGGATCGCATTACCGTGCAGTGCAGCAGTATAGTCACCAAACACTTGAGGCGATGGTACCATTAAGCACCACGGGCTGACAGCAGCATATTTAATATTGTTTTGGCTAAATGAATCTGTTGTGAGGTCAAGTAGTTTTATATGGTTCTTAGTTTATTTTCAATAATTATTCGACCCAAATTAATGTTGCGTTGGCATTAGCTTTTCGAAATTTAATACTTACTTACAAAATTAGTCGTAGCGTTGCATATGCTTGCCTACCAATAATGCAAGCCATCTGGGAGAACAGTGAAGACACATGTTTTATCCATCACACATTTTATTCCACGATTAATGCAGCACACAGAAAATGACACGTTACAAGCTCACTTGTCAAACATGGGGCATTTTGGCTGACAGTGACTACGTCTCCGATTTCGCGACTTTACTAAACCGCTTATGACTTTAGGTTGATTTATCTGCAACCGATTAGCAAAGCACATTAAGTTCTAATAATCTTCCATTTCACTGTTGCCTCATTGTCATCTCAATGAAGTGGAGAAAAGGATAGCTGAAGTTATACGAAGGACAAATGGTTTGTAAACTTGGATAGTCGTTCCTTTAACGCTTACAAAGGGAAGGCTTTGAGCCAACTCAATGCGAGGTGGCGAGCTTTGTAGATGATAGAGACATAAAATTTGATCGGCATGAGATTCCTTTACATTTAGAAACCTTTGTAACAGAGGACCGACATTAGAGAAAAACCTGAAGGAAGAAAAGTGATCAACAGGATTCAACTGATTCGTAGGTGATCAGTTTAGCATATCGTGCGTTGCTTCAGTTGAGGTTCCGTTGCAGGCGACGACACGTCTCAATCACTTTTCTCTAACTAAAAACATGCAAAGAATTAAATCGCCGCATGGTATTTCTTTTTATGCCAGATATGCTATGAATCAAGTGAAACCACGATTGATTGGGTTTTGGAGTCTCGTGGACATTTAATTGCGCTATGTCTGTGTGACGGAAGCATGAAATATGTCTATCAGTGGTGTTTTCAACACTGGACTGAAGTCAGTCGGTCGAGGAAATGTGAGCTGTGCCATTTCAGGTATAGCGTGCGCAGACAGGCCAGGCAGAACGAAGAAATGTGGCTCCGGAAAGTAAGGAGGTGTCTTGAGCATACATATTAGACAGCGTACTCTTTCATCTGTGAATCTATGTTTCAAAGAATTTCATGCAGAGTAGCCAATAGTCATACGTCCTTCTGTTTTGATGCAAACCATCCGCCATGCATCCATACACCATTAGCGCAATCTACACGATCTGGCCGTTTTCGTAGAAGGTGATCAATAGTGGTTTTTCCTTTCAGTGGAATTTCTACGCCTTTGAAACATTCGCACTGCTCCTCACAGGCTGGTTGATTTGGTTGAGTATTGCTGCCTTCACCAATGCTCCCTCAGGACTTGTGTGCTCAATATTTTTCCCTAGATTAATTGGTCTCATTATTTATGGCTTCGTCAAGGCTTCAGTGTTTTGGATTTCAATCTGGTGCAGATTCGCAAAGGCCTCGTGTCGAGCAAAATACGTCTGCGTAGTGCAAGAACCTTCAAAAAGGCGAATTGCGAGGTCGCGTCGAACTGCGAAGGCTTGAGACTGGGGAGAAGTTACGTTCAGCCGGACATTTTCTAGCCTCCTGATGTGCTTAAAGAGTGCTTTTCTATTCACTTTACAACTAGTCGTCTGTGAAACCACCATGAAAAGTAAATATTTTTAATATTGTATGCAAATCCTAGAAAGAATGTGATTTGGGCTTCACACGACGCAGACAAGACGGGTAATAGCACTTTTAGTTGTGAGTTTTAGTTGAACCTCAACTCACGGACTTAAGTGTATCCTCACTGAATGCAGCTACCGAGGCCGTGCTACGCTTTGAGGACCCGACCAGCAGTCGCTGGGCTGAATTTAATGCCAAAAACGTTGTTACATCTCCTATTTGTGAAAACGTTCCAATACATTTAATAAAAGCCTGTTATTGCTTTAGTTCTCTTCTTTTTCCCATTAGGTAGTGTCTGACTCACGCTAGTGAATGTTTAGCTTTTCCTAAAGGACCTAATCTGCGTTTTGTTAACGAATGTGCTCATTAGGACCTCGCTTGTTATAACTGTGATTGAACGTCTGTCACTACATGCTCAGACTCAGCCATGTATGCCATAAGGCATGATCACGAAATTCGTTACGCTGACACACCTTTGATCTTCCCTAATCGCAGAATGGCAACGTCCAGCAACCACGATAATCGAGATTGTTAGCCAACTTGATGTAATACTGCCTTTTTATCAAAACCACAGCTACTCAAACAGGAATCGAGTGCAGTCTATTTGTGTTAGAACTCGATTCTTGCTATGCAACGCCCAAAAGGGGCCCTAGCTACTGACTTGCATCTGTGGATATTTGGTGTCAGATTTTCAAGTGAATAGGTGTCACCTCTGGTTTTAAGACTACTTTTGTTGCAGCCAACATCGGAATATATCTTAGCTTAATTAGCAAAGCAAACGGAGTACTTGTGTTTAGGATGCAAGTCTAATGGCATCAAAATGGAGTTATTTTATTAAAAAGCATTCCACATTCTAGCGCTAATTACCACGCTGATCTCCAGGACAAGAAACTCACCAAAATTGCGCAATCAAATGTGATCGTTTCATGAACTGTTGTAGTGGCTCTTTGGAGTAAGGGCAGTCATCCTAAAGGCATGCGCCACTGGTGCAGTTTTTCCAATGGGACATTAAGGGGCAGGCTAGCACATTGAGGCATTTGATTACAGTTTTAATGATTGTCTCTTGTCTGCTTGTCATATATACCACCACTTACATTTGCCATTAGCTGGACTTAAATTTCAGCTTTGGGAACCACTTTGATCCCTAAGCAGTATAATACTTTGCATTTATTTTGCAAAAAGATAACAGTTTACACTTCGAGCCTATTGCAATGTTTTTGCTCTAATGAGTGACAGGAGAAATGGTGTTGTCTACCCGAAGCTGCGAGCTGTGATGGATCAAAAGACAGGTTGAAATAAACTTCAAAGAATGCTGTGATGAAAACAAAAGCACACCACCAACTGTCTGGTTCCGCAATCAGTTCCAACATTTGTGGAATAAAATTCAATAGGGCTTGATTGGTGGGATAAACTCGAGTCTGAATTCGATTTAACGCCGTCGGATTCTTTGTTCTTATTCAAAGTCTTAGTTTTATGTCAACGGGCTCACAAAGCGGCGGGTCAAGATGAAAGGGACCAAACGTTGTACCAGCCTAGCTCCACCAATATTATACAGAACAAACATGGCGAAAGCGAAGGGAGGGGTGCTCGGATGCCAACCAAGCTGTGGAGCCATTTACCGACAATTTTATTTTGCACATGATCTAATACTCTATTCATTGTGAATAAGGAGCATACCTATTTTTACTGCAATCTCCTTTACTGCAAGACCAATTCTTTCATTAACGTGAGGTACTCTCTCCTACGCACTTGGCTAAATGCGACACCTAGTTCACAAGAAAGTAATGATTTCGGGCAAACAATCACGCTTTTAGCCAGCGTCTTTTTAATATTTTTGCACTGACGAGTGACAGGAGAGATGTTTTGGTTTGGCGAATGCTCTGAACTGTGTTGGATCATATGGGGAGATAAAAGGAACTTAAAAGGATTTCACAACATAAACAAAATCACATCACCGACAATCAGTATTAGTTGTCGGTCACAACATTTGTAAAAATAAACCGTAAAATAGTAAGAATAAGCAGATGATAGGAACCGAACGCGAAATGCGGCATTGTGGAGTAACGACTCGACCAAGAATGGCAAGATATAAAATTGCATCTATCAAAACTTTTGAAGACCAGTGAAAAATCTGCTGTGTTAAAGTTTCAGCGTAGAAAGTCTCCGATTTTGCGAAGAAAATGTTTGCATTAACACAAAATTAACAATTGGGAAAGCAAAGATTTGAAGAATTTTTAAATGCGTTGCAGAAAATAAGCATGCTGTACATGACTAATGATGAAGAACTGACAACAGGGTGCAAGGCATTAAACACAAGCAGATGCTTTTAAAGTGTCAAGGGGCAGAAAGCTGCAACGGATCATACGACAGCTTCAAATTATATCACGGTAGAACGAAAATTCCACCTGCATAAGCTCACTCGCATTGCCCTGGGGACAATGCATTAAAGCAGATTTTTCAGCCCTCTTGGGCTGGATGCACACAATTTTAAGGCAAATGTTAAAAGCTTTTTTATTCACTGAATTAACCTGGATTTTCTGTGGAAGGACTAAGCAAAGCAGCAGCAGAGGGCAAAATGTTTGATGGTAAGGGTCATGTCTTTGCCTTCAGAAGAGTAGCTGCTGAGGATAAACGATGATATGCATATCATTCTTCGAGCCCGAATGTCTTGGCCTAATTCTAAGTAAAGTATACCTTTAGAGAGACTAAGTGTTTGACAAGCAACACTATTTCGCCTATTTCTTTCCCTGTCTTCATGCGCCATTTTAAGCCACGGTGTAGTCATTAGCTCACTTCGCAGCCTGCAAGTCCTCTTATACCTATTTTTCACTGTTGTGATCTAAGGCTTGATGTACATGTCACACGATCTCAAAGGGTAACGATTTAAAACTGGTAGTTATAAGCTACTTGCTGTTTGTGTTTATGATTATGCAGCAGTCGTACCAATTTTCCATCGCTAGGTGGAAGCATTGACTACCTTTCTATCCACCAGAGATATTGGCCTGTATTTGCAAAAGAAATAAATTTACTTGCGGGAGCTATGCCTCCTTTGCTTAGCAAAGTACACATGTTAAATGGGACCAGATGAAGATCAGCTCATTTGTCCCAATCATCTCATGGAATGATCACATTCAAGTCATTGTTATTAAAACAAAACTGACAAGAATAAAGCAAATGGCGCATTTTTTGTTTTTACTCCTAAAGTCATTAAATGAGAGGCCTCATTGTCGTCCACTCTGCTTCACAGAAGCCTGTAGTGGAAAAAGGATTATTTCGGTAGCCGCTAGATATGGCTGTGATGATTCTCGTAAAAAGAGCTCCTTGGCATTACCACCAACTTACGCGAGATACGCGATAGATACGCTGGTTGTGGCAGTGTTTCTCTACGATAGTGTATAAAACGAACGCGCTAATAAAGACATCGTAAAGCGCAATGAACTGAGATGCAACAAACACTGTAACATAGTCACAGCAATAGAATCAACAAATCTTTTTACGTTTTCATGCAAAAAGCGACACAATGAAATAAAAATTTTGGTTTGTACACCGTGATTGTACGCGCAAGCTTACAAAATTGTTTTGTTAAAGGTTCACTCCAGCGTAGGTGGTAGAAACTCTTAGTGCAGTTAGAGTAAATACATCTGCGTAGTCTTTGCTTAGGACTGTAACATCCCAACTAAACTCAATGTTGTCGGGCTCCTCTTCACCCCATCTGAAGGATTGCGTGAGCAAGACATTGCTTGTGCTTGCTGTTCGGAACGTATCAAGGATGCGAGCTAGCATCACTATTAGGATGAGGCAAACGAATGGCAGCCAGCGCATGTCGTACATCTAAGCGGTCTGTAATAGAACATAATTGTTTCGATAACCGCATATCTTGGGCTGTGATAATCCTCCAATACTAAACCTTAAAGCGTTTGCTCGGACTTACATGGAGTTTGTGACAGATGCGTTGATTGTGGCAGCTTCCATCCGTTGCTATGCAAAATAGGCGTGTTATCAGGTATATTGCGTTATATGTGTGCATAGTGCAAACATGAATTGCGAAGCAAAAATCATTAATAGCTGAGACAGCAATACAATCCACATGTACTGAGAAATCAAACTAGAGGTTGTGCATTAGAACCGATTATCCAAGCTTATCGTTGAGTGGCGTTATAATGGATTTGGAGCAACTAACGACGAGGTCTACAACGCTCATTCCTTCCACGGTCACATTGTAGGCCGAATTGGACCTTCGTCCACTGAGTGTGATGTTCTTATTTGAGTTCAATGTAAAATTCGTCACGAAGTAGAGCCAAGCGATTCTCACTTCAGGCTTTAGTTGAACAATGCCAGGAGACAGCACCTTTCAGTAACTTGTTCTTTGATACCGTTGAAAGAAAAATTCGTTGTTAGGCAAACATGTCTAAGCAGAAGACTTCATCCCTTTAACGAAAATGCGGGATATTTGCACCCAATATCGCGAAGGTAATTGCAGTAAGAAGTTGCAAATAGACCAGGAGTTGTACGATATAATTTTAGCTATCAAAAATCCCGAAGATTAAAGCCAGATTTGATGGGCATTTAAACATGGTTTGAATCATTTGTCCCTTGATTTAGTGAGGTAAAGGGGAAGGAGAGGGGTGTGTGGAAAATCTCTACCAATCAACCGCGCCGGGTAAATTCATTGCTCGAAACCTCTTCCAAACCATTAGCTTGTCGAGCACAAGTAGGTAATTACTCTATGATATTAGGCTCCATCGAATTATAAGACATCAAAAATGTAACCCAAATTCGAAGAAGCTTAGGAAGAGTATGATCGATGGGAGAGAATAAAATATGATGTGCTTAAGTCGTAAATCATGTCCCAATAATGTAGTAAAAATTTACTGCGCTCGAGTTGCAAAAAAAGCAGAAGAGGTGGCAGTTCAATTATAGCTTTTAGCAAGTATTCGACAAGGGATGTGAGAAATAAAACTGCCAGACTGGCCCGTGGCTGAAAATCGTCTATGTAGTGCTAGGCGAATGAACAGCTAAGTCCATGAAGGCCAAGGAGTGAAGTTATCATGGCAAAGCATTGTAATGCTCGAACTCAAGCGAGTACAAATTGAACTGCAATGGACCATTAAATAATCTCATAGTAGCTCCAAATAATGCCACTGCAGAACAAAAAATCTTGTCCGCATTAGTTCGGGCGCACTGATCTGGCTCAATGCGATTGTTAAAATGCGGCCAATCAGGCGTTAAGGGAAGGTAGCACTCAATACAATGGCAGGATATTGCTAATTGTTTGGGCCAAATTCGTAAGATATGGACATTGATGGCGTGTGGATTAACCGAGGGCGATGACATGCCATAAGGCGATTAGTCACCTGGCCCATGCAATTTGACGCAGTTGGATTGCCAAGTCTTTTCTGGAGTCTAGCTGCAGTTGAACAGGCTTGTGAATGGGACTTCGAGATGTTCCACGCATGGCTGAAGCAGAATGGACGCTTTATCATCTAAATGGAGCCAAATGATTGTGAAATGCACAAGTAAAATTTCAACAAAAGGCTGCTCATGCATAAAAAACCGTTTATTCTGCGAATATGTTGATGCTAATTACAATGCACTTGTTTCAACGTGACACATAATTAACGAGCTAGAAAGGATTCTTTGACAAAGTTCCACATCTATACACCAGGATTTTCTAGCTTTTTTGCTCTATTAAGTAACAAGGTAGCTGTTTTTGTGTACTCATAGCTCCGAGCTATGGCGAATCATATGGCGGTTGAAAGAAACTTCAAAAAATATTGCTACGAAAACAAATTACACCACTGGCTATCCGTTCCAGCAGACACTTTTAACTTCTGCAGGGAGGAGCTCAACAGGGATGGATGTGAGGAATATACAAGAATAAAACTTCTAGGGATAAGTACTTGGTAGGGACTGGATGCTTTGTTGGTTCTAGGCTATACAAAATAAAGTATAGGAAAGTGGCAGCTCATCCAAGAATGGTAAGAAGTGTTATGTTGAGGAATTTGTGCAACTATTATTTGTATTTATATGATAAAGACAACAAGTAAGGTAAGGATCTCGTACTTCTATTTATTCGCCTTACGCCGACAAGGCAGCAGCATAAATTTGGAGAATAGCTGACGACTCAACGTCCGCCCCCAGAGACCATGGATGACTACACCTTAGGAGGCGCATCCTGAGCAGAACTTCAGCCCACAACCGCCGGCTCCGGAGACCGCCTCCTTATCCATTAGGCCGCCAGACCTAACCTTTTGTATGAAGAAGCCTAACCAATAGCCTAAACACCTTTAAAGCAGGAATCGTCCTGTTGCCTGATGATTTTGCAATGTCCAGCACCGCCAAGTGCCATTGTCCTTAAATTTTCGGTTCACACACAAGCCTTCCCTAAATGAGTTCATAGATTGTCTTTTCATGCTCTCTGTTATAAAAAGTCCACGTACTGATCTCAAATTGTGCCTGGCATAAGCTTCGCATCCTCTAGACTTAACTCAATGCACGTATTTGTTAGGCGTGTGCTGGACAGTGTCAAATACATTAAACTAGATAAGCATCCATGCTTTCGTGTTGGGACCTTTGACTTATGTACATGCCAATCCTTCCACACGATTTTTCAAACTATGGCTTTGCGTATTTTAAGTGACTATGTCCATCTGCAGTGCTTAGATGGTACGGATCTGGCACCGGATTCGGGGTTTACGCATTTTGGTGGTAACCGATTAAAGTTAACCTGGGTTTTGCACTTAGTGATCTACCTTGTTGCGAGATTTAGACCTTTGGGGTCAGCGTTCTCATTAAAGACATTAAAAAGGTTGATCAAATTATTGCCTTTAGGTTGTTATTTTTTTAATTTGCTGGTCCCCATGTATTCAGTTTTACCCTAGCGCCGATTCGCAAAATTTGGTTTACCGTCTTTGTTTCTTGAGGCCTAGAAGCAAATATTCCTAAATTAAGCGAGACATCAGGCTCTTGATGAAATCTGATATAGTTTCATTGATGTGGCGAATGGAAGTGTGCGACTCTGTGACGCTTTGTTAAGCTCGGCGTTTACATGGTTCATGACTTTCAACCGCTTCTACTAGGCATACTGAGCAATGGGTTTATGCCAGGCGTTCGGTGCAGCTTATCTACTTTACGTTTCGTTAGGGTCTTAGTATTCGTAAGTCTTTATCCACGAATTGGAAGTGGTTTCGATTCGATTAATTTTGTGAACGCGTCTGGTGCCCTCGTCAAATGGCGCTATTCGATAGATCTTTAGAGCTCTTATGCCAAGGAAAGGTGTCATATACGGCAGGCTGCCAATGAGAATGCCTCGTCGTTCAATTAAACTCCTAATCATCATCGTTCCACAAAGTAACGAAGTCAAATTTAACAAGTACCATTACACAACCGACAAGGACTATGCAAAACCAATTTTCAAGAATCCAACGTATAGAAAGTGTCACTGCTTACGCTGTTAGTAGGGGAGGTTAGGGTAAGGGCTTATGGAAATTGTCACTGCTAGTAAGCCAGTAACACGTATTCACACTATCTCCGAATTCAACTGGGCCACGATGCTTAGAGTGGTTGCCCCCGATTTCATCCAATATTCTCTGTCTCTTCACTGATGTGTGTTCTAAAGGCTGAAGGAAGAATATCTTATGTTGAGAGGGTGTTGAGAGGAAAGTAGGTGAGAGCAATCCCACTAATTCGGTATTGCCGAAGAGTCAGTAAGGAGTCATTGTAAGCCCTACTACGCCAGCAACACAGGGTCCAGCAAGCAAACAAAGCACCTCTCCTTCAATGTTCTGCAAAACATCCCATGATTATAGCTCCAATAAAAAGTAGCGGTGGCTTACCTTATTGAAAAGCTAGTTCCTGAAAGCATTCTGCATGCTAATTAACTAGCACTCTCTACTTTTTTGAAGATGTCTGGCTAATAGCAATTCAATTGGCACAAAAAGGGCATCAAATTCAAAGTAAAAATTACTGAAAACTTATTCGGTGGTGCCACATAGCGTGATTGCAGCGCCAAGCCAGTGCATGGAGATCGAACCGATGACCTAAGTGCAACATTAAATTGCAAGCTCAGACTGGCCTTTTACCGTAGTCATTGCACATATGCCTTTGATATTTATTTGGCCAACTTGATGTGCACCACGCGCTCGCGGATCGGGAAGGCAACAAGGTCGGATATGCATCCAAATAACCACTATGCGGACCGATGCGCAACCTCAAAGGAACCTGCGGTAGATGTTTGATCACAAGCACTGAGCCGATCGAAGGCCATCGTGGCGATCTCAGCTGCGTGGCGTTGTCCATTACAGACTGGCAGTTCTGAAGTCACCATATAGGCGTATCCTATCGTTCCAACCTGCAAAGAGTGAATCTCGCATCTAATAGTGTGCATATCAAGCTCTTCTATTTGGCTGCGTCTGTGCATTACTGAGGGAGACACAGTTGTGTTGGTAAGACTAATGAGCGAAGAGAGGTAGCATGAGATCCTGCAAAATCAAACCAACTATTTCCACCATACGTCAGATTGTCATCCTTTTGGGACAAGTTAAACAGACGGTCAAGCAAATGTAAATACCAGATAGTACACACTTCGTTTTTCCCAGTGAAGCGTACTTCGAAACACATTTCATCGATGCTAGTAGAGGCACCAGAGTACTTGTGATAGCACTCGAATGTAACGAGTTGGAGGTCTAACTTGTGTTTGTTTGCTTGCCCTCCAAGGTGCAATAATAGAGAAGTACGTCTAGAATCTTACAGATTGCAACTTAGCAACTCACCAACTACATGGAGCTGAATTGCCGAACCACATTTGTCGCAGAATTCTTCGTGGAACTATCAATCACACCAACGCCATTGACCTGCCCAAATGGAGGACTTTAGCCTCCCAATCCTGTCGAACGCACACCAAACTACCAAAAAGGTACTGCACTGAAAAATAGATAAGTGACACTGGAACGCAAAGTTCATTGTCTTAATTAGAGTCGAGATTAAAATCAAGATTGCCAATTCTCATGATATCTGGACACTCCTGACAATTGTGCTGATGCAAGCTGTAGTAAAAATATGCAGAGGATTCGAGGACTTTTTCATGTCCCTTAGCCTATAGCTGGCGTCTGATTTAATGAGTGAACCCAACCACTGTCGTGGGGCGTGGCTTTGCGTAAGTCAATCAGCTGCAAGTGTGTTTCCTATTGGCGCATTTGATGTAACGCATACGCAAGGCCGAAGACGGTTTTCGTCAGGTGAAGTCAGCGTCGCCAGAGTTTAATAAACTAGCAAAAGCCGGACTGACTCGCCAAAAAATGAAAGATCTTTTCGTAGGACTTCAGTTTTGCTAACCGTCTCCTTCTCACTGACGAGTCATGTCAACAAAGAGACAACCTCATCAACAGGCACCGCAGAGGCAGCATAGTCAGTAGTGGAAACAATTAAAACTTTGGTAACAGGCTTGACTGACCACTCAATGACAGTAGATAATGTCCGTGCCATCAAAAACAATGTGAGAACGCGGAGACAGCTAGTTAGCAGGCAGTAGGCATAATTACTTAAGTACTTAAGAGAGCCGCTAAATTTAGACGAGTAAACTTTAAGCCACAAGTACAAAAATGTGCGTATAGAAGGCTTGACAGGAGACCTAACAGAGGTATAATGTATTTCAGCATTCCTCATTTCTGGCTCTACAGCGTTGCTGAGGCCAAAAATGCCATAAGTAGTCTAGCAGTTAAATGCAAAGGTCCACTTATTGGACGGCTCCTTATTTAACTTCCTTCTCATTGACTGCCGATGGAAGTTTGCTAATTTCAATGCAATGTGAGAATAAACGACCGCGCGCTATCTTCGGTGAACGGATGAATAAGTTTGGCAGTGAGGAAGCGTTAAACGGAATTGGATGAAGATCATCCATCTTTTCGTCGAGTGGAGGAACATATAGCAATAAAAACCGTCTCAGCGTTGGAGTGAGAGGTGATGCTACCTAATCTAGGCTCTAAGGTGCCCTAAAAGCGGTAGTTTATGCTCTCCTGTGATCTCATCCATGCTTTGTATGTAAGAAGTTTTCCTCTCTGTATGCAGGTTTCACCCATTTTTACAGCAGCTGGTCAATGTTGAAACAAAAATGGCTATGCTGGTGGCAGAGCTGAAAGGATTGGCGCGTGCGACTTGATCTCACTGCCTCCAGGAAAGGCTTTCGTTCCCCGTATTCCAATCGCCATGCTATACAATCATTGAGCTCTGAGAGGATCCGCATAACCTCCTTATATTGCTTTATTTTATGTGTACTGGGAACGCATAATTGGCCTTAGCTCAGTACGATTAACATTCGATGGAATTTCAGGAAAAGGCAGGTCTCTACATTTATCCCTTTTTCCTTCTGTCCTTCTCACCCACCCTTTTGCATTTACCAATCGGTTGCTGTGTACTGTGCAGGATTTTGTAGCTTGCGTGCTCTGAACAGCACACACTACTGATGTCTGTCAATGATCACCCACTAATACTTCATCTTCATCACGTTTATCAAAGTTCCCTTGTTTTTTATTCAATCGAGTGTTCTTCCGTTTAGCGAGTGCGTGCTCGCAAAGGTTATTTAAGGTCCTAGTGTTGCGGTTGTTTGCTATCGCAGAAGGTATCTATCAGCTTCCTTCCTTCAAAATCAACAATCCCTCTAAGCGATTCCACTAAAATTGAGGTTTCGTTCTACATGCGAACCGCTTTAAGAAGAAGATTGTTCTGGTTATCACATGACTCCATTGTTAGTCGTAGAACAAATATCCAGAAGCAAAGTGCATCAAAGATTCTCTCACCTATAAACTACTTTGCTGGCAACACACAACTTTGTACCCTACAGATAATCGTGCAATACAACAGGATGCGATCCCACAAAGGTGCCTTGCCGGTCGGTCACAATGATGAAGTCAACGCACAGGTGAAGGAAAGAAAACCACTCAGCTACATGGTTGAAGGCAACGCACAAGGGTAGCACCGTGAACGATGCTATAAATGAGGGAAAACGCAATATTTATGTTTCTTCGAATGCACATTTTAGGCAAGAGGTGGAAGGACAATTAAATGTTGTTCTGGAGGAGCGAGTCCATTCTCCTGACGCAGACAGTGACACCCTAACTCCTGCCAATGCGCCACCTACTGACTGTTCTAACCAATGCATTAGAGATGTCTAAGAGCACTTAACCTTCTTATACCAATGAACGTTCGCAGAGAGGAGGGGAGAATTCCCATAATTGCTCAAAAACGAGTTCAAAACGCCATGTCATGTGCTCATCACTTGTTCCTTGGAAAGCAGTTGCTCAGCTAACGTGGGGCCTCCAATGCGTAAAAACACTTTTTTAATCAAATCGCCCTTCGTCCTACCAGTAAACTGACTGTATCACCAATGGCTAACTGGATTAGCAGGAAACCGTGTTAGGCGCCACAAATCAAAGCGATACGCTTGGCCACCACCCAGACACCTAGTAGCCATAGGCCAAGAAGGCTACAATTTTGGATTTACGTAGCCCGCATCATGACTGTTAAGCATGTGTAAATGCGAAGAAGCCTGTGACTACAGGCAACACGGCGCTTGTTGGGAGCGAAAAATTACCCCTCACCCACTTGAATTGACAGTAAGAACCTTTGGCATTGCCAACACATAATGCACCCAATTAATTATGCCATGATGTTTTGTGAGTGCAGCTTTCATTGAGGCTTTTCAGTGGTCATCACATTTCTGATACCATCGAGCCTGGTAAGAGTGATTACTAGGAGACTGCATCTGCTTAGAAACATGGTGACGGCTCTGTTTACGCAAACAATGACGCTATTCTTATATCGCTTTATCACCGAATGCCTAATTCATTAAAACCTACACGGTCTCTGGGACTTTTTTTGTGATTCTCTACTACCTTCTGGAAGTCAAATGGAAAGATGACATGTAGAAGTCATTTTGACATTTACTCACCATCCTCATGAAACAGCGCCCAAGCTCTGCAAATCATTTGCACTTCACAATCCATTGTAGAGGTCAGTTTGTTAGCAACACTTACATCAAGATTCGCTGGAACCAGAGAGCATGAACGGATGGCGATCAGATGTCGCCAAAGTGTTAGAAAATCAGTTGTTCTACTGACATAGTCTTAGTAACATAACTTCAAAATATAGGATTTGTGAGCGAGCCAAGTATAGAATTAGGCGCTATCGAAAATATGACAGCTGCTTTACACCTACGAAATTAACAAAGTGAGAATAGCGAAAATGGCTGATGCTCGAGCAGTCGCAGCCTCTCCTGCTCAGAATTTGGCAGATCCACATGACAAGAAATGGCAAGACAAGCCCAAATCGGACAAAAGCGTGGAAGGTATACGCATGCGTGGTTAACGCATCCACTCCACACTGACACATTAACTATTAGTATCACATGTGTGTGATGCTTAATTTTTTATCCTATGTGCGACTGGTATCAAATAACAGGAACCCATTGCACTAACTCATCTTTCAGCACAAGAGTGGGAGATTTGTACGGTACCTGACATAAGGTTAAACGCGTAAAGAAGTGCAGGAATTCTCATCAGAAGCCCGGTTGTGGAGACGTCAGAATAACTTAAAATTGCAAAGGCATAATCTTGCACGGCAATGATAACATTGGATCGCAGGTAAAGGTGGTTCCAGCTCCAAACTATACCCCATTCCTGGTGAGCAGATGGCAACAGTAGCAACCTCCAGAGCAGCCAATATTGTTTACATGATTATCACAATGATGAGTGATTATATGCAAAAAACAAGCAATTATCGTTTGCGAGCAGCCCAAGTCATGGCATTTCGTCAAGCATGGGAATGACAAGAAATGATTTTAAATGAAGCATTGCTTGCTTGAATTGCCTTGACATAAGCGAGATGTGAGAACTAGTAATTAGATTGATCCAGAATTCGGTGTCAGCATGCGTAGAAATCGTGCGCTTCTCTTAGCATTAAACGTCGCTTAATACATAAGAAATAAAGCACTGCTGGGCACAGCATGACCATTTTCACTGATTGCGGGTCGCCAGCATCTACTCAAATGTCCCTTTCTGAGTGAGTGTTAAGTGATTGTGCTCTAATTTTAGAGGTGATTACACTCACGCATTGACGCGGGTCTAGTCGTCAATCAGGGTGTGTTGTAAATGGAACTCAATATGATGAGGATTGTAAAAATGAGCCCATCTTCTACCGCGATCATTTTTACTAAACCGTTCCCTCCTTTCGCTGTGGTTACACAAGCAATCATTCATCAAGTTTATCCTTCTGTTCAGCCTCTTACATAGACTCTCATTTCCTGTTTTTCTCTACATTTTATGCCACATATAACCTCAGTTTCTCAGTTATTTTACAAAAGTGACTCACAGCCAAGCAATCAGCAAAGCGTAGATTTATTGGCATGGATTACCCCATATCATCTGTTTTTTCCAGCACCAGTACAACTGTACTGTCACCACATCCCTTGCCTTCCTTCCTTTGCTTGCTATATCGCATTGCGCACAACCTCTGCTATGCGCATTCGAAGATGTATCTCCCTACTTACTCGCTTCTCCTAACCACTGGGGTCACTGCTATCACACAGGTTTATTTTGTTTGCCAATGCACGAAATGCTGTGCTCCGATCACCCATGGCCACCCAGTGTACCATGAAGCACCGTAACGACCAACAAAGTCATCAGCAGGCGTATGAACATTATTGAAGCGCGAATACAACTAAAATGCATTCTCCTCCTGACCAAACCTTCCATCTCCTCAATCTCCCTTCCAGGTGTTTACGGGTTCTTGGCTTTTGATTGATATCCACCTCGAATGCCGCAGCATATCATTAGCTGCAATGAACCGCCACCATTGCTCGCTATCTTTCTTCACGGTTTTCTGCAATTTCTCACAGAATGTGCAGCTAACAGTGGCAATAAAATTCACATACATACAATTGTGTTGCGTGAACGTAGACTCCATTGAAAGAAAGATCAATTTAGGGCCCGTAACTTGTCTATCTACAGCCCACTTACGCACCTCTAGTTTTGGTGTTGTGAGAATTGTGCAATCATAATTGACAGCTAGATTCTAACTGATTGGTGGTGCCTAATCACGTCATTTGCAACCACCGTATTCAACTTATACATTAAGTCAGTCGAAATTGTGATTTTGTTTTCCGATGCCACAACTGTCTTCGCTGATTGTCGGAACGCTAATTATTAATCCCCCAGAGACTTAGGTGGGGCGAGTGAGGAGTGCTTTTAACCGACTTGTCTAGCTAGTTGCAAAAGCAGTATAAAATGCACTTACGAGCGTGAGGCATGAGAACATTGAAGGCGATTACTGCCCATTTTTCTGGGTCGCATGGCGTTTACGCCTTTAGTGGCTGTAGTTCATAAGATTAGGATCCGTGGCACTGCCTCATTTCGTGTTCCCGCCTAATACAGCCTTTTGCTACTCTCATACCATCCCACAAGACTTTCTCCATCCAAATAACCAAATTCTTTACGGCTGAAACAAAAGGACTCGTAGTTAGATCGCTTACAAATAGGGGCAAGTGCTGTAATTGTTCTTACATGTGTTTACCAATTTATTTTTTCCAAATATGAATCCTCGCAGGTGTTGATGCATTGCATTTTCAATAAAAATTTGGGAATATAAACAAAAATGCATACACCTACAATCATATTCCAAAAGCACTTGGTGCCACAATTAAACGTACACACATCTCTGTATTCATTGGTGTTTAGTGTGGGATTTTTCCAACTACTGTGCTTCATTTTGCGTGCAGATGCCTTACTTCGTTGAGGATCTGCATTATTATGCCTGTATAGTCGACCATAGCAATGCCAATGCAAATGGTCGAACGCTTGTGTAAACCAAGGCCTAACGTCACCAGCACCATTGCTGCAACACATGCATCTTCTACTGAGAATACTTAATGTCAAAAAGCCAGGCAAATGAACGGGTTCGGAAATATCGTTTACACCGATCCAAGTGGATTCATTTATCTATTCAATATGATTGCTTAGCATATGCAAAAATAATGATGCATCCATGCTTACATCTATAAAACCTGAATCTCGATTTGCAGGAGCAATTTACAATTACATTTGCACTTATTTCATAAATACTTGGCCCATTAGTAATGTGAACATTTCATGTATTTGTATAATTGTGCAATTATCCAGTCCTTTGTTTTAAGTAGCGAATAAGGCACAAAGAGATGAAGAATTGGATGGTTCCAGCTGGGTGTCAGCTTATCATAGGGCCACTAATTGCATTTACAGCCAAGGTACACCTCACCTGCTTGAGACACAGAACTTGGCTCAATCGTCTATAGCATGCATAGCAAGAGAAGATGAGCTCGTGGTTGGGTTTCTCGTTACAAGATTGAACGCGTACTTTTATCAACGCACATTGCGCCAGTCTGCAGCACCTTCGTACTGCTGCGCTTGGAATTTTGTAACAAGTAGACGTTGTTTTTGATGCTTTGCTCATATTGACCGCTGCAGTTCCGGCGCATTTGCCAATATGCTCACAATCACCACCGTTAACCTCCTTGCTGACCTCTATGCCTCCACCATCAACGTCACTGGTGGATGAATCCTCCCCTCCTACTCACACTTTGTCAGTGAGCTGCTTTGTATTGTCTCGAGTCAGAGCAGGAGCCCTACCTCTGCTATTTCAATTTCCGCAGTCTCTGCTTACGGCATCGAAATTGCAAAGAAGAAGGAAAAATAAGTATTGAGCTCCACGTGCCACCCATATCCTCATCTCATTTCTCCTGACCACCCTCAGGCTAGCCTGCCTAATAGCACATTCTCGCTAACGATTACGGTCACTTCCGTTATCCATGGTTCCATTGTTTTGTGTTACCAGGATACATAACACATTGCTTAACTGTGACAAGTCGAGTTCGAGGAAGTGTCATCACGATCAGCAATAGCATTGTCAGCAACACAACTCAGTTTGAAACATCCACATCATTTCAAGTCCTTCTTCTTCAGACAGAACACTTCATTTCTGCACTCGCAGCTCTTAACGTGTCCACGTTTCCGTGTTTGTTAGTTCCACCATCGACAATCATCACAAGCTGTGCAGTGCCACTGTTGCCTCAGAGCTTGATATTTGAAGTCACTAGGCTAGGTCCGACTTCTAACTGTCGACTTCAGCACGAAAGCACAGTGTGCAAGGGTGGGTAACATCTGCATTTGAAAGGACTCCTCAAATAAGGTGAAATGTGTGGCAAATTTGTACCTCTTCTTCTCACGCCCCATCCACCCACCTCATGTGGCTGTCATTTGTCACATTTCCCACGGTGATCAATGTGCATTCATAATTAACAGCACTATTTCGAGTGCTTCAAAGCTCCACTCGCTGCACTCATCCAATCCATCGTTACTCTCATTAGCACGATATGTGAAAGATGGGTGCTCTGTCGCACTTATTTTTCCTTAAATAGATTGTAGTTCAACTTCGTACATCGTGCTACGTTCGAATAATCCTGTGTGTTTTATTCCACCCTCCTCCATGCATTAAAAAGATAAGGCTGCATAAAAGAGGAAGAAGAGGAAATAAATGGTATAAGATCAATGTAGTGGGGAATAAAGACGGCTGTATTGTTGGAAAGGCTGCATGTCAGAGAAGATACCTGTTGCCAAAGGAAGCAATTCATGTGTGTAAACCAGATGTCTTAAATGATTGCAGTTCTACACGAATCCAACACAAACAGATTCGGGGAGCATTCACTGCTTGGCAGCAAATGGAAGGAATTATAGCAGCCATTAACTAACCCTCATTCCAAAACAGCGGGTTATAACCGTGAGAGTAATTGCCACATATGCTTAAGCAACCAATATCACTGACGAGGATAACACGTGATAAGTAGCGTCCAATGGACTGTCACATCACTTTGATATTCATCCAAATGGAGGATGTGGATTCCAAGTAGACCAGTGTATGGTTGAGTATCAAATATACTAAGGAGATGCAAGGATCTTCATAACAACTGTTTCATAAGTTTGGCTTCCATAAGCATCTAAATCGTGCGCGTGTCTAAGCATGAACTACTACCTCATACATGGGAAACACAGCCTTGATAGCTGCAGCATTTGGCGTTTAATTAATTTTAATCTACTAGCTGCGGGATGCATTGCGCAGTCTTTTCGACCACTTCCGGCATCCACTCGTTTATTTCTTCCTCACATTTATCCCACATGCCCTTTTCATAATTTTAATAGAGACACAACTCCATTTGAAACAATAATGATTTGCTTTGAAACAAATAGAGCAGTGTCATGAAGAAGAAAGAATGGGGGGAGGATATAGGTAAATGGCAGGCATTACTAGTCCTCACTGTAGCCATAACTGAGTTTGGTGATGGCAATCGCCAAGGCCATTCCCGCACACACACCACCAACTACGTGGTTCCACAGACGCATCGTGAGGTGGCTGTAGTAGTAGAGGATGGCGAGCACATCCACAATCGCCACGAGGCATACCAACACTTTGACGCTCACACGCAGTCTGCGTGATGAGGTGGAGTCAGGGTCGATACACGCGGCTACGTTATGCAAGACAGCGGCAATGAGGGAGAGTGGAAGGGCCACTGAGAGACAACCCATCACCACAACCATGACATATGACTCGAGGCAGAACTGTGAGGTGAGTCGTCCGCATATCCATCCATCGTTGAGGAAGACGACGATGTTGAGCAAAGCAACACCGTAGAGTACAACTGCTTCTCCTATGTACACGCTCATGTCGATTGGACTTGCGATGACGGTACGATCCACCTCTCTTCCATTTGCCAAATTTATATGCGCGATGGTATTTAAGCGGGTATTGAGTGATTGTGCTCCAAATTTAGAGGTGATCGCGCCCACGCATTGATGTAGTCCAGTCGTCAATGAAGGTGCATTCTAAGTAGAGCGCACATGGTTAGCATCGTAAAATTAGCCTGCCTTTTACTGCGTTACTTGAGTTTTGCTGTTCTCATTTTAGTTATTTTCTTAAATGCATGGCTTTACATTTTATTTTATTTATGCCAATTTTAATGCATCGAGATGATTCGGGCGTTCGGGATTCCTAGCAATGAATCTTCTGTTCTGTCTCCTCATTACCTGGGTTCCACAACACATCGACTTGACCTATAGCTTCGGGTCTTCAGTCGACACATAAATGTCAACTGATCCTGCACAGCGCTGGTGCCTTAATTTGGTGGCGTGGTATTTTCTTCCATTTGCAAGCGTTTCTTAGCATCAGTGTGACTTGATCAATGCTGAACACTACATACCTCTGTAAGCGATATCATGCAGTCCCTAACCTCCATATCATATCGCACGTTTTTCTCAATGGCTGTGCTCACATGTATGATATTTGTTATCCTGCTAATGCATGATTTAGTTAGTGCACTGAGATGCTTCGCATTTCCCAGAAATATCATTAGCAGCCAAAACTGGCCTCAAGATGTTTATAATAGCTAAAATTTCTGATTTCGCCAACTAAAACTTTTCACCTTTGCACTTCCACATTCAAAGCATATACGCCTTGTAAATGTGCTATTTTTATGAAAACACGGGAAGCCAGAAATAATGGCAGTGATGAAGGTTCCCAATACTTAAGTTTCATGAGGACATAACAAGGCCAAAAATGAAGCACAAAGGAGAAACTTGCGTCAAATACAGCGAAACAAAGGAAAGCACATATCAACTTGTAAATCAAAGGAGATAGAGAACCGAGAGTTCTAAATAGCACGATAATATCTCATTTCTCAACAAATTGTTACTTAAAAGGGCCTTGGGCCTAAATTACTCAATATATATTATGCGAGTCCTGTGTCGTCTTGGTATCCTCATGAGTATCCCTACTGACATAAAATCCGTTTTGACGAAACGCAGTACATCAATGCGTGGGCGCGATCACCTCTAAATTTGGAGCACAATCACTCAACACCCGCTTAAATACCATCGCGCATATAAATTTGGCAAATGGAAGAGAGGTGGATCGTACCGTCATCGCAAGTCCAATCGACATGAGCGTGTACATAGGAGAAGCAGTTGTACTCTACGGTGTTGCTTTGCTCAACATCGTCGTCTTCCTCAACGATGGATGGATATGCGGACGACTCACCTCACAGTTCTGCCTCGAGTCATATGTCATGGTTGTGGTGATGGGTTGTCTCTCAGTGGCCCTTCCACTCTCCCTCATTGCCGCTGTCTTGCATAACGTAGCCGCGTGTATCGACCCTGACTCCACCTCATCACGCAGACTGCGTGTGAGCGTCAAAGTGTTGGTATGCCTCGTGGCGATTGTGGATGTGCTCGCCATCCTCTACTACTACAGCCACCTCACGATGCGTCTGTGGAACCACGTAATTGGTGGTGTGTGTGCGGGAATGGCCTTGGCGATTGCCATCACCAAACTCAGTTATGGCTACAGTGAGGACTAGTAATGCCTGCCATTTACCTATATCCTCCCCCCATTCTTTCTTCTTCATGACACTGCTCTATTTGTTTCAAAGCAAATCATTATTGTTTCAAATGGAGTTGTGTCTCTATTAAAATTATGAAAAGGGCATGTGGGATAAATGTGAGGAAGAAATAAACGAGTGGATGCCGGAAGTGGTCGAAAAGACTGCGCAATGCATCCCGCAGCTAGTAGATTAAAATTAATTAAACGCCAAATGCTGCAGCTATCAAGGCTGTGTTTCCCATGTATGAGGTAGTAGTTCATGCTTAGACACGCGCACGATTTAGATGCTTATGGAAGCCAAACTTATGAAACAGTTGTTATGAAGATCCTTGCATCTCCTTAGTATATTTGATACTCAACCATACACTGGTCTACTTGGAATCCACATCCTCCATTTGGATGAATATCAAAGTGATGTGACAGTCCATTGGACGCTACTTATCACGTGTTATCCTCGTCAGTGATATTGGTTGCTTAAGCATATGTGGCAATTACTCTCACGGTTATAACCCGCTGTTTTGGAATGAGGGTTAGTTAATGGCTGCTATAATTCCTTCCATTTGCTGCCAAGCAGTGAATGCTCCCCGAATCTGTTTGTGTTGGATTCGTGTAGAACTGCAATCATTTAAGACATCTGGTTTACACACATGAATTGCTTCCTTTGGCAACAGGTATCTTCTCTGACATGCAGCCTTTCCAACAATACAGCCGTCTTTATTCCCCACTACATTGATCTTATACCATTTATTTCCTCTTCTTCCTCTTTTATGCAGCCTTATCTTTTTAATGCATGGAGGAGGGTGGAATAAAACACACAGGATTATTCGAACGTAGCACGATGTACGAAGTTGAACTACAATCTATTTAAGGAAAAATAAGTGCGACAGAGCACCCATCTTTCACATATCGTGCTAATGAGAGTAACGATGGATTGGATGAGTGCAGCGAGTGGAGCTTTGAAGCACTCGAAATAGTGCTGTTAATTATGAATGCACATTGATCACCGTGGGAAATGTGACAAATGACAGCCACATGAGGTGGGTGGATGGGGCGTGAGAAGAAGAGGTACAAATTTGCCACACATTTCACCTTATTTGAGGAGTCCTTTCAAATGCAGATGTTACCCACCCTTGCACACTGTGCTTTCGTGCTGAAGTCGACAGTTAGAAGTCGGACCTAGCCTAGTGACTTCAAATATCAAGCTCTGAGGCAACAGTGGCACTGCACAGCTTGTGATGATTGTCGATGGTGGAACTAACAAACACGGAAACGTGGACACGTTAAGAGCTGCGAGTGCAGAAATGAAGTGTTCTGTCTGAAGAAGAAGGACTTGAAATGATGTGGATGTTTCAAACTGAGTTGTGTTGCTGACAATGCTATTGCTGATCGTGATGACACTTCCTCGAACTCGACTTGTCACAGTTAAGCAAGGTGTTATGTATCCTGGTAACACAAAACAATGGAACCATGGATAACGGAAGTGACCGTAATCGTTAGCGAGAATGTGCTATTAGGCAGGCTAGCCTGAGGGTGGTCAGGAGAAATGAGATGAGGATATGGGTGGCACGTGGAGCTCAATACTTATTTTTCCTTCTTCTTTGCAATTTCGATGCCGTAAGCAGAGACTGCGGAAATTGAAATAGCAGAGGTAGGGCTCCTGCTCTGACTCGAGACAATACAAAGCAGCTCACTGACAAAGTGTGAGTAGGAGGGGAGGATTCATCCACCAGTGACGTTGATGGTGGGGGTATAGAAGCCAGCATTAAGGTTCGTTTCTTGTTTGAATTGGTCCACTCACGTTGTGAATCGTGTTTACGCATAACATTTAGTAAAATTTGAATAAACCTTGAAAAAATATACACAATACGGTGACATTCCTTTTGTGCTAAAACGCCCCTTAGCGACGGTTAAATTACGGATTAATGGGAAATGTAGGAAAGACAAGCTGCCGCTAGAAAGTGGGATACGCGGATAAACCTGTTTTCTTTCCCTCCATTTTAAATAACACCATGCGATACCGCTACGAGGCGTGCTGTAGGTTCATTGAATTGGGATCTAATCATAGGCGCAGAAAGTGAAAACAAGTGTCAAAATAGCTCGAGAATAAATTTGCATATTGAGTCTACATATAAAGAGTAACTGTATGAGACGCTTATCTAGTCAGTTTGGCATTTAAATTTGAATAAATCTTCACTTCAAGCATCTATGCCACGACTACGGGGAAATGAACCCTTTTACGCGTTTCTTATGCTATGTCTTGTAGAAATGTTGCGCCGGAATGTGCTACGTCGGTTCTTATAAATGAACAAATGCAAGGGCTAAAATGTCCTTTAACTTAGCCTAGCGATGAGATCATGAAGTGTATGCAGCACCCACCCATGTCGTGTGCAATCTTTTACAGACTTCCCTTTAAGGCAAATGTATTAAATCAGAGCAAAGGCAGTCAATTTGTCAGCCGACAATTGCTTTCAAAATGCACTTTTAATCGGATTCTCCGAGACCATCCACCCCACAAGTCCATGTAAGTTGAGTAGCATTGACGATTGTGTTGTTTGCATCCAGAAATGCAAATGTTGTCATTACTACAAGCACCCAAAGCAGGCTTTTTGCATGCGCGACTTAATGACTTCGTTTAAGGCACAATTCGCCGCAACCAGCAATGAGAAGTAAGGAATGTGGATGTGCGTGACGTTAGAGTTGAATGCAATAAGGACTCTGTGAGCAAGATTTCCATGAGACCGCATTACTCTGCCCTTAAGTAGCAAAGGATTTTTAATATATTTGCAGCATACACTAAACGCCTCCTTGTTCGCTTCAGCAACTTTGCCGTTAATGCCAGCTAAGACGTCATATTAAATGAAGTTGCATTCAAGTTGCAATTCTACACCAGCGCCTACCGTAGATAAGACTACGTTCATGAACTACATTTTGTATGACATAGGTGCGTGTTTTATTCCCGACTCATCAGCACTATTCTCATTTCTCTTCCGCTAGTTGTTACCTAATAGTCTACAGTAGGTCTACCGAATCAGTAAAGGATTCGTGAAAAGGTTCGAGAAGACCCGCAAATTCGTATGAAACCTACTTTTCGCTACCCATGCCGGTTCCACAAAGTGGCTTTGTTTTGTAACCATCAATTGAAGGTTAGTTGCTTTAATCTGCAGTTTCGGATAGCAAAGGCATCAGTGTTTAAGTGGTTTTTTGAGTAGATGTAAGAAGTAGGTATCACGACAATGTAATTGTCTTTCTAACCGCAAACGCCAGTAAATAGCAGTGGCTGTGTCGGAAAAGTATGGCACATTAGCCATTTTCACAACACTCGTACGTTAAAATCCTGCCTTAAGAAGAATATAATGGCCAATGCGAAGTGTACGCATTGATGGTATCAAATGTAGAACAAATGGTATTTCCAAATGGTCGTGGTCGGTGCTTGTGGCCGCCGACGAGCCTAATGAGAATGGCGATAACAGATGTCTTCTAAGTGAAAGGCATTGTAAGAGAATATTCACTCTACTTGTGGGGACAAGAAGCACGTTCAATGGAGAGACCGGTGTGCAGCAGACGGAAACGAATTGCAAGTGTACGGAGAAACATGATGAAGCCTTCCAGTGGCGAAGGCAACAGCTCTCATCCACCCGATTCTCACACAGCATTTACCCAAAGAGCTAACCAAAGCCGTCTATTAATTTAGGAGCAGTTGTTTTAAATTATTGTTTTATTGTTTCGCTGGCGTTATGAGCAACGCATTTGCTAATTCAATGTCTTGATGAAGCATTTCGACATGTTAACTAGCGATCGTCGCATTGTATTGTAAAAGCGGTCCATTAGAGAAGCATCTTTCTGAATAAAGCTATAATCTGGTTAGTATATTATCAGAATATACTAGGAAAATCAAATGTGCTTCTTAGTAGATCAGAACGCAATATTTTGCCTAATGGAAGTCGTAAAAATCTTGGCCTTTTGACATATTTATCATGATTATTACGATGTTTCTATTTGCGGAAAGCAGTAGTAAGTTTAATAGCAAATTTTGTCATTCGGTCCACATGCAGTTAATCTCAGTGCATGGACGGAATGTGAGTGAATGACTGCCTACTCGTAGAGTTTATTCATTAAATAAGCAAAAACCAAATGAGCAGTGAAACTCAGAAAGCTGTCTTGATAATTATGCAAAAAGAGGTTTCGCTTAGTGGCTATGAGACGTCTAATGAGCAATTGATTTGACGTAAAAACAAATGGTGCATTCCATGCGCATCATGTGATGGCAGGCGTGGGTGACTAAAAGCCGACTCTTTATTAACACCAATAGGACAGGTGCAAATCTTTTGAACACCTCCATCGGCTGTGGACGAACAAACGGTGCAACTGTTTTAATTGTAATTAACTTCTTTTCCCCCTTCGCGAAAAGCGATGTCAAAATTGAAGAAGCTGTTGATCATTAGTAGATATACGACGCTAGACTTGGCCTTTAAACAGCACCGTTAATACCGTCGGGCTGGATTAACTATTCGAATCTAGTAATGTCCATTTCATTGCTCATAATTGTCAATTTACTCACTTTGAATTGATGTACGTTAGAGAGCTGTGTAAAACATGACTGCTGCTACAAGATCATCGCAGTCAATTCTCCTTGCCAAGCCAGAGTCATCACTGCCAAACAATGGTTCCATGGCTCTCTTGTTGGTCTTGTGGATTCCTAATGCTCTTCTTAGTTTTCCATTACTAAGGCACTAATAAATTACAAAGTTCTTCAAACACAATTTTTTGGAGCTTTAGCCGCTGATGATATATACATTGTTTCATGACGCTGACGTCCACTAAACAACATGATTTTCTATGAAAGCCTTGTCACTACTTCCACACTTCAATGCAACATAAACATTCACACATTTGGAGGAGTCACAAATTCATAACTGCTATTCTTTCAACAATTCATGTAAAATCATGTTAAAGCATGGATATCGTTTGTTAGAAGAGACGAAGTCAAAATCAATGTTTTCACACAATCAGCAGATTAGCATAATTTTATGTCTGCTTCACACATTGCATAGCACAGCTTCATTTTGATCGTTAAAGTTTTCTGCTCAACCGCTCTTCCTATCCACATCGTCTACGTTCATATGCTCAAAGCTGAAGCTGATATTTCACATAAGCTATCTTATGACTTGTGACCGTTGTGCTAAACCCGTTCTGCATCGCCACTCACCAGCGGTTACAGTTCTAACTACAAGATCTGCATTATACCAGTAAGAGGAGGCACGATCTCATTGTGTGAATCCATATCTCTTTGCGCGATTGTAAGAGCTAGAGAGTGGAAAGGGACAGTCGAGTTGTGCTTTGTGTACAACATGCACCGATGACGCCTCATATTCAATGTCCCCTCATCACCTCACCACAACTGATTCTCGCATCACAGTGACACATTTATGTCTATTTATTTTATCAATTTCGAAGAATATATGACAGATCAAAGATAATAATTTAATGGCTTACGTGCTTGAAATATGTGTGATCAAAAGCGATAATTGCATTCAATTTATCAGTAGGAACTAAAGAAATTACTCTCCAAAGTGGCATCGACCACATCAGCGTAAATGACAGCGTTGGACAGTCTTTAAGGGGCATGTTGAACAGGAATTGAAAGACTAAGGGCAAAGGCCGTCAATCCTTTCTTCTTGCAGGCTGATGCCTGCACTGATGGCATATTCAGCGGTGTCAAACGCTAGTGGCACATTGAAGAGCACTGACAGAAGTTGAGTATTTGTGAAGTAAATGGGAAAACGCTTATTGCAGGCACTTTTATCTTCGGAGATATGAATGTGTTTTGAGTTGGTTGGGAACCATTATTCGTGTAATTTGAGTCTCCATGCATTTCAAAATTCTTGCTCATCTTCCGTTTGTTTTCGTTTGTGGAGACCCACATTGACTAAAACAGGTAAACGGCAAAAAATTATTGCAGCTATGATTGACCGATCTTGTCCGCAGCCTAAACATGAGGTTTGTGAGCACACACCTTAGCTTATACTTCAGTCCCGTAATGGAGAGGGCCTCGATGAGGTTGTCGTTATAATCGCAACTTCCCTCCGTTGCTTACAAACCACTCCAACATAAAATCAGTTTGCACACATTTGTGTAAACAACTTGTGACCATCTTTCGCCCTAGTAAATATCATCCCCTTATAAATTACACCTCCACATGGCAAACCATAAGTTCGACTGAATGTAGTCATCTCACATTTCCGGTGGTTTGCGTAGTTGTTACGTATGCAGCAAATCCTACCACAACCCCCTTCCCTGCCACGCACGCACAACCCACCTCGAACTAACCATTGCCTAATTTAATAACAGTGAGACAAATGAGGGACATTAACTATCAACAACGCAGTGAGCAAATTGCAATCGCTCTTCCTAATGGCAAAGTGTTGCCTATGGAAGACTGGGTAGGAGAGACCATTGTACATTCTGTGGCATGGAAATGTGCAATAGTGATTATGGAGGATGGGGCGATGACAAATTGTGAAATCTGAAAGAGTGATGTAGGGCATTATTTTCGTTACCGCCATCTTTGCATGAAGGCGGTAGTGCTCGCACAACCTCAAGATTTTGCGATTTGATCGTCCGTTTCTGAAATGGTTTGGTGGAATGAGACCTGCGAGAAAGTCACCAAGCGTGACTACTGTGCCTACGGATCACGTTGTCAAACCGTGTCTGCTATTGCATTGGAAACGTGAAATGAGGGCAAGTCTAGTCAGCAGATCCGCAATTCAAAGTCGGGTAGACCTGGAGCATGAGTAAGGGCTCATCTTAGCCAATGTAGTAAAATAGTCTGTTTTATCACATCATGTCATGCTACATCATATCATATAAATAGGTGAGATTGTCTCGCCCTCCTAGTCTCTTTGCCACGATGATATACACACGGAATGGTGAGTTGTTAATTACTTAGTATCTCTAACCATCATCATCCTCGACTGTTGCTCTACACATTTTTGCTGTGTCAGGTCTCTTTGTGAAGTTGTCCTTCAGTCTGACCACTGTCATCGCCATGGTGATGTGTGAGCCACCCACAAAAGCGGAACGAAAACAACTCCTTCATTAGGAAGTCCACGAACATGTGAACCCTACTGCCAGCAATATGCAATTATTTGTAATTTTCTTCCCAACACCTTCGTGGTTAACTAGACCTGTGTTGATACTATGATCCTTTTCACGTGAAATTGGTCTTGGCAACGACCCATGGTACTTGTTTTTATTTGTCTAGAAGTACTCCGAAGAGTTGGAGCATCTGGCAGATACTTAAGTCAGGTAGTGTAGCTTCAAACCTCCCATTTCTTTGTCGCACCGTCGAGTTACGCAAAATACCATCGTCAACAGTGGCATAAGGCCGCCTATTACTGAAGGCGTCCCTTCCTGGAAGAAAGAAGCTAACCACTACAATTATTACAGCAACTCTTACACAGGGGCTTGTAGTCACTATACGCAGGTGAGAAAATTGTGTGTTTGTGGGTCATGATATGCAGAGTGTGGGTGCAATCCAACCCCACAGCCACTCACTCCTCATTACTAAATGCCCATTTGAAAGGTTGTGTGGATAGAAGAGGTGTAAAAGAGTGCAGTCATGTGCATGATGGTGTGATTTTGGATGGTTTAGTACGAGACGGTACGTCTTGTCATGCCTCCCTTTCTACCTGAACAGATGGTGTGGGCAACCACGAATGAGGTGGGCTGTGCAATGGAGCAGTGTAATAACCTTGTGCCTAATTTAAGGAATCCACAATATTTGATTGTGTGTGCTTACAGGCCTCCGTAAGTTCGGTTTCGTCTGATCGTGTGACCGATGAGAAGCCTATTGATACACTACTACGTGCGCATTCCTTTAGAATTAGATACCCATAGTATCGGCGGCCATACAAACAAGGACCCAGCTGCAGCCAATGCCCTGAAGGAAAGGTATGTCACCGCAACAAATGCGCCAAAAAAGAAGAGAAGCCTTCACAAAAATGTAGCTGTTCCAGCCTGTGTGGTGTATAAGGAGTAATTGCGTACTATCTGTACTGGCTGTAGCCAAAATTATGTGCTGCAAATCAGTCGCCATTTCTCCAAGTTCTCTCAGCAGAATTTTCCACTTGTCATCTTTTAAGCTCTGTCAATTCTCTGGTATGTTTACTTTGTTTTCTACTTCTCATTTTTGGCAAAATAAATGCCCACAAACTCAAATATCTTGATAAATGCGGCTATGAAGAGAGGACAGGTTTACCAAAGTCTCTTGCGTCTTTTTGATCCCGAGTCGGCATTTTGGAAAGAAAGGGTCTGAATCCTTCAGTCTGAAAAAGTGTTCCATCAGGCTACGGCTAGTGCGCACGAATGGCAGCCAATAGTGGCAGCTGTCAATAGGGGTTTCCAAGAGACCATGAAGCAATGCCTCTGCAACAATGCATCGCATTCCCTTGCTTGACGACTTTGAGCGGCTGCAAGTAGTCAAGTAAATTGCATGAAGCTTCTTGTGATTCAAAAGTGCCCCATAAAGTAAGGCAGGTAAAAACGCATGCCTTGAGAGCGTTTAATGTCACTGGCCAAAAGTCAGTTCATGCCATCAAGTGAGAGATGGAAAGGTTTCTGGTCTCAAACTTGGCTGTACGATGGGTATTTGCTGTCATATGAAAGAAAATTATGTCAGCTGTCTTCCTACCTGTCACGCAGCTGAGGTTCATTTAAGGACAGCTGACTCCAGACCAGGTTAAGGTATGAGCAAAAGATGAATCAAAAGTAAAAGTGCAGAGCAAGCGGGTGGTGGCTGCAGTTGCAGAATGCGCATTGGCATCCTGTGCTTGGTTTGCTAAATTAAAAACAGTTGATGATAGTGACACGCTTCTTCTATTCTTTCCTTCTTCCTCTTCCCTCGCTACTTATTGTCTTGTTGAGAAAGGATAGTGAATTGCAGGGCTGATTGCGTCAGGACTGGAAGGATGGAAGAAGGGATGAGAGATGTGTTACAAAACTGCTCTTCGATGTAGAATATGCGTTCACTTAGGATGCGAGCAGGGAGCGCGGCTTTGTGCTTGAAGGGCACACATGGAAGACTAGGTGCAGTGCATGGATGCCACGCTAGAGCGACAGAACAAAAGCTACCGCGTCCCGAAGCACACAACCGTGTCACCGATCGCCAGCTCGCATCCTACTCAACTCAAATGTTGCTTAATTTCCTCTTTAGCTAGTACATCAGTATGTCAAATGCTGTTCGGAGCAAATTCTTCATACTGTGTGCGATGAAGGAGACACACAGTCGACAGAGGAGAGTTGAGATAAGAGACCATTACATCTCCTTCCACCGCAAAATGACCTTCAGAAAACGGGGGTGCCAGCGTCTCAAAGAGGGAGAGCTGAATCTTTACTTCATCTCGGTGAGGTGTGGTTGCCGTGCCTCGTTCTCTATTATGTGTGAATTCGATTGTACTTGCTTGGTCTCACAGACGGTGGCACTGCTCTATGACCACTCGGGCATGCATCTCATAGTAGGCAGAGACAGAGTAGATACTCAGCTTTGTAGTTCACAATGGAAACGATTAAACGTAGCATCCCATGGTGCAATGCTTGAGGTTGGCATAAGCAGGTACTACCTCTCTGTAGGTTTCTCTGCAATGCGGTCATGTTGTCTTCGCGACGACAATTGATGACCCAGCCACATTGCACTTTTGACATTTCGCTGACTTAATGATGATTTCGAACAGTAAGATTCGTCTGTGCGACGTCACTCTGCGCCTACCTGCCATTCACTCAGCTTCTCAGACAAATGTACTCATTTAAGTAGCTAGATTGTGGTCTTTCATTCAATCCAATCCTCTGATCAATTCAATGCAGGGTGTCACAGATGCCTCGCTAAACTTCTCCTCCTTGGCTTTCATTTCTGTGCAGCGAGTAGAGTTAGATCATACAGGGGTTACTCTTCTCTGTTTTTGTAATGAAGGAGTCAGATTGATGATTAATATGCTGTTTCAGAGAATCCACTTCATCCTCAAAGAAGGATGGCAACGGTTCTGAAAAAGGAAGAGCAATCGCTAAAACGCCTTTTGTCTGACATTGAGAACTACTTAGGCAATATATATAGCAATTGGAGAAGGGCAAAACAACTTCAAAATATGTCTTTAGTCAATTGGTATTTCATGTTAGATATTATGCTTCATGCGGTTGGCCATGATGCCTTTAATGAGCATCTGATTTGACCTGCAAACTAACCCTTACGATGTCAAAGAACAAATGGTACGTTGTTTGGGCTCCATGTGATGACAAGCGTGGGTGACTGAAAGACGACTCTTTAGATACACCAATAGGAGAGGTGCAAAGTCTTTTGAGCACCCCCATTGGTCGTGGGTGAACAAGCGCTGCAACTGGTTCAAGAGTAATTAGCTTGTTTTTTCCCACCTCACCAAAAGCGACGCCAAAATTGAAGGAGCTGTTGATCATTAGTAGATACGCGACACTAGACTTGGCCTTCAAACAACACTGTTCAATGCCATTGTGCAGGATTATCTATTTAGATCAAAAACTATTCATTTCCATAGCTATCATTGACAACTTACTCACTCTGACTCGATGTGCGCCTTAAACCGCTGCGTAAAACATGACTGCTGCTACAAAATCATTGCAGTCAATTCCCTTTGTCAAGTTGAAGTCACCGCCATAAAGATTGGATCCATTGCTCTCTGTTGGTCTTGTCGATTTCCCATACTGCTCTCACCCTTCTATTTACAAGGCATCAATAAAGTGCAGAGTCATGAAACCGCAAAATTTTTAAGTTCTAATCGTTGGTAGTATTGCCATTGTTTCATGATGCTGACGTACACTGAACAGAGTGATTTACCATGAAAGCCTAGTCATTACTTCCACATTTTCATGCAACATCAAGATTCACACGTTTGATGAATCCACAGATTCCTGACTGCCATTTTTTCAATATTTCATGAAAAATCATGTGGAATCGTAAATAGCATTTGTTTGAAGAGACGGATCTCAAAATTAATGGTTTTGCATGACCAGCAGATCATCATAATCTTATGTCTGCTTCCCATATTGTAACATGCGACTTTGCCTTTGTTATTGAAGTTTCCTGCTCATCGTCTAAGTTCACATGCTCAAAGCTGAAGCCAGTATTTCACAAAAGCTATCATGTGACCAGTGTCTGTTGTGCCGAACCCGTTCTGCATCACGCATCACCAGCAACTCTAATTCATACTACAAAGACACGATCTCATCTTGTAAATCTTGTAAATCACATTGTGGGTCCCAAGAGCCACGGAGTGGATAGAAACAGTTGAGCAGACAATGAAAGGTGCTTTGTGTACAGCATCCACAAACCGATAAAGTTTCGACTTTTATGTCCATTCCTGTCCTGGTTAGAAAATCATCAGATAAGTAACTGACTTGCAGCACATTCCAAAGTTCGTGCTTATCTTCCATTCTTCCTTCGTTTATAGGGATCCGCACCACCTGCAATAGGTAGATAGCAACGCAATCATTGCAGCTCTGATTGACCGATCACGTCCACAGCCTAGATATGATGCTTGTTACCACCCAGCTTAGCTCTTGCTCTAGCTTCGTAATGATGAGAGCCTTGCTGAAGTCATTGTCATCCACACAACTTTCCTCCATTGCTCATAATCTAACCCTACATAACATTCGCTTGCACAAAATTGGACCAAATATGTAATAGTTGGCATTGCGTCCTGTTTTAATAATTTAATTTGTCAATTTGCTTTCATTAATCCATTCCACTGAAATAACCATCCACCACTTTCTCTTTTTGCGCAATTTTGATGCTTCGTGTTTTAATAAACGCTGTCAAATCACAGAAAGCCAAACCTATATTGGAGATTGTACTTCCTTCTCTTTGCTTGGCTCTTATATTTGGGAGTTAGTTTATTGCCCTACTTTAACTGCCTTTTCATCAGCGTTGATTTTAAACACCGCAGGAAAGCAAACGTGTTACCGACTCCTTTGAAGCAGATACGTGGCTTTCTCACCAGCCGACAATCGATCGTTTACAAGGTAAGAATTGAGATTCTACACCACGTCCGTAGTAATATCAGTAACATTGACATCGTTTATCATTTCCAAATAATTACTGTGGTTACTATGCGCCTATGATCTATTTTTTCAATTTCGTCCACAACAACAGATAACTTTTGGCAAAACGCAACCGGATACCCTAATAGAGCCTGCCAGTGAATTCGAGATGAACATGAAAGAAGTTGTCTTTTATTCCTTGTATAAGCCAAATCCATAGCTTAGCGCGATTCGTAGTGTCTCTCAAACGGTATGCAATCTATCCCATTTAGCAGCCTGGGACCGAAGGCAGAGGAAGGCAATAATGCGATATCTTTGTGATGTTCAACAATTGATCATTAGTAAAGCAGAAGGAATTATGTGCTCCCAAAGAGTCTCCTCCCAGTTTATTTGTGCACTTGAATTAATATCCATTCCTACTCAGCTTTGGCGCGTGTCTATCACTTCATTCCTATTAAGCATTGCAGCACTAGCTTCATCCAATTACAGGTGCACCACGGCATGCCAACCATCTCAGGCTAGCAAATAAGAGCTAAAAGCCTAAGCCAGTCATTCTGCACACAAGCATTCGTGAAATGGATCAGTGTTTACCACTGACTCTCGCGATCCCATTGTAAGGTCGCGATGGTGTCACTTAGTGCAAGTATACTTTTCATAACAAAGATATAAAAATCAGAACGCATTTACTTGTAGTAAACCAGAACCATTCAGTATTGAACTATTAAGTGTTTGTGAGCAACTGCAGGGCGTCCTTTATCTTTACACCACTCGATGTTGGCATATTTGAGGTGTGGTTTAGAGACACTACGTGTTTAGTCCATTTTAGCTCTGACATTAATTTTTCTTTGATTTGGCGACCGACACAAACTGCGTTATCGCACTGACACCGCGCAATTTGGAGTTGAATAATTTTGCTACCCCCATCGCGATCGTACATTTGTTGATACATTTGCTGGCTCTTCACTACTGCACAAATGTCAGTCTTAAGTCTACGCGAAAATCCCGTTTATTGCCAGTTGTGAAGCACTTGCTTTATTTTCACTTGTAGCATGCTAATAAGTTTTGTAACTGTCGTGAATATCTCTCTAAAAAGGTGTTAGTCTTTTACTGAGATCCCTCACAAAATTCAACAATAAAGTCTTCTTATCCACATCCACTTGTATCGAAAGCGTCTTTGAAAGTAGCCCTGTAAAGTGTCATTTGGAACAAATTAAAAAGATTGTATGTTGTTAACCGGTGAAGAAAGGCTTCACAGCTCTAAGTCGTGTCTCTTGTCAATTTGCATTTCGTGTTGAATGTTATGCTTCACGCCGAGTGCTCTGATGCCTTTGGAGAGTGATTGCTTTGACCTGCAAACAAATTGTTCGTTGTATGCGTATCATGTGATGGCAGGCGTGTGTGAGTTGGAGCGGACTCTTCGGTAATACGAAGAGGAGAGGCACAAAATCCTTTGAGCATCTTAATCTGTTGTAGGTGAACAAACACTGCAACTGTTTCAAGTGTAATTAAATTCTTCTTCACTTTACCAGAAGCAGTGTTAAAACTGAATGAGATGATCACTGGTAGATATACGACGCTCGACTTGGCTTTTAAACAACGCTGTTAAATACCATCGTGCTAAATTAACCATCCAAGTTTGGGAAAGTCCATTTTCGTGGCTATCGTTGACAATGTACTCACTATGACTTGATGTGCACCTTAAGACGCTGCGTGAGACATGACTGCTGCTACAGAACCATGGCAGTGAATTTTGCTCGTCAAGCTATGGTTATCACCGTAAAGCATTGGCTCCATTGCTCTCTGTTGATCTCGTAAGTTCCCTATGCCTCCCTTACTTTTCCATTAACAAGACATTAATAAATTACAAGGTCCTAACTTCGCATGATTTTTGAGCTTTAGCCGCTAATGTTATTTGCATTGAATCATGATGATGACGTCCACCGAACAACGTGATTTCCCATGGAAGCCTTGCCATTACTTCCGCACTTCAATGCAACATAAACGTCCACACATTCGGGGAATGCACAAAATCATAACTGCAATTTCTTTACAAAAAATAGTTTATTTGTGAACCACTTAAAATCACAAATATCATTTGCTCGTAGATACGAAGCACAAAATTAATGGTTTTACACGAGCCACACTTTGTCAAAATTATATGCCTGACTTTCATATTGTCTCGCACAAATTCGCCTTGATTATTGAAGTTTTCTGCTTAACTGCCCATTCCACCCCCATCGTCTGCGGTCATAGGCTCATAGCTGAGGCCGACATTTCAGAATGGCTAGCATGTGACTTGTGATCGTTATGCTGAACCCGTTCTGCTTCGCCAATCACTACCGACTGCAGTTCTAATCGCATGCTTGGCATTATATTAGTGAGTGTAGGTGCGACCTCTTCTTCTAACTCCATTTCTCGCTGAGGCACCCCAAGAGCTGCAATGTGAAAGGAGACAGTTGAGTAGACAATAAAAATACTTTGTATGCAGCATCCCTACACTGATGACGTCTCAACTTCTATGTTCCCTCATGTCCTCAGCACAATTGATTCTCACATCACAGTGACACATTTGTGCTAGACTTTATTTTAGTAATTAAAAGCGCAAAGGCTTGCATTCTGCGGTTATCACTATTGGTTACCGTACTCGGAGTTAATTCATTTTAGGCCGTTTCAGTCAACTTCTGCTAAAGACGTAAAAATGAAAAGAAATGACTCGGTGATTTTCTCGCTCGAAAGTTGACTGGTTAAAAGAGGTGAGCGAATCCAGTTAATCAGTGGCATGGATCAAGTCAGCGTAAATGATAGCGTTGGGTAGTCTGTAATGAGCTTATTGAATAGGAAACTGAAAGACTAAATGCAAAGGCCGTCAACAAATCATCTTGCGGGCCGATACCCGCATTGGCAGCACATTCAGTGGTGTCACATGCTAATGGCACAGCAAAAAGCGCTGGCAAGGGTTGAGGATTTGTGAAGTAAGCGGGAAAAATGTTTATTGCAGGTACTTCCAACTTTGAATCGGCTAGGAATTATTATTTGTGTGACTAACTGTTCAAACATTTCAAAAATCGTGCTCATCTTCCGTTCTTTTTTCGTCTGTGGAGACCCACATTGACTAATATAGGTAGATAGCGAATCAACCATTACAGCTATGGTCGACCAATCTTGTCCACAGCCTAAGCATCAGGTGCGTGAGCACAAACCCCTTAGGTCCCACTCCAAACTCGTGATGAATAGCTTCTCGCTGAAAACATTGTTAGCCGCACAACTCTCCTCCAGTGCTCACAATCTAAGCCTACTTAAAATAAGTTTGCGTAAATTTGCGTAAGCATCTTCTGAGAGATGGTAATATGCGGGGTGAAAGGGAATAAGGAGATGTATTTGCCTCAAGAATAAAAGTGCACGAGCTGTAGAGACAGTGTCGATGTTGTGAAGTCGTCTCCATGATGCAACATGAAGTAAGAGCACATTGCAAATAGGCCCAATGTTTAAAAACGTCCGCTAAGGAGAACAGGGACTTGCTCAACTAATGAGTCGGCGGAGAGCATTCAATGAAAGTCCTCTGCTTTTGCGCTCGTGGATGAATTACATCCTCTGCATTGTCGCGTTTAGGATGTTGGCAGAAGGTAAAGCTAATCGTATTCGAAAAGACATATGTAGTGGACGATTGAGAATTGTGGTTGAACCCAAACAGCTGTGTAAGCGAGAGTGGTTCCAGTCAGTTTTTGCTCCATCCCCTTTGCACTGAATGGGTTGTTAAGACTCATATGAATACGTATTGTCGAGGAAATAATAAGTGAAGTGATGTGACGTCTACGTATCAGACTGACAATGGGCCATGTCTAGCAAGGTGGTCATGCTCGTAATGGTAAATTTTTGATTTCAATGAATTCCGCTTAATAAAAGTTGACCGCGAATGCATCATTCACAGCTATTCCGATGTGTAGATGATATGTAGGATGAGCGGATGGATGGTTACATGGATGGCCAGTTGCAATACGCATGCAGAAATACGAGAATGTCTCCAAACTGGCCTAGCGAATGCTTTGGAACTCGTAAGATGCAGGCTATAAGATGGCAATTGTAATCACTAGACTCACTCAAACATTAAGCTTGATTTGATCCTTTGCGTGTTTTATATTGACGCTTGTGGACTTTTAGCATTCGACTACATTTAAGCTTTCTCCTTTTTACCCATTTGGAGACCTTTAGTGTAAAGGTAATTGATTCACGAAAGAGATCTAAAACGGACAATATCGTGTGATTTTTTCTTCTGAAATTGCGCTGCCATACCACATCAAATATGCAATCCGTTAGTCGATTAGTGAATGCGATGCATTGCAAACGTGGTAGCGACACTCAGCCTTTATCACAGTAGATGCGTTCGCGTTGTCAAAGCGACGTTTCAGTGTTACAGCCACTAATGCATTTGATATAGAAATTTTGTTTTAAAGCCATAAAAGAGCTAATTTGGTGGGGATCAGAAACGATTAAACAGAGGTAAAATGACGAGTTTTCATGCAGGATGAAAGACGTTGGTTAAGTGACACCTGCGTGGTGCTGCTGACAGTAATGCACGTCTAGAAATATGTGAATCATTTAGACTGAAACATTAAAATTAGAAATTAGTTGATGGAGAAAATAAGGCTGGTGCCTTTTGGCCACTACCACCGCAGTGCTTATGTCATGCTGAATATTAACATTATTTGTACACAAGACATGCATTCAGGTGTACCAAGTGGCATCTCTGTGACCCAATACCTGTTCTCATGTTGAGATGCGACTCCTGTGTAAATGGACATGGGGAAATGGTAAAGCGTGGCGTCCTTGTAATCGATGCATTCAACTGCACTGATTGCTGTGTCTAATCAACTCAAACTCTGTGGCATAATAAGTAGAAGTCAACGTATTTTAAGACGCCATTGTAATACTTTGCTCGTTTGATTGTCGATTTCGGCTCTAGTCTGGTGGTCTGGCCTCCAGACCATGACAGCAGTCCCTTCTCCCTGCTCTTTGAATATTTGCACTTTGTCTTAGCATTGTACCTTCTTTTGCCTTTGAGGAAGCCTCGAGATGCTCCACTCGTGGTGCCGTCCTTTAAAGTTCCTATTTTTAATTCCTACTACGGTAAACTTTACTACTGAGCAAATATTCAGCATCATGATATGCGTCTGATTTTCATCCTGTCCAACGTCTACATTTGCATCAGTTTGTGAACTGACTAAGCGATTACATGGTAAGCCAACTGCGTCTGCAAGCTGATCATCAGACTGATGTTTGTAGTGGCCTAAAATTTCAAAAGAGATGAATGGTGCTACCGGGTTGGGTAGCCTTAATCGAGTTCACTGGTGTTTATTTCGGCAAGATGCGTATTTATTGCAGAAACCACTCAGTAAAGGTTATTCGTGAACAACAACTCTGCAATCAAGAGCAGTCTTGGTTGTATGCTGCAACGGGTATTTGCGGTTGACGAAGATTGTCCGAACTTGCAATAGCGAAACATTTTGTTACTATTGCTTACGATTTAGTGATAAGGATGAGGGCCCTCTTAATGCCTCGTACGGTAACTGAGTGGTCACGAATAATCTCAAAACGACTATTTAGTAGTGGTTGAATATTTTTGGTGCAGACGCAAGCAAGAGTCTTAGATCTTTTCGATTTGATGCTAATTCTTAAAGCGATTTTGCACTGCACTCCAAGAGGTAAATCACTAAGAGCTCAGTAATATTAATGCCTTCCCGAAATTCACTATAATGCGCAAAGTAAATACGAATAGAAAGTATCGTATAAGTCCATCACTGGTATTCAGTTTAGGACTCTTCTCACCTTGCAGAGGCTTGGATTGTGTTGATGGTTGAGCATCTAGTGGATGTCGCCATTCCTCGTAAAACGTTCCGTTTCAACTGGTCATGTAGAGGTGCATCTGGCTGACTGCGGCTTTTTACTTTGTTCACCATCGTCCTCTCCTTGCCACCGTCTCTTCTCGCCTCTATTCCTTCTCCCATCTTTAATTGCAGCACTGTACAATTTCACCTCCAAGCAAAAATGTGATACTTTCTACGCAGTTGAAAGTATTTCCATAATTTACTTTGATACAGGCAGTTATGATTTTCCTTTTTTTAAAATTTGCAATTATATCAATCGGTGTTTTCACAGATGCCTTTTATCAGGTTACTCAAGAGTTCTTCCTTTTAAAACGCTAATTCTTCCTTTCTAATTTATAGCTAAAAGTGAAAGGATGAAGTAGGAGAGGCATGATTTGTATGTGAGGGTTGTGAAGGCCATCTTTCCGGTATTTTCTACTAACCTTCTAATTTGCCGCTTTCATCGCCTTGAAGTCCGTGGACATATGGCTTACAGCTGCTTAATTTCCTGCTTGTAAATTCTTTTTTAACATTGCATTAGCACTTGCTAGTGGCACTTCCTAATGTGGGGTGTTGTTAGGCTAGTTTACTAGGCTACTTCCATCAAAAGCCTTAGATTTGTACTAAACGAGAAGGAGGAGTAGTAAGAAGTGCCCAGTTTCATCATTGCGCAGCAACTCAGAAAGAGTGTTTGTGTTATGGTGTGTGCGAGTGTCTTCCCTCTTTATAAGGTCTTACAGGATAAATGTGAGGAGGTGAATAAGGAAGAGGAGAGGCACAGAAACGAACACGATGCTGCGATGACACAATGCACTAAGATAGGGCAAGAATCGAAAGGGCAGGTGCTTATCCCAATCAAGTTATGTGCAGCACACAAAATGAGAAAATCCCATCATTTTTGCTTACTTCGTATTTACTGGTGGACATGTTATCAATCGCCCTGTTGATTTTCGTTATCATCATATTGCTCTTTGGTAGCTGCATTTGCGTCAGTCATGAGAAATGCATGCGACGACTTACTGGCTGTGGCTTCCATCCCAACATTCCTTTTGTTATTAGGGGGTGGTATAAAAGTCTGCGCTCACTATAGATAATGTGTTAGGGACTAGATGTAAGGAGGCAGAATTTGATGAGAAAACCCTGCTGCTCCAATTGGCGAGCTGGAACTTGGCACATTGGAAATGGGCTGCGTACGCTCGCAACAGGGGCATTTTCTTTTTTATTTAAATTAGGTAAAGACGCAGACAACCTCTTACCTTCTTTTCTCATCCTGATTGCGAATCTGCCTCACGAAGTGTCACTTCTTTCCTTGCTTTAGACAAGCAATCTGTGATACCGCTACCACCTCATGCCATCAATCTGCACTTGCGTTGCAAGAGTGCCATCATCTTTTACTCTCTCTACGCGTTATTCCCATCATAAATGTTGAGGATTTGACAAGTTTCCTTTTGCTGCTGTGCTTTCTATGTCTGTTGTAATAGACTTGATGCATCTGTGTGAAAAATAAGTGAAATCTTGTTCTTCCATTGTTGCAGTGTTGTACCCTATTTGCTTTGTGATTGTACAGCCACGTGTCTCCGCTTCCTTAGCAGTAAATTTTGCAAATCTCAGTCATTGCCTCGTTCCCTTACAAAATAGATTAAAATCAAGGCGCAAGGAGGAGGACCTGTTAATAGGTTGGTAAAGTGGCCCAACTCACTGTGGCATCCCTTGCATTCTATAGTGAAGCGTAAGTGATGAGCATTGGCAATAATGAGATCGGGATGGCTCTGCCACGATGAGCGCTGATTCTATCCTTACAATCTACAACTCGCAGTTATTCGATGAAACATTTACTGAACACTTTTCGCTCAGGGTTATACAAACTGTTCCATCACAATGACTTACAACACTTTCAGGCAAATGATTCCGCGTGGCTTCAGTTTCATCGTAAGCATTGGCATGCACAATTGCTTACTACTTTATCGAATCTTGTGGGATGATTAATAGAATGCGCCTCGTGGAATGGTCACGCACTTGTCGCATCATGTCCCTCCATCAATTGGGTTGTCTCTGCTGCAGAGAAGTCGAAGCGTCTCATGCGAATCAGCCACTTCTTTGTTGTCGTCTACACGGATATGCCTGATGCAACCAGCTGAACGTGCCCGTAGGTGTGCTTTGAGAATTTCTGGATGGTAAATTACTGAGGCGACGGTGACGCTGTGCATGTCAGCAAATGGAAAACCGCAAAATAAACTTCTTTGATTTATTTGAAAGGTGGTTGGATGTGGGTGGCGTACGCTGCTTGACCTAGTCGTCGAAGGAGGCGCAACGGCAGAACCAGAAGGAGCCAGTTAGCTGGGCGATAAACCAGTCACACCATTCATCAAGCGAGATCACATATTGTAGTTAATGCCTAACGAATTCGCGTATTACTCAGGTTTGCGACTTCAGCTGTGCATCGGCATTCAAATGTGCGGGCTTTTTCTTGTAATAGTGCAACATTCGGACCGTCGTAGCCTGGCTGCTTGGCCTTATTTGCGAATGTGATGGTAAGCAGGTTATTACGGTCAGCATGCATTACCTGCATGTCACGCAGGGAGATTAACTGATGCATGTGAGCCGGTTTCCATTGGAGTGACTGCTATGGCTGCAATTCTATGGCACAATAGGTTTCAGGGTCAGAACGAAAAGGCGATACTGGTAGCAAAGCATCCTGCGCTGCTGACTTACCAAACCGTTGTGCTGCTTAGAAAGCTGATCTCCATTTTAACGCGCCAATAACGTTTGAATAGGCTTTACGCAACGTCAATAAAACTACACCCTCACATGCTTTTTCAAACTCCTAACTCTATGCTAAGCGAATGACTTAAAAGGTGACGCTCATTAAATGGACACCAAAATTGGTTGACAGTGAAGGTTATTGATTATTGATGGGACTAGAAGCATTTCGTTTAGCTTTGTTCATAAAAACTAATGCGTTGCTCTGTTGACTTCCAACCCACAGCTGCACGGTACTTCAGACAACTTGCAAGGTCTCGCTGATCCATCTGGCAAAATTTCTGTGACGTCAGCTAACAAAGTGTGGATGGAAATTGGTGAAGTCAAAGATTTAAGGCTAGTTTGAATTCCCCCTTAGAAGAGGACGTATTCGCCTCTCATGCGCACTACGCTCTTGTCAGCGAAAATGCAAATTCTGCGCCTAGCTTTAGTCAAGAAATCTTGGAGAATTGCCCTTCCCAGTCGCATTTGTACTTATAACTGACTAACTGAAGTGACATCTAACAAGCCACGTGCTAAGATAAAAGCGTTTCGCTGTTGGTTCTGCGTCACATAAACGCTGGAGCACTCAGTCAAACAGGCGTCTTTAGCAGTTAAGTTGATAAAAATTCTGGGCTACCGCAGATTTGAGGCATGAAAATATGCTCTGTTGGAGACACAGAATAAACTACCAGTGTATGTCTACTTTAAGGATTTGTGTATTGCATTCTCTGATAGTCATTGCCATGGTTGGTTGCCAGTGGTCACTCAGTAATGCTTTTGCAAGGGGCATATTGCAGGCTTACCTTGCGCGTAACGTAGGAAGAAGAGTTAAATATCTCCAGATTATTCACATATAAAGGTAATCACAAGCCTAATCCTCCTTCACTACGATTTCGTTAGCTCTGTCAGTTGATCTAGTGATGGGTTCACGTCTTATTTGGTTCCTCGATTGGAGACTTTTCTTCACCACCGAGATAACTTGACGCTTAACTTGGAGGTGTGTGAATAAGATTAGGCGTTTTCTTTAAAAAGTGATGATGATCAGTCAGTAATCCGAACACGACTATGTAGCTCTCTCAATTTTTGCTTAGAAAGCGTAAGAAATATGAGTGTGATAGTAGTTGCAGGTGGAACGTAGGCTGCTTACGGTCCTGCGCTACAAAGCTCTTAACTAGCGATTAACTTATTACCCTTACATTGTGGTTCACTGCATTATGCTCTAACATCATGTCAGCCTTTCATTTTCGAACCCGCCTGCTCGCAAACAACTCCCGCTCATTCTTATAAGCATACAACAAGCTTAAAGGATTTCCATGCAGACTCCTTCTGGCTTCCGTGCAGCTGAATTAATAGTAAACATAAATGCATTTCCACACTTGATCACATGATTGAGATTGCTTCAGCTATTCTGAGATTGCCTACAGTGGAGGAAAAAAGGATAGTAGCAGAAGCGTCAGCATTGGCGCCGATATCTGCAGAGTGGAATCGAGTAACTGTCCAAAACTGGCTCAAAGGCCGTCTACAGCACTGGTTCATGCGCAACGCAAAAGCTGTCTGTAGCTACCAGTCACGACACTGCAAATGATGCAGCTCTTTCTCCACCGAGACACATTCATGAGGTAAGTTTGCCAAGGATTTTGCTGACAATAAAAGCTCTCTGCGTAACTTAAAAGAAAAGCTGGCAGAATAGACTCCTAAGTAGGAGAGAGAGTGTGTTAAGGCGTCCATATAACTAAAGCAAATGAACCTCTCTGCACGATGTAAGCATTAATCAACTTCAAATCGAGCATTCCATGGTTCATGTTAGTTACTGACGTTAGTGAATCAGCTTTGGAAAACACGCCATTGCTTGAGCAAAAGCCACAGTCAACAAAATGCCGGCGGATAGCGTAACAGCATGATCTCTTTGCAACCTTGACAGTGGTTACAAAAAATTTAACAAACTCCCTAATAACGAGGATGTCCGCAGTGAGGACGGGTTATTAGGCGTCGGGTGAACGGTGACTACAATGTCGGAGGTAGACTAGCCGATTGTACCTCGGGATGATGACCAGAAGCAACACAACTACGCAGTTTTATTCAGGAATGGGAATGCAAATTATCAATGCACAGCCTCTGCCTTGCAAACATTGGAGTATGACTTGTAATGGCATAGTTATGACACCAAAGCAAACTATTTTAATTGCCATAATTAATGAAGGCATTATTCACTCGCTTGCCTAATACAAGCTCCTAAGGCACAAGTCCTCCCTTCAGCTTTGATGCATTAAATTGTTTTAATGCTCCAACAGCTAGTAAGCTTGATGGTCCATGCTTTCGAAAATGAGTCCAGTTATTTCTTTGAGCATCGTTAATCGCTACACATAGAGTGGCGGATGTTCGTGCAAAGCATGAGCGCCTGCCGCCGACGATCGTGCTCGCTTGACCTTGCTCCTAATTTCACAAGTCTTACGTTCACTGGACGTGTTTTCGTGGAGCTGTAGGTAGCTCTCCTCCATCCGTCGAATGTTTTCTTACAGTGGTTTTTGCTTCATTTTTGTCGGACTTCCATTTTAGCGCACAAAATCCAGGCTATCCAATGCTTTAGGCACAGTCTCGTCTTATCGACAATCATCGCAACTCGCAACCGAGCTGATAATTTTCAATTCAAAAGGGATCAAAATATTGTCTACGTCCCATCAAGACAGTGAGTCAATCGGTGTGCACTTGTTAAAATCCGTTCTGCCAGTAGCTCTTGTAAAAGGCGCAGATGTTTTCCTTAGTCTACTTTCGCGCGTCCAGCCTTTTGTGTGTTGATGAACCGGATAGGAAGGCGACCTTTGACATCAGCATCGCCTTACTATCCGGTTTATCAACACACTGGAAGGCTGGACGCGCGAAAACAGACTAAGGATAACATCAACATCTTTTACAAGGGCTGCTGACAGGACGGGTTATTAAAAGGTGAAACCTGCTGCAAGAAATAACTGGACCTATGTTAAAATGTATGGACCTCCGAGTCCACTGGTTGTTAGAGCATTAAAACAATTCGATGCATTGAAATTGAAGGAAGGATTTGTGCCTTGGGAGCTTGTATTAGGTGAGCGCGTACTTAACGCCTTCATTAATTGTGGTAGTTAAAATATTCCGCTTTGGTATCACAGACGCGCTTTACAAATCATACTAAGAGTTCTACGCATTCACTTTTCTCTTGGTCTTTAAACGCTCTAGACGAACAGACTGACTGTGAATGGGCACCTACATTGGCAGCATTTGGGGCAGGGAACAGAAGCTGCTTAGAACACTCTTGCACCTCGTACAGTCCTGACGATCCATTATGAGATTCGTGTTCACGAAACGCGTCTCACACATCCATAAACAGTAGTCAAATGGTCTCTCAACTTCTCGCGTACCGTTTCTGGTGTTGTCTGCAGCCCAAGGCCGCCTTCGTTGCCAATAGTCGACGTGGCTTCGTACGGACGCATCTGCTTATAGACACAGAGGTGATGAAGGCATTTCTGTTTATGCCTGTCTCCTCTAGTTTATTTGTGCTGTTGATCAGAGTGGTTGCTCTTCTGTCTCATAAAAATCCTTTGCTACAACATTTTGAGGTTGTTTTTAACAGGTGGGTTATTACATGGAACCGCTAAATATCATTCCCTTATCTCAGTTTAAAACTGATTCAATGTGCGACATATGGGAATAAGGAATTTTTAACGAAAAATCATAAGCAGTGAAGCAAAGAGGGTCGCAACACATTCGGCATTTCCATCCTTCTTGATTTCATTAGAGAAAAAGCATGAATTTGTACTGTCTTACCATTATGAAGGCAATCTGAGCCTCGCATGACTCTAAACTGCAGCACAAGATGATGAAATATTGAGTGAATGCATTGAAGGCATAGGCATCATGAGGTTTGGAGGACTAGTATTGGTTGAGGTGGATGTTATTCACGTGGTTCAGCTTGAAACACGTATTGATACTGAGATAGGATGCCATAAGCCATTCCTTTTGCCTCCACGACATGAGAGAGGTGGAAACAAGACGGTTACATGTGCTACACTTCATTAGCGACTTGAGAAATCACTTTGCATTGCATCCTAAAATTCTCTAACTAATCATCTGTTTTAACTTCCCTGCTTTCCCATCTACGGGCACGAGGACTTCCATTCCAGCACTCGTCGAATAGCTTTGGTGGCAGAATTGATGCACTCCTTTCTCCTCCAACCCATATGATTTAAGTGACCCCAATGCTGTTTCATTCAACCAGACGATAATTCACACTCACAAGACCAACTTTATGAAGCAGCACAACTCAAATAAATAACTCATGATTGTGTAGGAAGTGATTTTGCCCGATAGTAGAAAGGAGAGTAGCAGGAGTGGCATTCAACCATTGACGTGAACAATGACCGGAAGCCGAAGCCATCAAAGCTGCTTTTATGGCAAGACAGTGTTTAAGGCAATATGCCAGTCCCATTCATGCAATCAAATGGCTAGGAGCGCTAAAATATGGCGAATCTTCTGCTCGAATTATGGATAATTTTAATGGGTGGTTGGAAAGGATGGAATGTGTTCGCCTCATACACAGTGGATTGATGGTTGTTAAGAAATGACGTCAAATTCAAGCTCTCTTCAAAAGCCTAATATTATGAGATAAATCATAAAGGGCAATTTTACAGTTCTAGTGATATACGAGTTAAGGAATTGACCTGTTGTTTGGAAGCTCTTTTGATGCTCCTTAACTCTCTTGCTCACCTGAGTTAGTAGCATTAGCCACACATCAATTCAACAAAGTCAATCGACGAGATTGAAAACGAAGTTCGTATTTACTTCTGAAAGCATCATCAGATTCAGCATCATTCCGCATCAGCAGGTCTACGAGCGTTGAGTCTTTGATGTGAATAAAATGATAAGATCCCCCATTCGATTCTTCTCACTTTCCATCTACTGCTAATTCAAAAAATTTATCGTTATTTCGATAGTCGACCCGTCATATGCAGACAATTTTCTCTTATATACGTTAGTATTCTGTCTCTTGTCTACTTCCTCCCAACTCATACTACATTTCAGTGCCATAATATACGGTAACATCAACGAGAACACAAATATGTCAACTTTAGTTGCACGCATGGGCTGCCAATATCAGACGACATGATACATCGCTCCATTCGCTTTGCAGCTTTGAAGTCCCAAAAACCATTCCCACTGAGGCTGAGAGGAAAGTAAAGGAACATAAATGTGCCACTTCTGTCTCACGTTACTATCGTGTTTACGTTAACCTACTCTAAGTTAAACGTTTGGAAAATGCGCAGTTTGGATCGAGGGCAATGCCACGATCTGTATAAATGCTACACAAACTTCAATTTTGCATCCAGACATTTGAACAAGATGGATTAAAATTAAATCACAAATTACAAGTTTTGCATAGCAGTCACTGTTTTGCCTGATAGGAGAGCTAATATTTACTGCTATAAGAAGGTGAGAGCACTCTGAATGAGCTAGTGAGGTTGTCGTGGTGGATACTGAGCACACGGTCGCCACTTACACGCCAGAGGGTAGGATTGATGGGCTACGTACTTGTTGCTTCTGCTTCTCCTTCACGTCCATGTAGGGTGGTTTGCTGGCCGAGGAAATGAGTGAGAGAAAAGCTTATGACGGAGAATTGGTTGTGCTGCTAAGATTGCTGGGCGGCCAAAAATTGCATCATTGTTTTCTCCTAAATGGTCCTTTGCAGGTCTGAAGTGCGCATCATTCTATGCCATAAAGACCATGTTTCATTCCTATTTGTGATGGGCTGCAGACACAGTTGTTGACAACGAATCGCTTGCTTACGAAGACCGAACGTTGGCGGTGCCTTCGATCTGCCTCCGCGATGGGATTTCGATACAACTGAGGGCTGTTTGAGAGAAACTTTTTAAGTGTAAGATCAGTCAATCGGCGGAAGGAAAGTGCTATGCCTAGAAGGCGATTTGAGACCGTTCTTCATCACTGCGATGCCTGCCCACGAAAAGGCGCATGCACGAGATTGTGGAGAAATTAGAGGAGACCGGGCTTATGATGTGTACTACTGAAGCAGGTGTCATCTACATCATAGCAACAAGGCGCGATGCAGACACAGATGCATTGCTAAAGGGCGACGGAGCAGAAGTGGTGGTAGAGTTTGTGGCACGTACTGAATTGGTTTTGTCGTCGAACGCAGCACTGCAGACTACGTAGGGTTAGGTGCTGGAGATACTGAAAGCCTCCATTCGGGCTGCCCCGGTGGTACAGGAAGTGAGGCTGGCGAAAATGGGGACGGAGCCTTAGTCGAGGTCAGGCCATCGCTACAAGGCTGGAGGCAAGGGTGGCTGAGTTGCTAGTAATGACTATCACTCTATGTTCCCCACTTTTATAAGCTTTTACTGCTCCCCTATTCGCCCATTCATGATACAAAGTACTCAGCCACTTCATATTAATTTGCATCCCGCGTTTACATAGCCATCTATCTTTCGTTTTTCATTGTTTTCTTTTCTCTGTCCACTTCTTACTTTTGTACTCAACTTAACAATTCGGTTTTGCCTGTTTAATATCGCATTGGTTCTTCTGAACGAGTCATTTGGTGCATTTTGGTTCGAGCCTTCTTACCGTACTCTTGAATTAGTCACGTGTTTTGAGGTTGCCATAGGATTTACATTGCCGCTTACGTGCATAGCGTCTCCATCGGTGAGGCATGTGGTTGAAGTGTAGAGGCGTTAACATGATTGAGATTGGAAGGGGTTGATTTGTTCTAGGTATGCGCAAGCACCACAAACTCAGTCGAGTCCGGTGCAGTTGTCTAGTCTCTTGTAGCTGTCAATGACTTCGCCCCAATTTGTCACGTCGGCACGTTTGCACAATTTAAAGGACATCCGCACAACTTCCCGCTTCACTCCTAGGTGCCTCGGTTAATGGTCGACACCAGAGCTTAGCTCTACCTTTACCCGATATCTAAGTTGTTCAACGGTCTAGTAACTCACTGCCGTGGGAGGAATAGATGGCATTTGAGGTACAAACGCCGTCAAAACTACTGTAGATTAGAAGATCTAGGTGAGTGGATCCTCCCTACACCCTATTTTAGCCTGTGGAACCCACTTTCTACACACCCACGAGGTAGCTCCCTCCTCATTTGGACGGTAAACCCAGCAATGACGTTGTCTTTGTCGAAATGATACACTCCACAGGAGTGGAAAGAGCAAACATCGACAATATGAACCTCCCATTTTCCTCCTTGCATAACCTCAACAACTCGATCGACCCATTTTGCATCAGTCATTCACTATCACGCATACACCTACGTTTTAAACTCAACGCGAGTAATAAAGTGTAGCCATCAGTTAAATATAATCATGACCTAGCTAATGCTCAAACCAAGCACAACTCATTGGGGTCCATTTGCCCAACCATCAACTGTACCATAAATTGATCTCCCAATTCATATTCTGCGCAACCAACCGCTCGCTTCTCGTTCAAGGTAGCCACACGAATTTTCGCACCTCTACCCACGAGAAGCCTCCCAAGTATTCAACGTTCCTCACAAGCACAAGCGTATCACCGCAGCTGCCGACCTGCATCTAGATAAAGACACCTGCATGCATTGTTTGCTGCTACCTGTAGCATGCTTTGCCTTCCACTTACAAGCGAGTGGTAACAATATGCAAGTTTTTATATGCCATTAACTGCTTCGAAGAAGAAGATTAGGTGTTCCACACCATTTCTTTTATTCTCTAGGGCAGATTAAAGCATGAAAGAGTAAGGTTAATTAAAAATGCCTCACTTTTTAGCTCCGCATTGCCCCCACAATTGGTGCAATGGTGGCTTGATGAGTACCGAATTGGTCTACGGCTGCATTGTTGAGGTCGTAGTTGTTAAGAATGAAGCAAGAATTCTGAGTTGTAATTGTGAAGCCACCGCCGATGGTGCAACACTCTGTCCTCCTCTCACTTTTGACATTTACACATGCCTTGCAGTGATAATTAGGTACTGTATGAGAAGGTAGAAATAGATGAGTGTCTAGTACTGGCCCCTGCCTTGGCATTGTGTGGAAGGATTGCGTGGTAGCTAGAAATTCGTGCGAAGTTTTATTACTGTGGGTTTTAATTAAGCAGCAGAACAAAAGCGACTAGGTTTGGCTGTGCTCATCATCAACGCGAGTTCTGGCAGCTCTACTTCTAATGATGAAAGTGCTAATTTTGCTGGGTAGTGTTTGTCGTTATGTGAGATGGAGGATGAGGAGCGAATGGAGCGGTGGCAGTAGTTGCATTTATATTTCTGTTAAGTGGCTGATTCTAGCTTGCTGCAGGGGCTTACACTAGTGAAAAATGATGATGACAAAGGGTTAGGAAAGTAATAATAAGAAAGGAAAACAATGTGGCTTAAAATGCATTTAGTGTGGATGCGAGCGCATCGCAAGCGCAAATGTGCAAATAGGAAGTGATGTGGTGTCCCTGTTGAATTCCTTTTCGAGCGCATAAAAGTTGTGCGAAAAGGAATACACCTAACTTCTATTTTTTTTATTTGTGGATGTGAATGGAGTAAATATGAATCACAGATGTAAATTACTCCTTTTGTACGACGATCCCCGAATTCACAATTCCATGGCTTCTATGTATTTTTAATGGATAATTAATGTTAACCCACAGAGACTGTCAACATGTTACCCACTATGTTCGTGCACATTGAGCATGACTGACTGACCCAACAACTGACAAATCCCATGACCTGTGCTAACAGACGAGCAATAGAGTAGCGGTCAACATAATGCATCAGCCTCTGATCTGTGCAAATATGCCGCCTCAGGTCAATTCTCAGCTGACGTACGCACCTGCTCTCTCGCTTATTTCAATACCCTCCACCGATTCAACCGAAGGGAGATTCTCATTCCATGACGCAGTGATTGAGGAGGTTAACCAACTTCCTTGACCATAGGCAGGGACGCTGACAATTATCGTGCAGCATACCATTTCCTACTGTGTGTGGATTTCAACCAACCCTCCAAATCACCTACTCAGTGTTTCAAGTGGAGGTGGCTTAATTTCCTAGGATTCTCTAAGTCAAAACACAACTTTCAATCACACACGTACGAGGCAGTGCATAACTCACGTTGAGTAGACTGGAAGGCATGTCGGGACTCTAATAGGAGACGCACTTGGCATGGGTTAGTTTAGATACCACGAACCCAAACAGCAGGCAGTACTTTTGCTGCGTACATGAAACAGCAAATGGAGCAATGGTCCCTCTTGAAAGGAGCAATTCCGTGAACTTCTTTGATGTCTGTGCTGATGAAGCCTTTCGCAAATGCATTTAAATGGAACTTTATTAGATTGGAACGCAACCAATTCGGGGTTGAAATTAGGTGGATAGGTGGCGAAACAGAACACAATCGTTATGTATTTTCTGAGGCAGGAAGGACTAGTCTCAAGTGACTGTGATGCGGTCTGCTTAAGACAGGTCTTTGATGCATGTCTTAGTCTCTTCGACTCACACATTACTTGACAAAGCAAGCGTTGTGTGAGTCAGAAGGCTTTTGCTAAAATTTTTGACCTCTCAACTTTGTAGGAGTTGCTGATTCGCCTTACATCACGTCTAGTGACTGCATCTACATTAGCAGCTGTCTTCGTCCGATTAAGGCGCAATATACTCGGTTGGATGCACGTGATGCTTGATAAACTTAGTTTCAAAGTAAATTATTTCCGAGTAAACGCAATTTATGGCAATAATTTTGAGAAATAAACTGGCATGATTTTCCGTCGTCTGTCTGCTAAAGGACCTGCACGACTTTTGGATGAGCTCATCCAACGTACAGAGGGACAATGTCACTTGCAATCTGCGTGACACTGTCAAAGACAGCTCGTGCAAGTGCCATCGCTTCCCCCATTCGGACAAATTCTAGCTATATTGACGGGATCATAAAAAAGTATCTTCCTAATCAAGTTTGGTGGAAGACTCCCGCGGATTCGACACCTTAAAACAAAAAATTTTGCAAGATAAATACCAGAGATCTGCTTGGATGATGCATACATGAACCATGAATTTTGACGAAAATTTCATTCGGTCGTGCAACGACAGTCCAGAAAATGTTTGGGCGTCATCGAATGTGAGGGAATCCAACAGTTTCCTAAAAAACTTCATGAACTTAGTACCACAGATCTTTATTGACGTATAAGTAGGCTGAAGTTGTACCAGAGGGCAGGCTACTTACCCTCGTGCAGAAGGTCTTAGAAGCCACCAGCACGGTCCGAAAGTTATGCCTCAAAGTAAAAGAACAGCCTCCATGGATTAAATTTGTTCGTAAAACTAAGCAGATAGTCAAGGAAAGGGTTAGACTACCAGGCAGATTATTTAATTCTGTTAAGATGTGGCCTTATGAGAATGAAGTACCGAGGCATGAGGTGTTTATGTGGTCAATGTTGTTATGCAGGCGTAAAATTTCACCCAGTAAGGAATACGCCACCTCATGGCCCGATAAGAGCAGGGTGACAGTTTGTAGCTGAACGGATATGTACCTGCATTGAATGCTGACTTATTTTCAACTATGGCAAGAGACAATTTATCTCACCATTCCTATTTATGTGAATGCCTAGATATGCCATGGTTCGCTCCATTGTGCTTAAAGTCAATTCCATAACTTAGTTCAATAAAACCCGCCTTAACATCACTACTATGCTCAATAAACGTATAATGTGGTGCTGCTTCACTATGCTTGAATGCTCAAAAGATTAGTCGGTTCTAGTCGTTTAATCAATGCCTAGCTCAGGGATCAAAATTGACCACTAAAATAGGATAGAAGGTTAGACCAGTGCTCCTTGGTCACTGTTTCCTCCGCCGTTTCCTACCATGAAAACGACCACAGACGGTGAGACAGATCCATCTACTATGCACCGCTACGAGCCCTTTGACATGTGGGAATTAACATATTATGATAGTGTGTCCAAAGTTAAATGGAGGAGAGAGAGCTATCTTTTGAGTGGATCTACTACCAATTCTGCAATGCCCAAGTCAATGACTCCGCGTCAGCTACTGCATTACTGCACACGATGGATCTTCATTCACTGACTTCGTTACTGTTTATTAATTTACTTCGAAGGATTTAGTGCTCATGCTAACTTTTTCGCAAGTCTGTGCAGACCATTCACCCACAACATTGTAGCTAGTCCCATAGTTGAGGGTGAACGTTATGCTGATAAGGCAGGCATCCTCACTGGACTACCCGGCACACTGGCTCAAACGACTCAACGATCTAGGAGTTTGTGGTGTGCGTGTATGCACACAGCTTGTTTTGTAGGTCTAGAGGGGACCATTCCATTGGCTTACAACACATTTATAAGCACACGTGGGTGAGGAGTGTGAATGTGAGTTATTTCCTGAGGAATGATTTTGCTTCAGGTAGGCCTAATCGTATTAGTACCCTCCGTCTCGCATAGAGCGTTCACACCGCCAACCCATAAGTTACCCCTTTACGTTTCACACTAGTCAGTATATACTTTTAAATATTCACATATAAGGGTATTTGCTATACCCGCAAATCTAGCATAAGACTTTGTATCACATCACGTCTCAGTCAAATCGACTTGGTTCCGATAGGTAGACACGTCCGTTCCCTTGGTATCACGGCTGTTGCGCACCTTTCCTCGCACATGTCCTATTTAATGCTAAATCGCTTTTGTGTCCAACTTCAATGCGTTTCAGTATATTCACTTGAGTATCACACGTGGGACATGAGCCAAGGTTAGTAAAAGTAACCCACTGAAGCGCACTATTGTCTCGAGTAAGGTTAAGACAACGATTGTTTATTGCGATCCGCAATATGAGGAGAACCATATGATGTATAAGATTCCGTCGAATGTTATAATTCACTAGTACCCTGTCAAACGACAGACACATGTGCTTTTGTCTCTGTTTGGACTAGAGACCTATGCGACAACGGAATCAGTAAAGATAAATGGCTTCATTCTTGAATAGTCGTCTTTGCATAAGCACCTCCTGCCAACTGCTGCAAATATGTAAGAGGAGTTGGCTTTAAGGTCAACTTTTATGCGGTAGCATTTTAACCACTTCGATACACAAGCTCAAGCACTTTGGAAGATGATGTGGTAGTTTCGAGGTTTTAATGAAGCCTGTAATTGTAAAATTGTGAAGCGCTTGTAATGCGGAATGGCATGCGGTGGGGTTGTCTTGCATGACACTCTTAGCTTTTTGACCGCCTCATAGTCAACTGAAGCGTATTGCTCAGTCCCTTATAATCGGGAAGTAATCTTGGTCGTTCCTCTATCTGCCCTGCTGCTTGACCACTTCGCATCCATCCCCATTAATAAGCGACACGTGGGAGCCCGCTGTGACATATGAAGCTTTACTGTCCGCCTAAAGTTAAGGACAAATCATTATTTTTTTTGTTGATGCAGATCAGGATGCTCTCCAGAACGTATAGATGCATACACAGTGAACATGACGTGGGATTTGCCACCCAAACCCAACGGAAATATCACTGGCTATGTTGTCCCTTGCTATCTCAGCGAGGAACAATTTGGCACCTTTTATACCTCCTCAGCTAGAAGCTATATCATCAGAGGCTTAAAGCCAGGAAAAGTTGTTTACGCCGCTGTTGCAGCACTCACATTGCAGAATGGTTTGGGAATGAAGGTTAAAACCGGCGGCTGTAGCAAAGAAGCCAACGTAACTACACCACCTTTGAAAGACGGTGAGGCAGTTCTACTGGATATATCGAAATTCAGCGTGTTATTAGAAATGACAAGATTTAACAGTAATAAGGAAATAATTAACTTAATGAAGCAGCTGCAATCGTTCTCCCATTCATAAATAGCAATTAGTTAACACATGGGTGGCAAAAGTTATGATGGGCGAAATTTGTTGTTTTGGGTAGGAGGAGAGGGTGTGAATGCAATCCCGACAGAAAGCACCCATAAAGTTACAAATGCTGTAATGATGACGTCAGGAGGTCCCGCTCCATTGCCTGCAACAACCGCGAATGATCAGACTGCCTCCAGCGCTTTGGCCACTGCAGCTGCATTCACTCTCAAAGTCCTAGTGCTGTGGTCAACCATCATGTAAGTCCGTGCAAACTCTCGATTAATACGCTCGTTTCGAATATTATAACCCATAGCTTCTGTTTATAAGACGCACTGTTCTTTCCATTGCAGACTTCACTGATCCAAAGGATGGTTGAACCAACAATCGTCCATCTTTGTCTAGCAGTCAGGAGACCATTCACAATAAATTGTTTTATGATGATAGACACACTATTTGACGTTTCGATTCATTCTCATTGATACACAAATGGGTCTGCTCTGGTGGTGTTAGTGCTGCAAAGCACAAAACTAAAAAACGGATTAAGTGAAGAGCATGCTGGCACCTATGTCGTAGCAACCAAAGGCTACACTATAACGCCGGGGATATATTTAAATCCAACGAGACGTTCCTGTCCAAGTTTTTAGCGCTTTTCGCATTTGTGGACACTTTATCGGCCCTCAACCCTTCCACGGCTCCTAATTGTCTGGTTATTTCGTTAGCTAAGCCTTGGGTGAAGTGGGAGTGTTTAATTTTCTTTAAAATGCAAATTGTGCCATGCATACAAGTTTGCTTTTCCTTATAAGTAGTAGCCTGCGCCTCACCTCACGCGTGCCTCGCTCGCAAAGTGGTCTGTAATGTTGGAGTGCCAATATTTTACTCTAGACTTCTACTTCTTTAGTCATCTGGCTTTTAAAATCAGTATTTTCCTGCTCCTTGACGCAAAAATCCTCATGCTCTTTACATTTTTCCTCTCCCGATCCCCAAAGTTCTAGCTCCCAGTCCCTTTAGAACCCTTGTGTTCTGCCTACTTACCTTACTTCCTCCTTAGTGCTCTAGCTCCCCAACGCCAAAGGAGGACGAGACTATGAGTTCGAAGTTTTTTTCTGAGGCTTAAGACGTCGGTTTAGTCATGCAGTTCAAGTATAATGATCGCCTCTTGAATAAAGAATGTATTCAAACAGGCATGCTTTCCATAAGCCCCTAATCACCAATATAACACGGACGGCAGTGCTCACCCCCTCCTTTCCGCCCCGTCTTCCTATCTCACGAGGGATATAGCGTTGTAAGGACTCATATTAGTGTGATGAACTGCAAAGAGTTGAGTGTGGAGTTGCGCTTTGCAGACGATGTGGCTAGCTCCGAAGGTAGCACCAATTCATCGATTAATACCCTTTTGGGAGCTTTTAATGTCCACTACCGCCAATCAGATAGAGGGCAAAGAAAGCTCAAATGGACTTTTCGATTTGGTCAATGCAATCAATCTAGCCTTAAAAGTAACCAGACACAAAAACAATCACAAAATCCTTTATCTATTACATTTCAGTGTTAGTGGTTTTCGCCCCTTTCATGCAGACACATTGTAGAAAATTACCGCGTTTAGAGCATTCATTAGTGTTACCTTGACCAGCTTTGCCCTTAAATAAGAGAAAGAATGTGGTCCATCACTTATCATACACTGTCTACGGTGACATCCGTTATGTTGATAGCTGTAAACCCTTCTATACTGAGCCTCAAATACCTCTGTAGAAATTTTGCAGGTAATCTAATGTAGACACTTCATAACCTGTCCAATTCTCCCTATTCTCTGACTGACCCATCCACTAATGCTTCGACTACTTCACTTACCCTGTGTTTGGTTGATTAACCAACTGACTTACTGACTTAATTCATTGATATGTTTATCTCCTTGCTCCTATATTTTCGTTTAGACTGTTTCGTTGTTTGACTGATTGTCTGGTGCCCTTCTTTTGCCCACCCGTCAATGAAGGTGACAGTACAATATTGTAGTCATGAGTGTGGCATTCCTTCCCTCCTTCCTCCTTCTCTAATGGTGGTTTACGTGGTTGGTTTGTGGGTATTTTTCTTTCATCACTGACAGTTTCTAATGGCTGATGCTGTCTCGTCTTTCGCGCATTTAAAGCCCATTCTAAAGACTAGCAAATCGACTTTGCTTTAAAATGTACTCATCAAGAGTGCAAAGAATTGACCGCAACCTAACACAGTAAAAAGCCTTTGCATATCAGTTGAGGCAAAATATTATGCAGCTGTCAAGTAGTCACACAAATGAGCTAAGGTCAACAGTACTTTGAGTCCCCATCACTACTGCATACATACGCACTGCAGCGCCTTCAGACTTTCCCGGTCTCTAAGAGCACCAAAGGAGACGTGATATTCAAGCAGAATACACATCAATTCCACAAACCGACGACCTACCCGGTGAAGGTACAACGGCGAGGAAGATATGTGACCCGACCACCAGCACCCGTCATCTAACGAAATACCGATGCATTACATGGTCTCTCTCTCCACCTTTAGCACCATTTTTCGCGCTCTTTTTAGCTATTGGGCTGCATCAACAGTCTCCTTTTCATCGGCTTATAATTATTAGCTTTGCTTGTCCCAATTTCAAAATAGTGTTCAGGTTTCGTCGCCTTAAATGATGGTATGGTGTGAGCTAAAGCCAATATGAAGTAGTTGGGGAATAATTCAAAGCGTAGTTGTTGTTAGCTTCTATGTGCTTAAAAATCGTTTGGCTAATGCAGAAGACATACGACGCGAGTCATTGACAAGCCTTCACGCATGCATAACTTATCCAAAGAGGCGTTTCTAATGCCGTCCACACGTGTGAGTGCTACAGTGAATTGGGTGGCATGTTTCCAAAGTGCGATTAGTTCGATTGTTGGCATCTGACCAGTCCAACACAGTCCTCGTCTTTCCCTTCCCACGTAGATTTCAGTGTTGGTCCTAATGATTTCGCCGCATCCGCAATCTTCTCCTCCTTCACCTCATTCCCTATGGTGAAAGCACATTGCGTAGGACACGGGTCAGATTTGTTCACCAACACGCGTCTTCACGGCTGCTGCACGAAGTACCGACCTGAAAGCAAAAAAAAGTCTAAATTCCGTCAACGACGTTAGACTCCCAAGACCACCATAGTGATATTACAATTAAGCCCGACATGAACACTAATCTGAAATCTACTGGCGCATCGCAAGCTTGTGACGACAAGTCGAACTCCCTGCCTCACGTAGCGACAATACGCTCAGCACCGTCAACTGCCACATTGCCGTTCAGCAACGCATACTCGCAAACAAATTCCAAAATGATTTGTTTTAAAATAAACATAAGCATTTGGTTATGACGTCATTGGGCATCGTCTACTCTACACATTAATCGCACTCACTACAACACATTTACAAACAAAGTCACAATTCACTAGTAAGAAGTGCGGCTTGAACATATAAATCTATAGGAGAGAGTAGGGCTTGCAGTGATTAAGCATTCTCAGTTTCTCCCACAAACATATCACACCTGCACACTGAGTCACTCTATTCCCGTTCGCCTCTGCCACCGTCCACAGCAATGCAAGCCGACCGATGGCGGCCTAATAAACCTGCCATGACGTTGATAAGCGTTCCCTAGCCAGCGTCGTGAGCAGTGACGACAGTGGAGCGAGAGTTCGTTATTAAGATTGCTCATTAGCATCATCTACATCCCATGATCGTGTACCTGCCTCAAAACACGAAGACTGTGCTCACAAGTCCCGTGGGCAAAGTGTAAATTTCAGGGACAAACTCAACGCCTGCTGCTGCTTGCTAATGCCTCCACACTAATCGCATTATGCTCCAAGCAAAAAGTCTATTCTTCCCCTACTTTGACCCTACAACGTGCTTTTTGCGTTCTCCCCATATTTTTACTGAACCGGACCTCATCAGCCTTAGTCTTCCCAAACCAAATAACTCACCATATAACAAACCACCAGGACAGCTTAAATCAAGTCCTACCACAACTGCTCAGCATAACGAACGAATGGGAAAGTGCTATCCTTGGACAACGAAAGCTTGTTCAATTCCACTAAGAAAATCCAACGCCAGCACACCCTAATGCACACAAACGTGCACGCGACTAATAACAAATAGGTTCCATTAAAAAACAAGTAAACAGTGCGATGGGCAGCACACAAACAACCGCAAAACTGGACAAACCCGAATTCACGGAAAGAACCTAGACTAGACATGACTTTGAGACACTCCTCATCATTTTATATTTTAACGTCAACGCAACCGCTATTCATCATCCTTTTCCATCAAGATACTAAGCTTGCTTATCGGTTCACCTTCATTCTCGCACTCGTTCGTCTGCTCAGCATGCGCCCCTACCATCGCTTCGTGCCTGCGCCACAACAGCGACAGCCACCACATCAACCACACCGATGTCGTTACCGCCGGGATCCACATTGCAGGGCCAATGAATAAATGAATGTCCTCCGTGGGTGACTCGAGAGCCTCTCACTGTCTATCACTTCACAGACTCGTCAAGGTCTGCTTTACCACCGCAATAAGGACAAAAAGCAAAAATCGTAGAACCCGATGCATGAATGTATAACGCAGCGAAAAAGAATGACAAACAAGCAAAAAACCCGAAAATATCCCAACACCGCTACCGTTTAGGTTGACCATGTGAAGAACTGTCACGCTAACAACTGTACACCATTATGGCTCGTATTCAGAATACACAAACATTGTAAAACATTTTACCTGCTTTTTGTCTGCAATTAAAAACGCAGTTGTGTACGGAAGTAAAAATGGAAGTAGCAGACATATATTTATGAATGCATTTTTGCAAAACAGTAAATAGTTAGAACGGCAAATATGTGTATTTAAAAGGTAAAAACGAAAACATAAATTGATCTTTAAGGCAATTGTAGCGCCTCAAGACTCCCTTAAACGCAAAAGGAGGCAAAAATGCTGGGACAGAATACATATAGATATATATATATGCTTAATGGAGAGGGAATGGCTGCTGGTGGTCTGGAGGCCAGCCCACGCGGCTAGGGCAATATGTTCACCTCTCTGTGACCGAGACCAAAACCAGCAGTCCTAACAAACAAGGTATTGCAGCAAACGTTGTACATAATTGTAGATTTGGTGGATTTTACAAGCCAATGTCACTAATAACTTATTTCTTTAATCGTAAAAATGTCAAATCATTAGGGTTGATTGGAAGCCACGCAGCTTTGGAGGTGGCAACCGCAAGTTGCTTATGCATACTGCTGATCGCATGCCCACACCAGTGCTTGCTTCTCACTAGATAGGATAGTGTAGGGGCAACTACACCTCCTTGCGGCAGGTAAGAACAATAATTGTTCCTCTCCATCAATCGGTTCTTCCTCTTGGCAGCCTACAAGCATTCGCCCATCTGACATGCATGCAGTTAACTCCTCTTCTACTCCTTTCTTCCTTCCCTCCCAATCTCCTTCTATGCATACGCAAACGCACGAAAAAGCCCTTACTGCTTCCATGGCATCGTAGGTAGTACAAATCGTTTCTAGGCATCAGTGATGTCAGTAGTGGAGTTTAGGTTTACGCAAGGAAAATTTTATAGAGATTAGCTTAGCATATGTGTAGACCGCTGTTTGTATTGGGAAAGGTGCAGCATGGAAAGGAATGCGCGGACATGGCCGGTATCCGCATCGTCTCCACAGGGGGGAGAGGGCGTAATTTGCGACTCAGCATCGAGGCAGAAGTGATCTCACTGTCAGCCACCAAAGTGGCTTGCATCCAATCAAATAAACTTAACAGAAGAGGCAGCAAAATAGCAGCAGCACATTTCGGTTCTCCAACACCACTGCATCATGTCGTGGGTCTTAAGGAAACTGTTTAATTTATGGTATTTGATGGTGAAAAGGGGAACGAAGTTATGGCACGTGTATCACCTCAACAACCAGAGGCAAGCTTTATAATCTGGTTGCATTATTCCCCTTTTCCCCTTCTTCCCGCATTAAAACGTGCTGTGATAGGGGTAGTAAGGAGGTGTGTTTGCTACCCGAATAAGAACTCTCAAGTCAGCTGTACCATCCGAAAACGCCGTAGTTAAGATGCCTCTATGGTCATGCAAACATGTCAAGACAGTGACCTCAGGAGAACAATAGGCGCTGCTCCACACCTCTCACAAAAATGCGGCACTCTCCAACTATGTCATGCATTTGCTTCCCCTGGTCGATTTGGTGACCATTCCGGCTATGTGAGCCAGGACAAGACGCACCATCTCGTACTAAACCATTCATTATCACAAAATCATGTCCTTGAATCCACTCGCTTACAACTCTATTTTCCACACAGCAGTTCAAGCAGATACTCCGTAGTAAGATGTGAGTGGCTTCGCTGTGTGGCTTGGATTGCATCCACACTCTGCATATCATGAATAGCACACACACACACGCACAATTTACTCACCTGCATATAGTGACTACAAACCCCTGTGCAAGAGTTGTTGTTGTAATAATTGTATTGTTGGGCTTCTTTCTTCCACGCACACACGCCTTCAGTAATAGGTAGCTTTATGCCACTGATGACAATGGCATTTCGTACAACTTTAAGGAACGCCGACGAAACGGATGGTTTGAAACTGCACAACCTGACCCATGAATCTGCTAGATTCTTAATTTTCTAGAATAAGTCTAGGCAAGGAACATTTACACGCAAAACATAGTATGATGTCAACACATGTCTAGTCAACCTTGAAGGTGTTAGGAAGGGACTTACCATTAGTCGCATATTGCTGGCAGTAGGCTGCACGTTTCCGCGAACCTCCAAATAAGCCTCAAGAAGTTGCGCCTGTTCAGTCTTTGTGGGCAACTCAGACGCTAGCAGCTATGACACATTGCCTACGTTCTCTGAAGTGCGTAGACTAGCATCTCGATCGGTTGATGCTGTCTTTAATTACCTCGCAGTCGGAAGTGAATGTGGCTCCAGATTGACAAGCTGTTCAGAATATTGGTTCATTTAATGGTAACAACCTGCTTCACTTGGTTATCCAATGGGTACGTTATGCTATTAACAATCTAGTAGCCAGTCAGTCATTTGGATCGGATTCAAAAGCTGTTGCTGATAGCCTGACTAGGCGATCAACCAATTATTCATCTAACCAGCAGTCCAAATTAAGATATGGATAGGCCATGGAAATGGCTTCAGTAAAATGACCTTTCGAGTGTGCTTCATCGCCTCCTTCTCCTATGTTCAGGCAAGCCGTATATTGGCAAAATGGGACGTTTTGGAGTGAATTTCTTTACACTGAATTGTAAGCTCGGCTGCCAGCCATCAAAGAATGTCGTTTTCGTTAATACAACTTTAACCTTAAGTGATGACAACTGCGGGAATCCTCTTTGCTGTGTCGGCAACCTTGCTCTAAGTCACATGAGAGGGCTCGGAATGGAGCAAATGACGCAAAAATGTAGTTCAAGTTGCTCTGATGTGGAAACGCAACAACTGATGACATTGTTGAATGACTTCAACCTCGTTCATCCATTCCTCGGCACTCATGCAGACTTGATGCCTGATCGATTACTCCAGTTTTGCGTGCCATTGATGACATTTCGACGACCTTATACAAGGGCTGAAGTAGTCGAATATCAGAGCGGTTTGCAGGTGAAAGTGATCAAATGAGTTGCTGGGTGCCCTTTCCTTACGATGCATCATACAAGTCAAAGTAGAATTCTACTCATTGTAGCATTTGAATTCGGGATATTGACAAGTTAGTGTGAACCAAGCAGCGTAGCCTAGATGAACAATGTCGACGACATTAAAATGGTGGGGTGTTCTTGGCGTTCCGACACATTAAAATGCTGGAATTGCTCTTCGTACTCTGCAACACATCTGTTATGTCTTACTGATTCTGGCATTTTGAATTGAGGGATTTGATAAGTCCACTCTAAAGAAGTTGCTTTGTCAGGCTACAGATAGCACGGACGAGAGATAGCCAATGGTGGTAGCTGTAAGCAGAGGTTTCCAAACAGTGCTGGACTTTTACCAAATTGACAGCTTTGAGCAACTGTAGGAGATCACCGGAACAAGCGGGTATAAGCGCATGTCTTGGCAGTGTTCGATGTCTTACTGACCACAAGGCCAAATCATGACACCAGCTGACCGGGGCACAAGATTCTGATCTTGCGCCTATCGTATGAAGGGCAATCGTACATGCTTCCCTCCTTCTTGTCAAGCTGCTGAGTTTCATTTAAGGACAGTTTACGCCATAACAGTTAAAGTACGAGCAAGGGGTGAAATGAAGTTGCAGAATGCTATTGCTGCAAAGTATCAATGCGCATTGGAACTCTGTGCTGGGTTTGCTGACTGGAAGCAGTCATTCACTCATTCCAACATTCCAACAGTCCCCTCTAAAGGACTGGTTAATGACACACTACTTCACTTTCCCTTCCCCTTCTCCCGCTTATTGTCCTGTTGAGAAAGTGTGGTGAATCGCGATGGTAGTTGCCTCAAGGAGGAGGTTTACACAACTGCTCTTCAAAGTAGACTGTGCGTTCACTCAGAATGGAAGCAGAAGCACGGCATTGTGCTTGAAGGACCTGCATGGAAGACCGGGTGTGCTGTGTGGGTGCTACGTCGGTAAAGGGAATCGACATGAATTTCGCACTGCACTTCTTACCTGTGAGTGTCCAAGTCAAAGAAACGGATTACTCACCTTCGTCACCCTCACTCAACCTTTTTACGTCCATCTCACCGCCTTCTTGTCCGCACAATGCCCATCTCTCAGTTACTGTTGCCACATGGCGTAGAGACTACTCCAGTGTACACACGTTGTTATGCACTTACCCATAGTGACTGCAATGTCTCGAGCCGTGTCGAATGCATAGTCCAATCATACTGCCAGACAGCCACCACACCTAAGTCATTTGACCAACTCCCCACATGTTCAGGGTTATGTAACACGTCATTTGTCCCAGATAATCCCTCAGACCTCTAACCAGGGGTCGATTCTTACGTCACAACCCTGAAATTCATCCTGAATTCAGACAATGGGTCCAAATTTACGTCTTTTTACCTGCATATTTATCAGAGGTCTAGTATTGCTCCGTTCTTCCCCATTCTCACTTATTATCTGACTGTGAATGAGTGGCGGATTGCAATAATGATTGGGCGAAGGTCCTGCTTTTAGGTTTCATTTTGAGCTTTTCTAACCAGAGATGACCCCTCGTGTCTACAAAGTAAAAGTTGCAGCTTGTTAAAACAACGTTCACGTTCGGTGCTATAGACCTACTTCGATCTCATCTTAGTCAATGCCCACCACTCACACTTCACCATAGAATGCAAGGAATAACACAGTGTGGATGTAGAGATGGGCCCACTTCACCAACATACCAACAGGTAATTCCTTTGCACTTTGAGTCCATACTATTTTGTGAGAAGACAAGACAGCGACTGAGGTTCACAAAGTTTGTTGCTAAGAGGACGGAGACATATGGCTGCACAATCACACAGCAAAGTACAATTAAATGTCAGCAATGCTAATGGAGTGCAGCACTACATAAATGGAAGAGGTGGATTTCGCTGCAAGTCCACGAAGGGGCATTAGGTATATTCCAGCAGGCATAGGAAACACAGCACTAATAATGAAAATGTTAGATCCCTACGAATGTGGCAGGAATGACACGCAGACAGAGTAAAAGTTGCTGCTAACGTTGCAACGTAAATGGACATTGACGGCTCGAAGTAATTGTGGCATCACGGATTGCTTGCCCAATGTGAGGAAAGGAGTGACACTTTCTGAGGCAGATTTGCAAACAGGCTGAGTAAGGAAAGTAAGACTGTCTGCATCTTAAGCTCTTTTAAAGCAAGTAATAATATGCGCCTAGAATTGAGAGTGGAAAGCATACAATCACTAATTGACTAAAGAATGGCCTCGAAACCATGAGGTAGCCAAGGGCTCATTAAACTTACTACTTCTTTTAATTTATAGGAACATCGCAATATACATGATAAGCAAAACAAAATATTGCACTCTAATCTCTCAAAATGCACCATTGTGCCATTCGTTCGACATTGTCAATTAAGTTCTGTGTGATTTGGTCCCTGCTCTTCATAGAGGGCATTTCTTGAACATCGGGCCTATTTGCCATGTGCTCCCATTTCATGCTGTATTATGGAGACGAATTCTCAACGTTGGCATTGGATCTACTGCTCGTGGGCTTTTATTCTTGAGGCAAACACGTCTCCTAATTCTTCTTCTTCTTTACCGCTCTCCCCTCATAGCCGCATTCATCAAGATATGTAAGTTTGTATGTATTTATTTCGCCAAAAAGGTAAAATAGAAAACAAAGAAGACATACCAGCGAATCGACAAAGCATAAAAAATAGAAAAGTTAAAAAATGTGGTAAGAGTACCTAGGGAAATAGCGACTGATTCACAGCACATGATTTTGGCTACAGCCAGTGCAGATAGCACGCAATTACTCCTTATACACCACACGGACTGGAATCGTTACATTTTTGTGAAGGCTTCTACCCTTTTTGACGCATTGTTTGCGGCAACATATCCATTCGCTAGGGCATTCGCTGCAGCTGAGTTCTTGCTTGCATGGTAGTTGATCCCATGTGTATCTAATTCTGAAGGAATGCGCACATAGCAGTGTATCAATAGGCTTCTCATCGGTCACACGCTCAGACAAAATCCGAACTTACGGAGGGCTGTAAGCACACACAATCAAATATTATGGATTCTTTAAATTAGGCACAAGATCATTAAACTTGTGCATTGCACAGCCCACCTCATTCTTGGTTGCCCACACCATCCGTTCAGGTAGAGAGAAAGGCATGACAAGACGTACCATCTCGTACTAAGCCATTCATTATCACAACATCATGCACATGACTCCACTCCTTTACACCTCTTCTGTCCACACAGCAGTTCAAATAGACACTCAGTAGTAAGGAGTGAGTGGCTTCGCTGTGTAGATTGGATTGAATTCACACTCTGCATGCCATGAGTAGCACACACACACACACACACACAATTTCCTCACCTGTGTGTAGTGAATGCAGGACCCTGTGCAAGAGATGTTGTAATAATTGTAGTGCTTGGCTTGTTTCTTCCAGGCACACACGCCCTCAGTAATGTTTGGCTTTTTGCCACTAATAACGACGAAATTTCGTACAGCTATATGGTAGGGCCAGGTGAAGGGAGTTTTGAAGTCGTACAGCCTGGTCCATCGTTGTGCCAGACCCTCCAATTCTTTCGAATACCTCTAGACAAAGAACATATACACTCCAAACAGATTATAGTGTCAACACATGTCTAGTCAACCACGCAGGTGTTGGGAGCGAACGTACCAGTAGTCGCATCCTGCGAGCAGGTGGTTGTACATTTTCACGAACTTTCAGATGAGCCTCAAGAAGTTGGTCCTGTTCGACCGGTGTGGGTAGATAACAAGCCATCGTGGCGATGACAGTGATCAGGCTGAAGACCACCGTCACAAAGAGATCTGACAATGCGAAATGTGTACAGAGCAACAGTCGAGCATGATCATGGGGAGAGATGCTAAGTAATGAACAACTCACCATTCCGTGCGCATGTCATCGTGACAAAGGGACTGGGAGGGTGAGATACTCCCACCTATTTATACGTGAAAAATGGGGTGTGATGTGATATGATTGGAAGTGGTGTAATCAAGCAGTCTATGGCATCACATTGGTTGAGATAATTCCCCCACTCATGGTCCAGGTCAAGCCGACTCTGAATTGCAGATCTGCTGATTAGACTTGCTCTCATTTCACAGTTCCGATGTAATAGCAGACACAGTTTACAGAGTAGGCGGATTTGAAAGGACTCAAGTGTTCTGATCCTGACCATGTGATCTATAGGTACTGCAGTCACATTTGGCTGCTTTCCAGCAGTTCTAGTTCCAACAGACCAAATCACCGGCAGACAATCGGATTGCTGCAAATTTGAGGTTGAGCGAGCATTATCACATTTATGCAAAGATAATGACGTCGGGTGATACCCTACCTCACCATTTTAAATTTTACAACTTGTCAACACCTAATAGACAGATTCTAAGCCACCCTTACCAACAGTTGATATAATAATAGATTTGGGGGTTGAAAGCGAGTTGCCAACTTTTTACAGCCTTCAAGGACATATTGAAATACCGTCGTGTATTTTCAGTCATAGCAGCCTCCTAATAGTCTACACCGACGTGCGGGAAGGTAAAAAACAAACTAGGCTGTCGAAGTTTACCGAACATTTTGCTGTGTCATGGTCCACAATTCGCATTTGGTTCGAATGGAAGGATCGTTACAAGTGCCACGATGCAGCATTGCAATGAATGAAGCGCTTTTGTTGCGATGAGGAACTGCTCAACTTGGATTCAGAGCTCACCTCATGCAAGGACTCCGAAGAACAGCAAACAATAGGAACGTTAATATCACAACATTCTTCTCAAGCATTCACCTTCTTCGTTTCCACTCACTCCTTACTCGCCCTCCGCCTCACCGTCTCCTGCACTCAAACTGCTGTAAAACCTCTCTAACGCAATGCTGCATGCCATTAAGAGGCTCCACGAGTGTAGTCTCATGGTTGCTAGCCACTCAGAGTAACACAAGAGGTTAATCAAACCTATTCGCCCTCTCAGTCAGCTGTCTGCCTTCGTTTGAGTTGCTGGATTGTGATCCTTTATTCAATCTCGACCTGCAATTAGTTCACTGCAATATATTGCGGGCTCCTCATTAGTCTTTTGCCCCGGCTTTCACTCCCTTGCAACGAGTAGAGTGAGAGTAGGGAGGAAGCACTCCTCAATGGTGATGTAATGAACGAGACAGAGTGATGAGCGTCATGCTGGTCAAGAGAGCCTAGCTATGTTTGCCTAATAGATCGTAACTGTAAGGTATAGCATTAGCCATTTCGAGCCACGATAAGCGGAGGAACAATTAATGAGAAGGGCAGAGCGTGATAATGATTACCAGACTGAGAGGCAGCAGCTTATGTCCAATTCTAGTAGAGATTGATTTCCAAGGTGGAAAAGCACAAAGGAAAGTGATGCTTGTCCTTGCAAAAAGCACCAACAGGGAATTATGTGCCATGATCACACCAGTCAGAGGCATTGGGAGACAGCCACCACGCGACACGTGTAGCTAATCTATTTACACGTGTCAGCTTCAAAGAGGTCAATCACAATCACACAGCCAGCCTTTGGACATGTTATGTTGTGCGCTAATTCGTCTGCTTCTACTCATTTTGCTTCACTGTATCGTTCCTGTCATTGAGTTCTTCATCAGTGCCTCCGTCTTACTTTGTTTTCTACTTGCCCCCAGTCTTCTCTTTGTTCTTCACTTCCGTCACCTCCACCCTCTTTTCTTCGTCAGTCCCAACCTTCAACTCCGCCGTTCTCGAGACCTCAGAGAACCAAACCAGATGGGTATGGTAGAAATTAGGGGTAAGTTGTGCTACCAACTCCTCCTCCTCCCTCTTTCTTGTGCCAACTTCATTTTCTTTCTTGTTTCATTTGCGTGCGTCATGTCGCTATTGTTACATCTGGTATCCCGTGTGAAACGCATTAAAAAGGAGAACTTTGCTTAGCCTCCTCTATTATTCCGTTGACAAGGAGTTCAAATTCCCTCTTTCAGGCTGAATGCTTCATTTTTAATTCAGCCAAGTAGCTAGGTGAGAGGGTAAATGCATTTAATCATTAAAAGATTGGAGAAGGGAGGCAATAAAGAAGGCTGCACTAAAACACTGCTCAGAGTCATCCTACGGTGTCCACTTACAATCCTCTTTTCCCAATTCCCACTCCCTTTACGTCCCCTCTATCGCAATCATTCCTTTATCCCTTTCAGATGAACATGCAAGTTACTTCACGTCTAGAGAAGAACTGCATGCTCCTCTAGTGTCGCTTATAATGCGAAGCAGGGATTTGTCCAAGCACGCTATTGCGAATTTGCACCAGAGGCATCCATATTTTAGCCGCATAGAGTTCTTTAGAGGTACGTGACCGGTTTCTTTAACTAAATGTACACCTTGCACTGTGCTCGCTGTGCTGCACTTGCTTATAACGGCACTTACATGCGTTGACAACCACCAAATAGACAGCGGCAACAGCAGCAGCAGTGCAAAAAGGTCCCTCATATCCATGTCGCACTGTGTAAGTACTGTACTACGGTACTCAAGAATAGGCCTAACTAGATTACAATAGATTGCGGTACAATATAACAGGCTAAATTAGCCACATAGGCTAGATTGTGACAGGCTTGAATAAATTAGGAAAGAAGGACGCGGGTTGACAGAGCCTAGTGTTCAGGGGCACCCTCATAGGATACCATTTAAGTCAACTGCACCATCCTGATTTGGTCCGCCTAATCGCACCGACGTAACTCCGTGCGATGTTAGCTGAGGCTTTCCCTTTCTCCCTCTCAGAAATTAGGGATCATAGCGCATAAACAAGAACCGGGTCTGATGGCGTTCTCGGAATGGTGGAATGGGAGCCCACCTGTCTCCTCCTTCTTTCTCTATCTCCGCTCCAACGTGTCTTTGGTGAGTGTCACCTTTATCCTCCACCAGGCTGGATACGCTCTCAAGTGTTGCGTCTCGCATTATGCCATACTGCCCTGCCCAAGCATGAGTATTAAAGAAGGCTTTGCTAGCCTTAACAGTGTTAAAGCTGGTGCTTATGCACTCGCAGTGGTGGAATCAGATTTTGACACGAAAATGCAGTTATTACTACTGCAACTACCGAATTCTGTCAACGTTCTTCAATTGGTCCCACTTCCGGTGGTTGAGAGGTAAGTATCGGCTCCCAAAAGGCGCTGTGTTGTCTGTAGCCGGTGACACGGTGCAGTGTTGGAGAACCCGCCACAGACCTTTACGCTTTTGCACTCGCTTAGCAGTCATAATGCGGGCTAAGTGAATCCGAAAATGTGGATACCTAGGCTCATGGCTACTGGGTGTCTGAGGGGTGGTCAAGTGTTTCCCTTTTATGAGCGACGCCTAACACGGTTCGCTGCTACTCTAGTTGGCCATTAATAATGAAGTCAGTTTACCGGTGGAACGAGATGTGATTTGACTGTAAGTGTTTTTACTCTCTGGAAGTCCCACGTTAGCTGGATGACTGCTTTCCAAGGGACAAGTGATAAGCATTTGACAGGGTGTTTTTAAACTAGTGTTTGAAGCGCAAAATCGGGTTTTGTCTGCTTTTTTACGTTCCCTAAAGCATTCATTCTTGTATGAACTGTCACTAAAAAAGCTCCAATTCTTGTGTCCACCATTCACTCACAGAAAACACAAAGTCAGTAGGTAGATGGACTTGAATTTATCAGAAAACAAGTAAAAAGAAAATCGAAGCATTTATTTGTCACCCGTGACAGGGCGTTAAGATGAGCGAACGGACTAAAAAGGTAGATTTTGATCCAAAAGATGCCTGCATTGCAGCAGCCTCAACTCACCACTCGGATACGCGCTAGTAGATAATACAAACAGCCCAGAGAGGAAGCATTCTATTCATTTGATCAGTTCTTTAATTCGGTGACGTGTTTAAGCTGCTAGCCGTGGTATTCATAAACCCTAAATTATGAATTTCCTTTCATTTGTGGATCCACTACGGATGCTCAATGCGATCGGGACTGGTGTAATGTGGTCTCCTTCCGGACAACGCTGCAAGACACTTTCGGAATTTGAACACTTTGCAGCCAAGAGACCCGAAGAAGGCCACAGAAGTCAATAAATCTGAACGAATAAATCTACAGCTTACTTGACGGCAATGATGCCTTAACCAGAGTTACCCCCACTTCGGATCATTTAACGCTGCCGGTTATTTCAGGCTATCACTCAAACGTGGAAAGCTATGTTCTGTCATATTAGAGCGAAGAAGTGCCTGTTGTTTAACTTGCATGTTTGCACAAGTGAACTCTTTAGCCTTGACAATTTTTGCCCATCATCTTAAAGCCCAAACCCCACAAGGCTGGTGAGTAAGTCCTTGGTTCGTGCAAGTGAGGACGCGATACTGTGAGGTCAGTTGTCTGAGTTACTGCCACCTTTCAAATAGCTACCTTTCACATCATGCTGCCTCACGAGGCCTTAGTGGCCTGGTCCTATCTGCTTGATCGGCAGTCTCATGTGCACTGATTGGCCCTCTTGAGCAAGATCACCACCATTGTAAATGTGTATCCATATCACAGCAGTCCGGTTACTGGTCCGCTGGTGCACTGCTCAACTCGAACACATCGCTCGTGGAACTCGACTTGCAGGAAACCCACTATTCCAGAATCTGTGGCAAAACAAAAGCAGGCCTTTTCAGCTCATTAGCAGATTAATCACTGAGTCAACTGGATACAATGCTTAATGCAACTCCTTTACAGTCACATTAATGGCTATTTAATACCAGGGTTGGTGCATTGCCTAAGATTTGAGGAACCTAAGTTAATCAAGCAACATAAATTGACTTGCTGATCAATTATTCAAAATTGACTAAGGACAGAATTGCACTATTTCAAGCTAACTAAACCAAGCGTGAGCTGCTTAAAATTCCTCACTGATTCTACTGCATTATTTTTTGTTAGTGAAGAACTTCCCTATTCTCCGCATTTTTTATCAGACCTGCTTTACGGCTCGACGTAGACCATTTGAGACGACAATTAGAATATACTTCAGAATATGCGAGAACGTTATAGAAATGCTATGCATTCAACGAAAGCAAGGGTTAAAAAAGGGAAACTAACGACAGGTAAGCTCTACTGGAGCCATCTCTAAACATGCGAGCGTGTAGCAGCACTCGTCCCCTCAAGTACTTTTCCGCATTGAATACCTACAAATCAACTTTGGCGCACAAGGTACCTATTGTCCACCCCACAAATGGATGCTTTTGTCATCGATCAGCTTTCTCAACCACTAGTCTAACAGAACTTTAATTTACTTCTTTGGTTTTCGTACCGGAGAAGCATAATAGCCAATGGTCTAAGGCGAGTCTTTATAAGGTGTTGGAGCAACTACAATCAAACCACCAGGAACTTTAACCCCAAGATTGATTCCATGGTAACAGTTGGAAACTTGCTAAGGAACAATTACTTCCGTACGTTCCCGAACCTTATAAACTTTGGTGGCCTTTCATCTTTAAGATATTACGCATGAGAATTATTCGCTTGTGAATTTTTAGCTAAACTTAAGAATGCTGAAATACTTTGATCGTCTAACTATACTTGCCGTTCTAAAGTCAATTTAATTTCAAGACAATTAAAAAAGGATGGAGATTTTATCATCGAGAATTGCGGGGAACAAGGCAGTTATTTGCAAGTCAGTGAATGGGCTTTGATGCGGCAGATGCTTACATCTGCTTAAATCGTGGCCAAGAGCTAGTGTGGTGGAGCTCAGGGCGAATCGGCAAGCTCGTGTTGCAGGTATGTCTCTGTTTATTAATTGTAGAACATGCTGCACGTCTGCTCCATATTTTGGAATACTGAGTCTCCTACAAGGAGAAGTCCATTATAAGTGAATTCACCTAGGGTGGGGCATCATTTGGAATAGCGAAAGTTGACCATTGGTCCGGACAGCTGCAGCACGAAAACATGGCTGCCTTGGTGGTGCCTCTGCTCACGACAGCTTGTCTGCACGGCTGAAACTACCAGCTGCTCAGATAAGGCGGGTTAGCAAAGTGTACATGAGGTAGCACGATGTAAATTCGTCCTAGATAACCCACGAACTGACCCCAACTGGTGACATGTTGTTGTAAGCAGTACGACGCATGACTGACCTTATGGTTTTATGTCCTTATATGCATAAACCACAAGCTCACCACTCCTGCGGAGTCAGAGTATAAGAGTACAGTCTTCTCTAACGAAGTGACTACTCTCTAGTTTAAACTTGCCCATCAGAAAGCGATGAGGGTTTGTCGAGCATTAAATGATTTAATGTGGAAAAATACCTACTTCAATGCAAACTCTTCGTGACAAACTTTCTTAAAGGCGAGCATGAAGAAGAGGAGCATTTTGCTTCCTCATTGAATGTCTATGCTTTCAGGGATGCATGGTGAGCCTTCATTCAGTCTTTGTTTCAATTAGTGGGAGAAATTTCTCTTCAGGAAGGCGAACAACTGCATGTTAGTTGCAGTGATGAAGGCCAGCAAAGTATCCTCTGCCTCTGTCCTCAGAATTTTTGCACCCTCGGCAAATTAGTAGCAACTGGAACTATCTCATCCAATTAGGTAAGATAGAAACTGATACGTTTAGTGATAGTGCAGATTTTCGAAACAATCCGGAACGGATAGATACATGGCAAAAGCAGTGTATTGAGGTCATTCCGTTGCTGCCTCGTCAACTCGTATTTCAAATTCCGAGACCAAACTGACTGTAGAATGTGGCAGAACATGACATTCTGCCCATTCCATACCGAAAAACATATAATAAAAGTAAATGAATAGCACTTTTTAATGGCAGAATTCTAAATGTTCCTAATGCAAATTTTTCGTTAATTAAGGAGAGATTTGAATGCTTGTACTCAATCACTGACGCAGTATTTTTTATATCGCTAGAAAATCTCGGAACGTAGCACCATCCGTAGCACCCAAAGCGGGTTCTCACAACACGCAGAAACAGTACATTTTGTCCCTTTCTGATTAACAGAAGATGCTTAGTCCTCGCATTATGAAGTGAGACATTTCGTTCATTTGCAGAATTGTAAAATTTCCTCTTTATCGGTCCACTTGAGCACCAAACGGAATCTAGTACGCATTGCTGGCAGTTTCCCGTCTTACTTTGCAGTCGAGTGTCAAGAAACATCAAATGAGATCAAAATAATATTAATAAATCAATTTTTCCCCTTTATATGTCTTTTTAACTTGAATTCATACGTTTTATTTCATGTCGCTTCATGGAGAGGATAAAACGAGCATGTTTTACCAATTCCACCAATACGAACTCAATGAAACTTGCCACGTATCCGAGTAGTTATAATTAACTAACAAGGATGTAGAATTCAGCTTCCTATTTCCATTCTGATTTCGCTTTGTAACCATCTTTCACTGATTATCCTCCTTGGTAGAATTGTCCACCCAGTTTCCTTCAATGTCACTAGCGGACGAACCAAGTGATTCCACACCGCAAAATCAGCATCCACGTTTATCTCCTCTTATTCGAGAACGTAACATTATGGCGTTGCTTTAGAACGTGCGACCACTATCTGTGAAGTGCCATAAGCTCTACAGAAATCTGAATTCACGCAGATAGAGAAGTAGGCAATTTGATCGACGAAATAATTCCTATGCTTATACTCTCCCTCTTCCAAAATCAGAAAGTGTAGACCATTCCCTTTTCTAATGGTCTTGGAGGCAAACCGAATCTACTTGACGGCCTTGGTATTTTAACTTCGTAATCGCATTCACTTCTAAAACATTCCAGTCGAAATTTCCGAGCCCAAGAAATCGGAGATAAGAACAAACTCGTATCATCAACGGCAAACGCACAAGGTGAGTTATGAGAGGCCCGATAATTTTTTGAAGACAAAGAGCTTTTGAAATTATTATTAAACAAGCAAGTGCAAAATAAATATTTTCTCTGTTAATTTGAAATTATAAAGCATGCAGAACTGTTGGGAGCAATGAAATCCTCGTTCCGATTCCTATAAGACAGTGAAAATGTATGAGCGCATTGCTTTCGGCACTCGGGCATGCAGGCGTAGACCTGTACAGTTGAATAAATATGAGGCTACACACAAAGTCCATATCAAGATTTTACCATTCAAAAAGCTCAGAATACATGCGATCGCTGCCCTCTGTTCATCGTTAGCATCCACGTCTAGTTTTGTAACTTGGCAAGACAAGAATGTTCATCGCTATAGAGCCTGTCTGGTAGTGACGAGGGAGTGCTACTGCAAATATGGTGGGCTCTGTTGCGTAATTTTTTTTGCAAAGAATCAACAATTCATCCACGATGGCATTTACTATCGATGATTTTCCTGAGCAATCAAAAGTAAGTCCGCGTCAAGACATAGAGGCACGAAAGTGATATTTGTTGGAAATGCGTGCCTAAGGATAATTGAGGACTGATACGAAGTCTTTTAAATTTGGCAAAATCTTCAATGCCGTAAAGCTGTGAGAACTCAACTCCAGACAAAGAGCCGATTAGCGAAACCTGACAGCTTTTTTCCATCTTCCGGATTATGATTTGTGACGCCTCATTCTAACTCCTTCTTTGAAGGACACTAAGATTATCAGTTGATGCTGGCAAAACCACAGTTTTACAAAGTAAATTATCGTATTCTGAGCAACTGGATATTGATCAGTGAGCCAAAGCATCACATAAAAGTAAGTTTTCAATGCCCACGGTTCTTTCAAGTGGCCTATATCGTTGGGGATTAGGGTAGGCGCAAGTACTTGGTACTTAACTGCGTTGGCTTGGTTACAATTTTGATAAGAATGTAACCTTATTGTCAGTGAGAACATTAACTTAGAGCATAGAAGGCATGATTCTTAAGTAACCCTATATTTGCATGTTACAATGTTGAATTGCTCCCCTTTTGTACTTCCTCCTTCCCTAGCTTCGGCACATACCAAACATACACAGGCAAGGTGAAACGCAAAGTGGAGCCGTGAATTCGTAATAGCTCTGGAGTCACATAAATACAGAATCAAAAGCAATGTAGCATTGTCAGTGTAAAGAAAAGATTTTACTTTTATTAATTCACTTTCCGAGGATTTTTACATTCTGGACACTTGCATTTAACACCATTGGCGCAGGCCTCACAACAGTTGCATCCGTTGCATTCTAAAATAAGCAGTGAAGAATGCGATTCCGGTTGCATAGTTCAGAAGCAATCCTGAGACACTTACATAAAGACTGACACCTACCAGGCATGCTGTTCGTTTCTAATCAGTCGACGTACCTCGGTTGTGGATGTCGGTCTTTTTATACTATTTGAGGGAACCTTGAACTCGGCGTGAATTCAGTAAGCTATGCAGATGGGACCACTCTGATTGGTCACAAACGGGAAGCAAAACGAGTCCCCACAAAAATACATTTAGTACGTGATTCGCATGCGCATGCCTTTTCACAAGAAATAACTCAGTATCATATTCGCGCTTTAATTCAAAAATTTGAGCAAAATTTGTCAGAGTAACGTTAAAATGACCAAAAAATTTTTGTCGATTTGATCTGTAATGAAGTCCTTTAGAGGCTTTTTTAAAGATGCACATTAGTAGAGTCCAATTTCCTGGTTTGTTATAAAAGCGTAATCACCTTCAAGGTCATAGGTGCGCTTAGAGCCACTTCTATCTTCTTTTGAAAATTCAACTGCATGAGTGCATTCTTTTTTCAAAGGAACAGTCAGTCGAGGCTAAGTATTGACATTAATAAGAGCATACTGACTATCAAATAAAGCCTTTGAAAGCTACAAAATCCTACCTTCCATTAGCATAAACACTGGTCAGCAGGCTAACTTTTGAAAAAGAATGATTCAGCAAGCAGCCTTTGATGACCTTAAGAGGAATATGTGTCCACTCATTATCAGCACAAACGAAGCATAAGTCTGAATAGCTCTCCTTCATGCCTCTTCTGCACGCCTAAGTAACCAGCCTTTTGCTTGCGGTCTTTACCTCGTTAGCACTTTTTGCCCCTAGTTTGCTACAGTTGTGTTTCGAGCATACTGCAACAGATAGCGGCTGTTGAGAATTGCATCTGTCCTCCCCGTAAGGATGAACAGTCGACCTAACTTATGCTTGGACGGTTCGTTTAAATTAGAAGACAAACATTGCTGCTTAAAGTCCAATGTATAAAAAGGCTTCATTTTATGGAAGGAAACTATTAGAGAGTTTTTGCTTTCCACGCTAATTTTGCTTTTAATTTTACCCGTAGTTGAGGCTCAGTGCAATGAAATGCAATACCCTCCATTTTAATGGTCAGATACTAAAAAAATCAGGAAGTATGTAGAAATTAGGGTTACATCAAAACTATATGTGGCTAGTTTCTTAAATGTAATGCTTTGATTATTTGTTAAATTCATATTTTAGACGTCGAGAGTGCTCAGTTCTACGCCTTTGTGCTTCTTCCGTTCACAGTAGCTAATGAGCTATGCTAGTGGCCCTTAATCCTCCCTACCTTCACAATACATAATTTTCTCAAGCATTGTAATTTCGATAGTTTCTGGGGAAAATACGGAATGCTTTGCTGCTAGAATCATATCTTACGACACTTTAAAGTGACTTATTTAAGCAACATATTCAAGCAAGTGGAAATCATGATCAATTAAGTGAATAATTTAGGGGAATCGTTTCCAGTGTCTTTGCTTGATTTCATGTGCATATTTAACGTCATTTTTGTTGATGGAAAAGAGCACATTTGACCTTCTGTCCTTTTACGCAGTCCTCCGTAAAGTTATTAAAACATTTAACGTTCGTAATGGGCACCCAAATCTATTTATTATGTCAACCTTAGTCTAGGTTTTACAGATTATTTCTGACAACTTCTTTGCAATTTCTTCCGGAATTTCAGAAAAAATTTAATGAAATTGGACAAGATCGCTTTGTGATTGAGCAGACAACCGTTCAAGATGCTCATGTTGCAGAAAAGCGGATAACTCCAATTTCTTAATGTTTAACAAGTGATAAAGTAACGAGCATTTATTCAATACTGTTTAAAACATGAAAATGTGGCATACATTGCAATGGTGAAATCAAACACATAGTAAGGATTTAGAGCTCTTTGTAGTCTGAATGAGACCCAGCTTGCAACCACAAGTAGAGGAGATTAAGGTTCGTATTCTAACTTATTTTGCATAGCCTTCCACAATTCTTGTCATAAATAATGCGCGCTCCTCATTTTTAAAGAGGTGTCTTTGATGATATGAATCGGAATAAGGGCACAAGCATGTCTCACTGACAAGGCCACCCCTCATTGTTGCAGTGCATTGTTGGCATATGGATTGCGATTTTTATTTGCTCCATAGGTCCTACCTTAACCGCAACCTACGTTGCCTCACTTGTGCTTGTAGTCAGTTAAATTCTAACGAAACCATGATTGGTCAGCCTCTTGAAGCAAGACAAGTCTAAGGCTAAAGTGAGGGCATTTAGACAAATGATCAGACTTGGTGATTAAGGCTCTCCTGTAGCATGTCGATAAGTGGAAGCACCAAGGGGACACAGTGTGATTGTCAAATAGGAGGAAGTAATAAAGGCTTTGAAAACTCTTTTATGATTTGCTTCGTGGAACCACTTTTGCATCAAAACACTACTAACGATTGTGTGTTTGATGTCCAGAAAGTTGCCACTGACATTGGGTGCCTAACTTCATGTGACCTTCCATTCACATCATGAAATACGCTCGTTCTTGCCAAGTGAATCTATTATACATTGCATATTTGCGCATGCGAAAGTATTGTGCGCAATAAATATTCGAATAGAAAATAAGTATAACAGATTTTGGTTTAAGAAGCTAAAATGAATAACCCAATAGTTGTTTGTCGATCTCGGCAGCCTAGTAGATGTAAGACTACAAGTTCCTCAAGAAAGCGAGCAAACACGAACCGCTTTATTATAAAGAGCATTTATTGCATTGTTTCCGCGCAATTTTTTAAGCATTTGATTCTCCAGTTTCTCAAATTTTGCAATTTGCATTTGAATGCAAATCGGTGTGAATTTTAAAAAATAGCAGTCAATCTTTGGGTATTCAAACATCAAATTAAAGGCTAATGCTTAAAGTGCAAATGGCCTGTATAAATGAGTCCTTGTCATTTTGTCCATCCATAAATCGAGTCAATCCAAGCGTATGCAGATTTCTAATCAAGCCGTTGGACCGGAAAGTTATTCATCGCATCGATGCTGAGCATCCGTGGTAGTGTCAGAACCATACCAATGACATGGCATGACGAAGATTGCATGTGGTCTGTAGACGCACGTGAGAGTTAAGTCATTTCGAATGAGTAACTGAGCCTCATTGATGTTGCTAAGACGAATTGGAAAAGAACTTATTGATTGGAATTAAAGTTTTGGGTTTGCTTTGTATGGAAAGCGATTGATGCTCAGTACTGACCGTAAAGAGTGACCACGCAAAGATCTAACAAGTGATTTCTATGGCGTGACGAGGAAGCACTCCTCCTCGCTACTACTTCAAGTTTCATGCAGTTAATGCACAGCTGCTGACCTCCATCCACGGAGACTTGGATGCTCAAACAAGTCCGCCTAAAATCATTTCTCTCCCTCAAAAGATTGGCTTCCTCCAGCAGTGGAAGTGGCGCTGGTCTGGAAGTCTGCCTGCAACCTTATTAGTTTATTTAATACGGCACTACAAATCCTGGCTGCAGGAGAGCCCCACCTTCTACTCTATGAACCCACAGCTTTTCATTTGGCATATTTTTGCCGAATGTCCTTTTCTTGAGCAGCACACGTGCCTGGAGAATCGGAAGACTTAATCACAGGGCAAGAAAGTCGACTACAGCCTTTCAAGCAAACGTTTTCAAGTCTCTTTGGCGCCATCTTTTTTGGCTCGGGGTCGAACACAAACACTAACTCACGAGTAAACTAAACCTACGTTTACATGGTTACTGAGGTCTTAATCTATGCGCTACATTAAGATAATGTCAACATAAAACCGAGAATTGCAGCTAAGTCTATTAGTGTAGAAATAAATTAGTAAATAATCAGAATGTCTTAGCTGGTGAAATCATTCTAAATTAAAATGAAAATCATCCAACACACCGTCAGGTCAACCTTAGGTAGTCGCTTGAAGCGTTGTGCAAAATAAAAAAAACGCACCCAAAGAGGCATTGCATTTTAGAAAAAAAGGTGCCATAACAGTAATTTTCCTTTGATCTCCTGCGTTTACATTGATAAATAAGAGAATAAATCAATCAAATAAGTAAGTATATGCTAATAAAAGACACTTTTAGAATGGTTAAAGAGGGAATTTGATTACTTAGTAAACTTTTAGCCGGCTATTTCGAATAAATATGGCCTCATTAGCAAACAATTTTTCTTACCAAAACCAAAATGTCATATACCACACCGCACAAAAAGCATTGTGTTTAGAAAGGACAAGGCCCAAACGATAGCATGGTTTTTAGCACCGCATTTGAGGTAGCTAGTCAGTAGGTGGATATAGCGGAAAAATATGCAGGCGAAAATTAAAAGCGGGTGTATATTAATGAAGTACGACAAATGGGTGTTGGTGATGGAAGAAGATTTTACAATGATAGACCTGCTAAGCCATGTAACAACAAGTTTCCATTATGCTTGACTAAACACCGCATATTTAAATTACTATGAAAGAGGTTCAGTGCAACAAATTGGATAAAAGAAATTCCTTGAAACGCAAATTAGACGAACTTTGCTTTATTGCGATTATCAGCTTAATTGCAGCACCTTTTGTGCTCACTTCCTGTTTCCTGCCACCATCTCTGGTAATGGGAGTGCTGATTGCTTCATGACACATTTATTGTCTTGGTTTAAAGAAAGTCGATGCAGTCCTAATGGGACTGGAAAAGTTGCGTTTAGCAGCTTCAAGGAAATCTTCACGTGACTTTAATTACAGTCCCACTTCTCCTATAAAAGTGCATTTAAAGACACATGATTCGTGCATAGACCCTCGTTTCCTAGAGCACCTTCACTGGAGTACTGCTTTCTAATAACCACAGTCTAAGGTTCTTGTGATGAATGAAGAGGATCAGAGCTCCCAGTTAGAGAAATACCTCCTAGCATTGTGTCCACCAGAGGCCGATTCACCGCCTTTTAGCTCGCTTGTCACCTCGGAGAAAACTACTGAATAAAAAGAGACCGAGCGGTATTAAATGTAACAAAGGCATGTTCGATCTAGAAGAAGCAGCAGCCGTATTGACAGCTACTCGATACGACGATTTCCAGCTAAAGAACTTGAGGAGAAGACCTTAGTTTTACGCGAGGTGAATGGAATGCCTTATGTAGTCCATCATTCTGCCAGCAAATCCCATTACGGATGTCACCTAGTCTTTGATGATCAGCATTAGAATCTATTGAGCTACAGGCAGCTGGTCATTTCAGTTCACACTTTTAAGTGAGTAATCGACAAGTCCTCTTACCAATGCTGTTGCTTACAAAAGGGTAATTGGACCGAAATTAATTCCCATTCATATTGAAAAATGATGCAGAATCGTCATTCCTTTCCGCTCATCCATTTGAAAGTCTGATCACTGCTTCGCCTCTCACCCAGCATTATCTTTTCACACAATTAAATTTCGTATGTTGATGCGTTGATTGGCCACACATGCGTCTGAGTGAAGTCAACAGCACTCATCCCAATCCAAGTGTCACTGAATACCCTATGTTCCCTTTTAACCTACTGTGTATGCATAGTCCAGCAATGCTTTCGTCAATCTTTAGCTGCGAGTCACTATGTGTAAATGTTAGTCTCCTGCCTATTTTCCTGTCCGCTTCATTTACTTATTGGTATGTTGGACCTTCAAGCCCCCTAATATTGCGACGACTACTTCAGCTAGCGACATGTTTTGACATTACTCCAAGTCGATTCTGTAGGACATGGCCACTTTCTTTCTGCTGCAAGTACTAAGAACAAGCGAGCATAGACGCATAAGTTGGAAGAAGTGACCAATTTTTTCATAGATATTTTGTTGTATTTTGCCCGTCAATCTTAAGAACCGCAAACTAATTGCTCATGTACATCCTCATTCCTTATGATTTCCCGCACCTAATCATTCCAAGCAGCCCCAATGATTTGCACTATTTCAGCGTCGCATCAGAATGCCTGAAAAATATCTGTGAAGAGTCTCAAGTTTCACAAGCATCTAAATTTTGTCAGTCTAAAAAATCGTCACCTTCTTTTACAAAATTTTTAATAAGCCCTTTGCTTATTCCAGAAGCGACATTTATAGAAAAATCTCCTTTCTAATGGTGGATTCCACCACCTCGCCATGCTAACTTGGCAATTGCATGCCGTTTCTCAACCACTCTTCTCTAACTTGTCTATTCCAACAATTTTGAGGTAGAAACAAGCACACCACTTCAGATAAAAGCGGGAAGGTCGAATCGTGCCCATCGGTTATTGATCGACATGAGAAAGTTATTCACCATCAGGTTTTTAGGGGTTATGCCATAAAAGGCCCGTTCCGACAGATTAGACCAGTCGATGAAATTATTTTTATCGTACTTAATGCACCACAGTCATCAATTCGTTGTTACGGCAGTCAGTGAAGAACCTTGAAAGGAAGTGAGGAATTTAACGGCGCATTTCATGTCTTTCGACTTATTAACCTTCGAGTGCGTAAGGAGCGTAATATTCACAATGCGGTGCAAGTGTGACAGAGTTTAAGTTGACGATTCGATGATTCTTCATGGTACATAGAAAATCCACCGAATAGATTATGCGTTAGGTGTAGTCAAATCCATCTGGTTCAGTTGTACATGCTTTACGCAAGGGACTATAATCATCTTCAATTATATATTTTTTTGTGACATAGTACTTCATACTGTGCTAAAAACATGTCCTAAATCTTAAGGTTTGGACTATAGGGTAGAAGGACATCAATGCACATTGGTGTTCAGGCTTGATCCCAGAAATGTGTGGATAAAAAGCGATAAAATGAGTCCACTTGACATTTTCGACACCTTATGGATTCATATACACTTTCCAAAGAAGTCAGTAAGGTAGCAGAAGGAGTAGCTGGTTGGATGTCGATTCGACTGACTACATTGTTTATGCAGCGATGCATCATACGAATAATGCAGTGCTAAAAGAAACAATCTCTAATCTAGGATGGTCATACAAGGACTTACCATGTCCGGAGCGTCAGCATATTTGCTTAATTTTAATTTCGACTCATGTAGTATATTAGTGATTTTACGCCGTAGGCTATTTTGATTCTGAATTGTAAAGGAAACTTGCGACCTTTGGTGACATCGAAATCAATGAAAGAATATGTGGTGCAATCAAATTCCATAAACGACATAACGGGAAAATAATAAAATAAATGGAACTGTAACTCGCCATTGTCGAGAGTTGTTTGCACTGACCGATTGTGTGGCAGCGTTGTCAAAGTTTAAATAGCTTGTGCTTTGGGGACTGGGATGACCTAGTCTTTCGTTTAATTCGTAATGTTTATTCGGAACATCGCCCCTCATGACGTCTGCTAAGTTCTCCTTTGCTCAGGAATCGGGTATAAAGTAAATAGTCCTAAAAATATTTGCCCGAGATCAAAAGCATAAATCAGCCAACCAATCCTCAGATAGGCATTGCATTGAGGATACCCCACTTCCAAAAAAATTATGGACAAATTCACTGTGTGAAGTGCCCTTGAGTGGCTAATACATGACTTAGTAAGATAGTGATTGAATATGAGTAGAAATAGCCATTGGTTCGGGGATTCGATTTCGAAATAATTGCTGCTACCTATGGTGGCAGTAAAGCTAGTTTATAAATCTTGCAGACTAACGGACAATAAAACCATCTGCCAAGCCTTGCAGTTCCGGTTGGTGGCATAAAAGGCATTAAAAAGAGGATAAGTGAGGTAATTGCGAATGACATACCTTAAGTATTTACAAGTATTTTGGAGTAATTTATCATCCCGTCATTTTCTAAAGAAGCGTCTGCCAACTTGTTAGTCTCAGTGTGTTCATTACTACTGTTAACGGGCTTTGCTTTGCTTCTAAGCATTGAGTCAAGACTTGGTTGGACTTGCCACTACTTCATGCATCAAATACACTCACCCTATGCCCACGAGCCGATCATTCTGTGCTATCAAGGCATAAAATACGTTTCCTGAAATGCCTGACTCTACGCGTAGATTTCAAATATCAGGCATTTTATGTGTGACAATTTTTTTCAGATATACGTTTGCGCCCCTTTGCTATGTTTCAACAACCGAACCGACATTGAACACCTCGCAGATGTTGGTTCTCAGTAGACCAACATTTTGGGGGTCGCGAAATGTGTGACTAGATTAAAGCTAGTCTGCATTAGTCCAATTTCATCAACAATTTTGAGGAATGCGGGTGACGATGCTTTTGTGGCAGCTCAATTCTTAAATTAATCTGGATCCCTCTTAAGCGGTGCATGTAAAGTGCCGATTGTAATTATACAAGCACAACCAAAGTAATGCTCTTCTGTCTTATTAACTTAGCGCTTTTAACAGTAAAACGGGTAGCACTACTGATGCCAATGCTGCTGCAAGTTGAGAATGCTCACAGAGCATTATGATTGCCTATGTCATTGGATTGTATTCTTATGTCATACGAAGGACAGTCAGAAAAGTATCGTGAATGCGTGAATCTCAGGCGGACCGAAAGAGAATCAAAGAGGTAACACCAAGGTGGGGTTGATCAAAGGCTCTCCTCCAAGCCACGATGCATTTAAACTTCAGCACATTCTTGGTACGCCATCAGTGTATGCTAGCGTCTTGAGGCAATGGCAGGTTTCAAACCCAAACTTATTTCTCATTATTCATTCTCGTTTACACCCCCTCAATCACTCGGTTATTTTTTTTCATTGTATTTTGTCCGCCTGATCTTCACAGTCATAGTCAACGTTTGGCTGCAAGTTACTCAACCTGTGAGATAAGAATACGGAAAGGTTCGGGTCTCTTGGTTATTTATGGCAGTCAACAAATGCAGACAAATTATTTGTTTGCATGACCAAGGCAACTCGAACCGACAACCTCTTTGACAACTTTATTTTATGAGCAGAATTGGATTCCACAGCTATTCTATTCAGGGTGTTCATCAGAGGTATGCTTAATTCCCAATTGGGCTGATTTAACTCAGAAACAGAGAGAGCGCCTTTCTTACAATTTGTACTGGAACGTTTGGCTGCCTTGTGATTAGTAACCATCAAAAGGAATTGAAGCAAGCACACTGTAATAGATTGAGGTTGGCAGAGATTGCCCCAAAGTTGGATGCAATGATGCCGCAACTGGAAACACATACCGTGTACCGAATGAACGCACCACACACTGGCACTGTGCATTAAAACAAATGCTTTGCTGAATGGTTTAAACTAATTTGCGGTCACCTAAGCCAACCACTATGCCCAACGGATATTTTTG